>WNWK01000019.1:332500-817500 GCA_009830355.1 Cherax destructor
AGTGTGTGTGTATGTGTGTGTGTGTGTGTGTGTGTGTGTGTGTGTGTGTGTGTGTGTGTGTGTGTGTGTGTGTGTGTGTGTGTGTGTGTGTGTGTACTGCCTTTCTCTCTCTCTCTCTCTCTTTACAACTATCCACATAAACAACAAGGGAAACAGGGGGATGGAGTGAAGAGGAAGAAAAAAAGGGTGAAGCAAGGAAGACGATTGGAAATCGGAAAAAATGGGGTGTGGGTAGAGCAAAGAGGTAAATACGAAGTGGAGGTAGGAAAATGAAGAAAAATGGGTAGACAGAGGTAAGGAAGGGGGAGGGAGAGAATAAAGAAAAGGAAAGTGGATAGAGGAAGGTGGGGAGGATGTGTGAATGGCGTCTAAGAGGACGAAAGATAGAAGAGAAAGGATAGGCGAAAAGGAGAAAGAGGTTGGATTGGTCAGTGCCTGTGTGAGAGGTGCTAGAAGATGGAGAACAGTGGATAGGCATAAATGGAGAAGCCACGATGAGTGGGGGCTGGAACGGGAATGAGTAAATATAGGTCAGAGTAAGAAGGAACATACGTGGATGAGTAGGAGTGAATCAGAATGGGAAAGAAATGTGTCAGGGTGAATGAGACTGTGCAGGAAATGCTCCACGATGAATTAGAATGAGTAGCAATGCTCCTTCAGGATGGAGAGTGAGTAGGAATTCTCCGAGATGTATACGAATTAGTCGAAATGTTTAAGGATGAGCAAAAATATTTTATGAGTAAGAATGAGTAGGAATGCTCTAGAATGAGCAGTAGAATGCTGTTAGATGAATGAGTAGGAGTTCTCTAGGAATGAGTGGGAATTACTAGAAATGCCCTAAGATGCGTGAGGGATGAATACGAATGTTCTAAGATGAGTGAAAATGAGTAGGAATGCTCTAGAGTGGATGGAAATTACTAGGAATGTTCTTAGACGAATGAGAACAAGCTAGAACGTAAAATGTGAACGAGAAGGGCTCTAGGAATGGGTGGGGGTAATATTTCGATCATTGCCCCCTTCACCCCACCCTGTCTCTAACAAACAACTAGGACAGAAACAGTAATATCTTTGCCCCTTCCCTTTCCCCAGCACACATTCCCCTTACCCCTAGGCTCCCCTCCTCCCCCACTGCTTGTATAATGACTAATTATTCTTCGTAATTGTCTCATTAAGTAACAGTAACATTTGCACAATTAAGGTTACAGTAATCTACCAATTTTCATGATATACATTTCTAAAATAATTCCGAGGCAGGGTGACCCAAAAAGAAAGAAATACCCAAAAAAAGAATGAAAAAAACTTTCATCATCATTCAACACTTTCACCACACTCATACATAATCACTGTCTTTGCAGAGGCTCTCAGATACGACAGTTTAGAAGTCCCTCCAAACTGCCAATATCCCAAACCCCTCCTTTAAAGTGCAGGCATTGTACTTCCCATTTCCAGGACTCAAGTCCGGCTAACCGGTTTCCCTGAATCCCTTCACAAAATATTACCCTGCTCACACTCCAACAGCTCGTCAGGTCCCAAAACCATTCGTCTCCATTCACTCCTAACACGCTCACGCATACTTGCTGGAAGTCCAAGCCCACAAAACCTCCTTTACCCCCTCCCTCCAACCTTTTCGAGGACAACCCCTACCCCGCCTTCCTTCCCCTACAGATTTATACCCTCTCCGAGTCATTCTACTTTGTTCCATTCTCTCTAAATGACCAAACCACCTCAACAACCCCTCTTCAGCCCTATGACTAATACTTTTAGTAACTCCACACCTTCTCCTAATTTCCACATTCCGAATTCTCTGCTTAACATTTACACCACACATTGCCCTCAGACAGGACATCTCCACTGCCTCCAGCCGCCTCCTCGCTGCAGCGTTCACAACCCAAGCTTCATACCCATATAAGAGTGTTGGTACCACTATACTTTCATACATTCCCTTCTTTGCCTCCATGGATAACGTTTTATGTCTCCACAAGTCAACTCCCAAATATCTGAAAACATTCACTTCTTCCATACTCCCTCTCTCCAATGTGATATCCAATTTGTCTTTATCTAAATCGTTTGATACCCTAATCACCTTACTCTTATCTATGTTCACTCTCAACTATCTACCTTTACACACCCTCACAAACTCGTCCACTAACCTTTGCAACTTTTCTTTAGAATCTCCCAAAAGCACAGTATCATCAGCAAAAAGTAACTGTGTCAACTCCCATTTTGTATTTTATTCTCCATAATTTAATCCCACCCCTCTCCCCAACACCTTAGCATTTACTTCTTTTACAACCCAACTATAAATATATTAGACAACCATGGTGACATTACACATCCCTGTCTAAGACCTACTTTTACCGGGAAGTAATCTCCCTCTCTCCTACACACCCTGAGCCTCACTATCCTCATAAAAACTCTTTACAGCATTTAGTAGCTTACTACCTATTCCATACACTTGCAACATCTACCACATTACTCCTCTATCCACTTTATCATATGCCTTTTCTAAATCCATAAATGCAATGAAAACTTCCCTACTTTTATCTAAATACTAAGGGGATTGTCCTACGAAGAAAGGTTAAGGGAAATCGGCCTGACGACACTAGAGGACAGGAGGGTTAGGGAAGACATGATAACGACATATAAAATACTGCGAGGAATAGATAAGGTGGACAGAGACAAGATGTTCCAGAGAGGGGACACAGAAACAAGGGGTCACAATTGGAAGTTGAAGACTCCTATGAGTCAAAGGGATGTTAGGAAGTATTTCTTCAGTCATAGAGTTGTCAGGAAGTGGAATAGCCTAGAAAGTGACGTAGTGGAGGCAGGAACCATACATAGGTTTAAGACGAGGTTTGATAAAGATCATGGAGCAGGGAGAGAGAGAACCTAGTAGCAATCAGTGAAGAGGCGGGGCCAGGAGCTATGACTCGACCCCTGTAACCACAAATAGGTGAGTACAAATAGGTGAGTACAGTGTGTGTATGTTTGGGAATAGTTTGGGAAGCGATGTAGTGGAGGCAGGCTCCATACATAGCTTTAAGAAGAGGTATGATAAAGCTCATGGCGCAGGGAGAGTGACCCAGTAGCAGCCAGTGAAGAGGCGGGGCCAGGAGCTGTGACTCGACCCCTGCAACCACAACTAGGTGAGTACACACACACACACACACACACACACCTAGTGGGTAAAGCTCTTGCTTGACGCACGGAGGGGCCGGGTTCAATTCCCGGTGGGGCAGAAACATTTCGAAGTGTTTCCTTACATACACATACACACACACACACATATATACAACAGGCCTAGTGTCTAATTGACATGTGCCTAGGACAAAATGGTAACTAACACACACTGCAGGAAGGCCTTCGACACAGTTCCTCACATGAGATTAGTAAAGAAGTTGGAAGAACAAGCATGTATAACAGGAAGGGCACTGGAATGGATCAGGGAATACCTCACAGGGAGGCAACAACGGGTCATGGTGCGTGATGAGGTATCACAGTGGGTGCCTGTGACGAGCGGCGTACCGCAGGGGTCAGTCCTAGGACCAGTGTTATTCTTGGTATATGTAAACGACATGACGGATGGGATAGATTCAGAAGTGTCTCTGTTCGCAGATGATGTGAAATTAATGAGGTGAATCACATCGGAAGAGGACCAAGCAGGACTTCAAACAGACCTGGACAAGCTTGACATCTGGTCTAGCAACTGGCTTCTCGAATTCAATCCCACCAAATGCAAAGTCATGAAGATCGGAGAAGGACAAAGAAGACCGCTGACAGAGTACAGGCTAGGTGGACAAGGGCTACAAACCTCGGCAAAGGAGAAAGACCTTGGGGTGAGTATAACGCCAAGTACGTCTCCGGAGGCACACATCAACCAGATAACTGCGGCAGCATATGGGCGACTGGCAAACCTAAGATTAGCGTTCCGTTACCTAAACAAGGAATCGTTCAAGACACTGTACACCGTGTACGTCAGGCCAATACTAGAATATGCAGCACCAATCTGGAACCCACACCTGGTCAAGCACGTAAAGAAACTAGAGAAAGTGCAAAGGTTTGCGACAAGGCTAGTTCGACAACTCAGGGGTCTGTCCTATGAAGAAAGGTTGAGGGAAATAGGACTAACAACACTGGAGGAAAGAAGGGTCAGAGGAGACATGATAACGACATACAAAATACTGCGGGGAATCGACAGGGTAGACAGGGACAGGATGTTCCAGAGAGGGAACACAGAAACAAGGGGACACAACTGGAAGCTGAAGACTCAGATGAGTCAAAGGGATGTTAGGAAGCCTTTCTTCAGCCACAGAGTAGTCAGGAAGTGGAATAGTCTAGAGAAAGATATAGTGGAGGCAGGAACCATACATAGTTTTAAGACGAGGTATGATAAAGCTCATGGAGCAGGGAGAGCAGAGACCCAGTAGCGGACAGCGAAGAGGCGGGGCCAGGAGCTTAGTCTCGACCCTGCAACCACAATTAGGTGAGTACAATTAGGTGAGTACACACACACACACACACACACAATATATATATATATATATATATATATATATATATATATATATATATATATATATATATATATATATATATATATATATATAAAAAAATATATATTAAATTAAGCATTTATAGTAATATTAGTCATAACAATAATGATGATTGTAATGACATGAATACACAGATAATAATAATAGTAGCAATTTGAATAATTGCACGAAGAATTTAAATGAAAAGAGTAATTCAGAAATTTAAATAATAACAGAATTATAACACAAACATTTATATGTAAATAATTATTAAATTAAATAATTAATAATTTATACAACAATAACAATAATAATAATAACAATAGAAGAAGAAGAAAAAAAAGAAGGAGAAGGAGGAGGAGAAAATAAAGATATCAAGTCTTACCTTCGTGAACTTGGGAGTCCTACTTATCAAATAGACATCAGGATGTTTTTCCACACAGTAATCATCTGTCATAATGACACTGATAAAGACGCTAAGTCTGCTTGTGAGAGGCCGAAGGACATGTTACAACTGGGCATCCCTCTGTCCATTGTTCAAACCATACTGCTGAAAACTATCACTTCTGGTAGACTAGAAAACAAGATACCCAGAGACCTGAGAGCAACAGTGTCAAACACTGTGATCTGTTCCACTCAGAAAGTTGTGTTGACAACATAGAACGTCTACTAGACTGTGACACGGAGACTGACACAATGAGTTTGGGGTATCGTCAATAGCAGGTGAGCCTCCCACCCCTGCTTGTTCTACATGTAAGCTCTGTACCATGTGAATCATATATATAATATATCTACTTTTGTATTTATAAAAGAATGATGGATGGTAAGAGAAGTGGGATATTCAAACGGCTTCAGGAAGAAATCCAAATATTCTTCCTCGAACCCTTTTTAGGTGTCTCCTAGGCTACGAGTCCCTAAAATTTGCACCATGCCCATATATATGTATATATATAACGTTGTGTGTGTGTGTGTGTGACATGTCCTTCCTACATGTGTGTAAGATGTTAGACATATTGCCATGCCCACTCCCATATACCACTGCATATGTGCAGGTGGTACTAAGTACATTATGGGTTTGTAGACATGTATATATGTGTATAATTACATATACTCATTATTCATCTATGTACGAATGTAACCATCACATAGAACAGCAGCTCAATGCAGATGTGATGTATCCATTTTTATATTAAAAAAATAAAAACAAGTTATCATAAGGCTAGCGTCATTGTATACTATATTCTTAGCCATATATTAACTGCATTGTTATCTACTAATGAATGTATGTAGCAAGATATACAGTATTATGTCTAATTTTTTCTTGCACCCTCCCTACCCACTCTTTCCTGTGTCTACAATAAGATATATTATGACATCCAAATTTCTCTTTATTTTGTGTCCTATGTATAAGTTCTCTTGCCTCTACTCTGGAATGATGGAGATAAAATTTCCATTTCTCCTGTGTATGAGAGGCTATCCTGACAGCAGCTGCCAAGTGATGGTAACTCTAACTGTGCTGCAACGAAACCGTTGAAGCTGCCGTAACTGATGAACTTTTGCTGGTATACTTGACGATGTCCTCACTGTCCCACTCAAGTCTCCCACTTCAGGCTCACATATCTCAACACCTTGTATGAGCTCCATCCTGCGTGATGGAATATGACTGGAAAGCGCAGTTAGCTTTTGTTCCTACTGTGAAATATCCTAGAACATGACAGTAGCACACTGTCATGTGTCTGATTTTGTTTCATTAAAAAATAGCTTCATCCTCCTTAGCCCCCCCCCCGTCCTCTTCTTCCCTCCCTTCCTCCACAACCCCCCCTCCCTGCACTCCTTCCTGGAGGCAGGCTGTGTGGAGTGTAACACTACCCTAATATTTTAGCGTCTAACCTACAATTACATCTGACTTGTAAACAGAGACGAAATGTGTGAGCAGCCAGAGGTATACTTTCCTTCTTTATCCATGTTAATTTACATGCAATATCCCTGGTGATTTACCTTCTATATCCTGATAATTTTCCTTCTATATCATGGTGATTTACCTTTATCTTGGTGATTTACCTTCTCTACACCCGGTGATTTACCTACAATATCCTTGGTGATTTACATTTTGTCAGTGTTGATTTACCTTCTATGTCCTGGTGATTTACCTCTATACCTTGGTGATTTACCTTCTGTATCGTGGTGATTTACCTTCTATACCCAGATGACTTACCTTCAAATCTTGTCTTTTGTATTTGTGTCTGTGTTTGCGGGGGTCGAACCCTAGATCCTTGGCCTCTCCTCAACGACTAACAGTGTTATATTATTTGTAGTGGAAATAATAGTAGTAACTGTAGTAGCAGTAATAGCAGCAGAAGTAATACCAGTAATAGTAGTAGCAGCAGTAATATCAGCAGTAATAGCAGTAGCAGTGACAATAGCAACAGTAATAGCTGTAATATTGATAGTAAAAATATTAGTGGTAGTGGTAATGTATTCACGTGGATGGGTGAAGGTATGGGTGAACCACTGTGGGAGGACAGGTGTGGGTGAACCACTATGGAAGGATGGGTGAAGGTATGGGTGAACCACTGTGGGAGGATGGGTGAAGGTGTGGGTGAACCACAGTGGGAGGATGGGTGAAGGTGTGGGTGAACCACAGTGGGAGGACAGGTGTGGATGAACCAGTGGGAGGACAGGTGTGGATGAACCACTATGGAAGGATGGGTGAACCACTGTGGGAGGATGGGTGAAGGTGTGGGAGGAGGATGTAGGTGATGGAACTATCCACTAGTTTAGCGAGGTCAGTTTCTGTCCCTCCTAGATATCTCTTTCTTATTTTTTGAGGGGTGGAAAGAGGGAGGGATTGCTAGAGGAAGAGATAAGTAGGAAGAGGGCTCGAGAGGGGGAAAGAGGAAGAATGTGAAGATTGAGGTAAGGGTGTGAGGTGAGGGTGTAAAGTGAGAGCAGGCAGGTGAGGGTGTGAGGTGAGGGCAGGCAGGTGACCTATTCATTAGTGAGTGTGAGACAGGTAGTGTGTACAGGTGACCACGCCCCCTTGGTAAACTCTTGGCGGGTAGGGGGAGTGGTTTGGGTAGTGGGGAGCGAGTAGGTGGGGAAGGTGCTGGGGGAGGGGAGGGGAGGCCGCTCTTAACCTCTCCATAGCCTTCTTCCATGCCTGTCTCTTAGTTTCAGTGTCTGTCTGTCTGCCTTTCACTTTCTCAAGTGAAAACATCCGTTCCTCAAGGCAGAATACAAGCCTTAATTATTTTCCTTTTCATTACTATATTCACATTTTAATTAACAGACACAAGTCAAAGCACCGTGACAGCCATCACAGACGATACTAGAATATATTTACTTGTGTCATCCGTTGAGGACACAGCAATCCTACAAGTCGATATAAACCAGGTTTTTCAGAGACCACAGAAGTAACATTATGTCCAACATGGACATCACACTGCTATGGTAAAAAGGTAAGGAATACAATTTGAAAATAGTACAAAGCGAAATAAAGCCTCTCGATGAAGAGGAAAAGGAATGTAAGAGGCCTCGGATAACCATGTCAGAAGAACTTGTCTTCAAGGACCACAGTGAATATGAAAATGATATACAATACCGACAGTCCCCGAGGGACTGACCCCTCAAAACTGTCTTCAAGGTGATGGACTGATTACATCGTCTTCACATTTCTACTGTTTCTGCTGTCTCTTCTGTACTTGACGGAAGAAGCCTAGTGTAGGCGAAACGTTTCGGAATAAAGATATCTAACTGTGGCACATGAGTTTTACTTATCAAGAACCACAATATTCCTACTTTCTGAACTGCTATGGCACTGACAAGAGGGATAACAAGAAATTTCAAAATAAGACATGAACTTTCAAAATAAGACATGACAAGCCATTGGTGATACTTTTAAAGATACCTTTACTCTTTAAAAAAAAATAAAGTAACATTCCACTTTTAGAAAGACGAAATGAAGGTCTTTGGAATGTACAGAGAAATTTCACTGCTGTGCAATATGATCATTATAGGCTTGGCGCTTCCCCATGAATATGATAACTAATTACCTGCAATACCGTTGCTGGAAAACTTCACAACTAACCCACAATACTGTGGCTGTAACACTTCATAACTAACCCACAATTTAAAGAAGATAGTGTAGATGTTTCGGTCCTTGTTGTACCATTATCATGTCGGGAGTGACCGTGTTAATGCCTAACCAAACCTGCCTACATCCCTCCCCCATCCACTTCCCCCCCCTTGGCATCTATAGCAGCCCATTCCCACCCTTCTTCCCATCTTCGTCCCCGTCGCCTCTCCCCCAGGCCTTTCATCCCCCCCTTTGTCCATTCCCTCCTTGGTATCTATCCCGACCTGCCTCAATATATAAAGCGGCCACCTCTCACTTTTGTTACGCAAGTTCACATCCATATACGGTGGTACTGACTGTGTCTTCCTCATTAAGTTGGTCATGGTACCTGCGTCTCATTCCCATGTTAAACCGTGTGTGTGTACTCACCTAGTTGTACTCACCTAGTTGTGGTTGCAGGGGTCGATTCATAGCTCCTGGCCCCGCCTCTTCACTGGCCGCTACTAGGTCACTCTCCCTGCGCCATGAGCTTTATCATACCTCTTCTTAAAGCTATGTATGGAGCCTGCCTCCACTACATCACTTCCTAAACTATTCCACTTCCCGACCACTATGTGACTTAAGAAATACTTCCTAACATCTCTGTGATTCATCTGAGTCTTCAACTTCCAACTGTGTCCCCTTGTTACTGTGTCCCATCTCTGGATGTGTGTGTGTGTGTGTGTGTGAGAGTGTGTGTGTGTGTGTGTGTTTGTATGTGTGTGTGTTACTGGCAGGAAGCCCGGCTAGCTCAGTCGGTAGAGCACGAG
This sequence comes from Cherax destructor, assembly GCA_009830355.1. Taxonomy (NCBI): domain Eukaryota; kingdom Metazoa; phylum Arthropoda; class Malacostraca; order Decapoda; family Parastacidae; genus Cherax; species Cherax destructor. The sequence goes on from WNWK01000019.1 coordinate 341,917, forward strand.
ACTCTTAATCTCGGGGTCGTGGGTTCGAGCCCCACGTTGGGCGCTGCTTTTTCTTGTATGTCTGGACTTTGACGTACGTATGAGTTTATCATAGTTAAGATTTCCAGATGCACCATCTGGAGAGAAGCATCTGCATTAATACATCAATAACACATTAATGATGAATCTTGTTAAAAAAACAAAAAAACCTACTCTACTAATCAATCTACCGATGTCAGAAAAAGCTGGGAGACATCAGTAGGTCTGACTCTATCTGCCTCATTAATTACAATTTAGTTCTTGTAAGTAGGAATGTGTGTGTGTGTGTGTGTGTGTGTGTGTGTGTGTGTGTGTGTGTGTGTGTACTCAACTGCGCTTCTTCAATTTTTCACTTTTTGGATGGAAAATTTGCACTTCTGTGGCCTGTCTGACCGCAGGTAGAACACATTTGTGAAAAGGCTTGCAGATTATTTTTTGTTGGCTGATGATTGAGTAATTGGAATCATCTATCTTGGGGTTTGATTCCTCAAGAACTTCATAAGAATTATGAGCCTCAGTGTCGATATCAGCAACCTTTTCAGAAGTACGTAAGTTGCGCTCTCTTACGAGAAATAGTCAGCGACCAACAGTCGCATGTGTGCGTGTGTGTGTTAGTTACCAGTTGTCAAATGCACTTGTCGACAGGCACTTGTCCTGTTGTTTGTGGTGTGTACTCACCTAATTGTGGTTGCAGGCGTCGAGTCACAGCTGCTGTGTGTGTGTATGTACTCACTTATTTCAAGTTGCAGTGGTCGATTCACAGCTCCTGGCCCCGCCTCTTCGCTGATCGATACTAGGTCCGCTCTCTCCCTGCTCCAAGAGCTTTTTCGTACCTTTTCCAAAAGCTTCACAACTGTGTGTGTCTGTGTGTGTGTGTGTGCTCATTCAGTGGTGGCGGGGTCGAATTTCAGCTCCTGATCCCTCCTCAAAACCAGCAATCGCCGACATTGTTTTTTTGCCTCGCGTGCCTACCATACCTACTTAAGTAACTGTGTATGGTGTTTATCACTTCCTCCTCTAGCTCGTTCCAATTAGTTATCATCCAGAGACTGAAGAAGTACTTCCTACCTCCTTGTGCCTCATCCTCTGTTCTTCGTGTTCCAGTCTGTTTCTATCTGCGCCGTCATATCTTCTGAGTACGTTGTACTCTGTCTTCTACGGTCACCAGGTTCAGCTCCTTCAGAGTTTAGTCAGTCCCCTCAGCTCTGGGCTAGTCTTGTTGCAAATCTCTGGACCTTCTAGAGTTTCCCAACATGTTTAACTATATGTTGGGCTGTAATGCTGCATTCTGTGCCCTAACCTTATTAGAGAGAGAGAGAGAGAGAGAGAGAGAGAGAGAGAGAGAGAGAGAGAGAGAGAGAGAGAGAGAGAGAGAGATCGTACTTTCTCCAGAACATCACTTCATCTGAGTTCATTTATTCTTAGGATGACTCAAGTCTGGAATATGTTCGTACTGCATAATTACATAACGAAATAAAGTCAGCTGACCAAATGAAATCGTTTGCCCACAGATGGCTCCAACTCCATCCTATTTCTTATTTATATGTCTCATAACCATAAAAAGGCTTTCAAATGAGATGATGTAGGTAACAGCTCTTAGCTTGTAAACATAGGAAATTAACCTAACCTTGTAAAACCAAGTGAAAGAGAGAGAGAGAGAGAGAGAGAGAGAGAGAGAGAGGGGGGGTTTAAGGGGGGTTATAAAACACAACAAAGCCTCTCACACCAATTAACCAATTTATCAGTCGTCGCAGTTATCACCAGTCATGCGCCAATCGACGGTTCCCAGGAAGGGGGAGGTAAGGGAAAGGGGTTAGGGAGTATGGGAGGGAAGAGAGGGGAGGAGGGGAGGGGAAGAGGCATTAATCATTATAATTTTCACTTCCCTCCCTCTCATATTTCCCCCCTCACCTGTACCCCTCATCTCTCTTTTCCCTTTCATCACTTCTGCCTCCTCCCTCTTTGCCATTTATTCCTCTCCATCCCCGCTCTACTCCCACCTTTATCTCTCTCCCTCTCTCCTTCCTAACACTTCAACCCCATTGCCCACATTCCCCCCTTCTCATACTCCTCTTTTCCCCTCATCTCTATGCCACCCCTCACCTCCAACCACTGTTAGACCAACTAAGGCTCTCCATCTGGCACCAGCTGCCAGATTCTATTATTTACAGGTGGCAAATTAGATATAAGAGTAAATATCGCAAAGAAATCCCACCCGTACATGACCTAATGTAATCCTCTTGAATATCGCTTAAATCCCACTTGTATAGGTAAATCCCACGGGTATGTTACCTAAATCTCACCTGTATATTGCATAAATCCCATCTATATAAAAAAATCCCATCTGTATAAGTAAATCCCACCTGCAATGCAACTGAAAGGTGCTACACACCTCACTTAAGTGACCACTTGTATTCAAGTGCAATTTTCGATTCCGGTGAGTCAAGTTATGGACTACACGACCAGGAAAATCTTTAATGATCTGTTCTACGTAGTTTTAAAGAGCTGGAATTTCCTTTCCCAAGAGGCATATTTGCTACTTTCATAACTTTATTTGCTTCGCTGTATGCTGATTCCGCTTCTGATTTCAGAGTGTGCTGCCCCCTACTGGCTCTGGACAGTGAATGTATAGGTGAGCGTAGGAACACAGCCTTGGCTTGCACATGCTATCATCTATATTATATTAAGATTTCACCTTATCACACAAACATTTTCTCTCAGTCGCAACAGGATTCGAATCTGCACACTCTACATCAAAGTACGCAGTACTTTAGCGACATAGCCAAACTGATTGTGTGGGTAAAGCACTGGGTACTCGGACACAGAGCGTGGATGTTCGAATCATGCTGTAGACTGATAGAAAATGTTTGTAAATAATTTCGCCCATTTGCGATATGTTTAACATATATCATATGGGTTTTAAGTACGTCTGTATTCCCTATTTTTGCCCATTTCCACAACCCTTCCGTACACACGCACTCTTCACGCCCACACACGCACTCTTCACGCCCACACACGCACTCTTCACGCCCACAGTGACTGGTACACCAGCGGCACACGGCCCGAAGTGTCAAACATCACGCCCAGTACAATTACGTGGTGTCATCCCCCGCCCACTCCTGGGAGTCACGTGAGGATAGGGGAAAGAGAGGAAGAGGGGAATGAAACGGGATGGGGAGGTAAGAGGGGTAAGGGACGGAAAGTGAGGGTAAATGCGATGCATGGGAAAAATCGTGTTATGAATTTAGCAATAACGTAATGATGGTACCTCTGGTGTGTGTGTGTGTGTGTTAGTTACCATTTTGTCCTAGGCACATGTCGATTAGACACTAGGCCTGTTGTATATATGTGTGTGTGTATGTGTACGAAACACTTCGAAATGTTTCGGCCCCGCCGGGAATTGAACCCGGGCCCTCCGTGCGTGAAGCAAGAGCGCTAGCCATAAACTAGAAACATAGTCCAGCCAGAAGAGAAGAACTCCTCTACCTAGACCACCATGTGTGTGTGTGTGTGTGTACTCACCTATTTGTGGTTGCAGGGGTCGACTCATAGCTCCTGGCTATAGTGTGTGTGTGTGTGTGTGTGTGTGTGTGTTGTGTACTCACCTATTTGTGGTTGCAGGGGTCGATTCATAGCTCCTGGCTATAGTGTGTGTGTGTGTGTGTGCTTACCTATCTATAGTTGCAGGGGTCGAGTCATAGCTCCTGGCTATAGTGTGTGTGTGTGTGTGTGTGTGTGTGTGTACTCACCTAGTTGTGGTTGCAGGGGTCGACTCATAGTTCCTGGCTATAGTGTGTGTGTGTGTGTGTGTGTGTGTGTGTGTGCTTACCTATCTATGGTTGCAGGAGTCGAGTCCTGACTCGTCTCTGTCTCCCACACCTGCATTCTCAGGTTTGCCGCCTCGTGGCCCTGTCGTATCTATCATAAATCATTCCACTTCCTTACCACCCTGAGGCTGAAGAAGTATTTCTCGAAGACCCTGAAGTTGATATGATGCTTAACCTTCCATTTATATCCCTTTGGCCCTTTTTACAGATATTTCAAACAGTCTATCCATGGCCGCCCTGCCACGTGTGAGTCTCATACAGGTTTTGATCATGTCTCCCCTGGGCCTTCCACCCTCTAGGCATGTCACCCGTCTCACTTCTTTTCGGTTCTACTCGTAAGTCAGCTTATTCATTTCCTGGACCAGTCTGGCTGCCAACCTCCCCACTTTCTTGTGTTTCCTGATATGGTTGATGAGGTGTGGGCTCTACGCTGGTGCTGCGTACTTTTTGATGGTTTTAACATGTGTAGTATGGAGAACTCTTTTTTGAAGATTCCTAAATACCTTGCCTAGGTTTGCTGCGCATGCATATGCCACCCATGCTAATCTACTACTGTGCATCCCCAGTCGTATGCTTGGTGCTATGCTTACCTTACAGTTCTTCTCAGTGTCACGTGTTTCCAGTATATGACTCCTGCTTATTCCTCCAAGTTATCTTTCAGTTCCGGACCTCATGTTATCCTCATGGTTATCATACAGTTTCTGTGGTTTAAATTCCATAACCATTTATAGGATCATCCTTGTGGTCTGCCCAAGTTGTGACTTTCACTGTCCTTTTCAGGGCTCTGTGCGTATCCTTTCTCTACTACTTTGTGAATCAATCTCTACCAGAGTACAGTGTCAACTGCTTTCCAGCAACCTAAGACTACGCAGGTCGTCGACCCCTGTCTTATTCAACGGAGTGCTCTCTCAGTCACTCAGGACTAGAGTTTTCATTCAGTTAGTATACGAGGTTCTTGTGAAGAACCAGGTTCAAGGCGTCTTGACGCACATATCGATTTCCTTCCTGTCTTATCTTTGTCATCTCACTGCATAATTCATTTAGATTAATATTTTGTATCAATTGTGAGGAATGACTCTGTGAATAATATACTGAATATATATATTACACAAAGAGGCTAAAGCATTCCTCACACTATGAACCTGTTATTGCCCTTTCTCCCTCCAACCACCGCCTCCCTCCCAACACCGCTTACCTCTCTCCAGACATTGCCTTTCTCTTTTCCTTCCTCCTACCACTGCTTTCTTCTCTCCTTCCTTCCCCTCCTCCCACAATCCTCTCCCTCCCTCCCGCATTCTTGGCTACAGGGGCTACCAGTGGGCGCGCCTCCAGTAAATGCCTCTTTAATAATTTACCCTTCACCTCACATTATAATTCTCAGCCGTAATTGAGCAGCTTGAAAACTGGGATGGATGGGTCCAGGACAGGCGGAAAGGGAGGGAAGGGGGGGCAACAAGGGATGAGGAAGCATTGACAAGGGAAGAGAAGAGGCACCGAAGAGAAAGGGGAAGGCACAAACGAAGGAAGAAGGGAGGCACCAATGACGACGAAATGGGAAGCGCCAACAAGGAAGGGGAAAGTACCGACGCTCGAGTACCAAAGAAATTGACAAGTTCTACGTGTGTGTGTGTGTGTGTGTGTGTGTGTGTGTGTGTGTGTATACAGAGAAAGATCGCAGTTAGCAGGACTCGATTCTGCTACTGAGACGGACAAGATTCCCAGGCAGCGCTCTTATCCACTCGGCCACAAATGCCACATAAGCTGGGCAGCCTGGTTCACAAGCCATGTTTCTTTAACAGCCCGGGCACGTCAGTGAGCCTCAAGCATGGATTCAAGCTATTTCAATCTCCTACTGAATGTTCTGACCTCACAAGCGATTTTTATATCAATGCACAACGCAGAAACAAGCGGGTATATACAGAGAAAGATCGCAGTCAGCAGGACTCGATACTGCTACTGAGACGGACAAGATTCCCAGGCAGCGCTCTTACCCACTCGGCAACAAATGCCACATATGCTGGGCAGCTTTAAAATATAGAAATGTTACCCCATAAAAGCTTAAAAATATTCATTAGAAACCAAACCACAATCTGGCCTGATCAGCCAGGTTGTTATGGCTACACATGCCTACAGACCGCCAGCAGCAAGACCTGGCTGATTAGGAAGTCAACAGGAGTAGCGAGAATAAAACCCACAGAAATGAACAACAGGTATATAACAGGTAAGATAAGGGGTTCTAGGGACTGTGGAAGTGACCTTTTTGACTCTTGCTGCTGTTTAACGTAATGCTGGTGAAAGGCTCTTGATCCAAGGAGTTAGTGCTTCCCACCCCCTCCGTGTATCAAACCTAAATGACTAACATTCCACAGGTGCTCTATAATTCCTACAACCTTAGCACTTCCCCATGAATATTATAATGATGATGATGATGATGATGATAATAACATCATCATCATCAGCGTCACCAATTTGCAAGTTAATGGACTGTTATTTTCAGCTCCCGGAACTGAAAGTAAATTTATTTGGTGATTACAAGACTACTAGAAACAGCTTAGTCGTGGCACTATCAACGAGGCAGCTGGAGTGTCAGGCAGGTGGGGGAGACACTTCTCCCCCTGAGGCACCATCAAAGAGGCAGCTGGAGTGTCAGGTGGGGGTGACACTCCTCCCCCTGAGGCACTATCAACGAGGCAGCTGGAGTGTCAGGTGGGGGAGACACTCCTCCCCCTGAGGCACCATCAACGAGGCAGCTGGAGTGTCAGGTGGGGGAGACACTCCTCCCCCTGAGGCACCATCAACGAGGCAGCTGGAGTGTCAGGTGGGGGAGATACTCCTCCCCCTGAGGCACCATCAACGAGGCAGCTGGAGTGTCAGGTGGGAGTGACACTCCTCCCCCTGAGGCACCATCAACGAGGCAGCTGGAGTGTCAGGTGGGGGTGACACTCCTCCCCCTGAGGCACTATCAACGAGGCAGCTGGAGTGTCAGATGGGGGTGACACTCCTCCCCCTGAGGCACCATCAACGAGGCAGCTGGAGTGTCAGGTGGGGGAGACACTCCTCCCCCTGAGGCACCATCAACGAGGCAGCTGGAGTGTCAGGTGGGGGTAACACTCCTTCCCCTGAGGCACCATCAACGAGGCAGCTGGAGTGTCAGGTGGGGGTGACATTCCTCCCCCTGAGGCACCATCAACGAGGCAGCTGGAGTGCCAGGTGGGTTTGACACTCGTCCCCCTGAGGCACCATCAACGAGGCAGCTGGAGTGCCAGATGGGGTGACACTCCTCCCCCTGAGGCACCATCAACGAGGCAGCTGGAGTGCCAGGTGAGGGTGACACTCCTCACTACTACGAACACAGGTACTTTTAGAAGGCGTGTTGTACCTGGGCGTTTAAGAAAAGCAGTTCATGCCCCTCCACCTTTCTCCACCACAACTCCAACCCCCTCTACCTTCCCTCCAACTCCCTGCATCACCCTCCACCACTCCATTCCTACAATACCCCACCACCCCTCCACTTCCTGGAAGGGACATGTAAGATAGCTGGGGATAGAGACAGTAAGACACCTTCCATCTCCTTCGTTTATATTCCAACGTTACAGGGACACGCACAGGGATACGCACAGATAATACACTAAAGGAGATTAGGACACGCATGCTGTTCCCCTCCCTCACGCATGTCTTAAGATATACTGAGCTGTGCAAGAGTATTATTATTATTATTACTGCGGTTGTTATTGTGGCTATTTATTGCATTATCTTAGGAACAGCTTAAGCCCCAGGGGTAATACAGCACATGTAGAATGGCAGGTAATCAGTTTTGATCTGAGGAAAGGGAGAGTAGATCCAATTCACTGGAACAAGACAGATTCACCAGCTTTAAGGCTTTCGCACCCTTCTTCCCTTTCCATTTCTTCTGCCTCTTATATCCGTCCCCCGTCTTTTCCTTTCTTCCTTCCGTTTTTATCTCTCCCTCCCTCCTTCCCTCATTCTTTCCTTCCAGACTTACTCCATTCTAACCAGCGAGAGTCGTTTCCCTGAACGGTTTTGCCTGGACTTCCTATTCGCTTCTGCAACACTGCTAGCTCCCGAAGATGCGTTGATTGCAACGTGAAAGGCCCAGCGCTATCATCCACCTACACACACACACACACACATATATATATATATATATATATATATATATATATATATATATATATATATATATATATATATATACACATATGTACAGAGAGAGAGAGAGTGAACGACAGAGAGATGGAGAGAGAGAGAGAGAGATTATACTAAGGCAAGTGTATAATTGCCTCTTACCTGGTTATACCCAATTATATGCCGTATTGATAATTCCATACTGGTCCCTTGCGTGAGGGATGGGGAGGGATGAGGGTAGGGGAAGAGGAAGGTAGGTGGGGGAGATGTGTGGGGAAGATAATTGAAATAATTGTAGTAGGGATAGATTTTTGCTGGATTGTGGGAAAGTCTCGTTTTTTGGATAGTATCTCCTCTTGAGCTCCTGCATGATTATTATTATTATTATTATTATTATTATTATTCAACCCAGAGTATGTCGAGGTTTGTGAGGGGTACACAGGTAGGTATGGGTGTGTGTGATATATATATATATATATATATATATATATATATATATATATATATATATATATATATATATATTTTTATATATGTTATGTGTGTGTGTCTAAGTACCATTTTGTCGTAATGTGATTAGACACCAGGCCTGTTGTATGTGTAAGGAAACACTTCGAAATGTTTCCGCCCCGCCGGAATTGAACCCGGGCCCTCCGTGCGTAAAGCGAGAGCTTTAGCCACCAGGCCACCGGGGCTGTTAGTTACCATTTTGTCCTAGGCACATGTCGATTAGACACTAGGCCTGTTGTATATATATGTGTGACACTTGTCAAATGTGTGCGGTGATAGTTGCCGCCTCCGTGCGCTGGGTCTTGCTCCTGCTCCATGGCTCGTGTGTGTCCATTTTGTCCTACGACTGTGCTGAAAATGTCGACACCTTTGACTCATCATTGTGTGTGTGTGTGTGTGTGTGTGTGTGTGTGTGTGTGTGTGTGTGTGTAGAAACACTGAAATGTTTCGGCCCCGCCGGGAATTGAACCCGGGCCCTCCGTGCGTGAAGCAAGAGCGCTAGCCACCATGCCATCGGTGTGTGTGTGTGTGTGTGTGTGTGTGTGTGTTTGTGTGTACTCACCTAGTTGTGGTTGCAGGGGTCGAGTCACAGCTCCTGGCCCCACCTCTTCACTGGTCGCTACTAGGTCACTCTTCCTGCTCCATAACCTTTATCATGCCTCTTCTTAAAGCTATGTATGGATCCTGCCTCCACTACATCACTTCCCAGACTATTCCACTTCCTGACAACTCTGTGGCTGAAGAAATATTTCCTAACATCCCTGTGATTCATCTGAGTCTTCAACTTCCAACTGTGTCCCCTTGTTGCTGTGTCCCATCTTTGGAACATCCTGTCTCTGTCCACCTTGTCGATTCCTCTCAGTATTTTATATGTTGTTATCATATCCCCCCTATCTCTCCTGCCCTCCAGTGTCGACAGGTCAATTTCCCTTAACTTCTCCTTGTAGGACATGCCCCTTAGCTCCGGGACTAGTCTTGTTGCAAACCTTTGCCCTTTCTCTAATTTCCTTACGTGCTTGGCTAGGTGTGGGTTCCAAACTGGCGCTGCATACTCCAATATAGGCCTAACGTGCACAGTGTACAGGGTCTTAAACGATTTCTTATTGAGATGTCGAAATTCTTTTCTTAGGCTGTGTGTGTGTGTGTGTGTGTATGAGTATGTATGTATAATGTGCGTGCATATGCTTGGCGTTTTCACGCTTCTGTTCGTCTCTTTCGTCTTTTATATGTGTCCTAGTGTGTGTGTGTGTGTGTGTGTGTGTGTGTGTGTTCTCGCATACGTATGCGCGTATGCGTTCACTTGCGTTTGGTGACTCGGATGTCTATGAGCGTGTCTGAATGCGTGTTCGTGTACACATGTGTATGTATTCAAGTATATAGGTTTGTGCGTAGTCTATATTTACGTAGATGCGTAGGTGTGTGTGTACTGTCCAAACACGAGGCGTGAGGAGAGAAGAGATATTAAAGAAAAGGGGACAGAGGATTAGGGACGATGTGGAGAAGGGAAATGGGATACAGAAAAGAGAATATAAAAGAAAGAGGAGACGGGAGAGAAAAGTGGAGCGAGGGGGGAACAGAGAAAATGAGAGAGAGAGAGAAAGAGAGAGAGAGAGAGAGAGAGAGAGAGAGAGAGAGAGAGAGAGAGAGAGAGAGAGAGAGAGAGAGAGAGAGAGAAGAGAGAGAGAGAGAGAGAGGGTTGAATTGTGTTACCTCTCGCCTAAGTTATCTTTCCCCTTCTCTCTCTCTCTCTCTCTCTCTCTCTCTCTCTCTCTCTCTCTCTCTCTCTATAGCCATATATTTTATCCCAAGACCTTTAATTAAATTAGTCCTAAACAAAGAGCCTAATTTGAAGACTTCCACATTAAACCTATCACTGTTAAATAAACCTTCATTGTTACTGCTTTAACTCACCGCCAATATTATTACTCATAGTCACCGTGTTAATTATGTTTGCTTGTTAATTTTAACCCGTTGCCTGTGGAGTCATTTGCAGTGTTGATTTACGCTTAATGTTCACTCTGTGATCTCGAAATTAACTCCAAGGTTGTTAAATTATTCTTCGCTGGCTGTTAAATTGCGATGTGAGAAACAACTTTTGTTCTGGTTGGTTGCTTGGTTAATGGGGTTTAAACCCTATCTACTACGCTAGGGTCATTAAATCTGCATGTAACCCTTCTCTCACTACGAATCAAGAATTTTATTTCTTAAAATAGGGAGTCAATAATCCTCAATAATCCACCGAGATACTGGAACTAGTTCAACTAGTTAGCACTGCCTCTAGGTGGCTTCCAGGTAGCTAGACAAAGACAACACGTGGATTAGTTAAGGTTCTGACCTCAGGACAGATTACGCCATGACGTACAATATGTTGCTGAGATGTCCTTGGTCCTCGCTAATGTAAGGGATAGGAGGGCTATGGTGATAGGTCGAGGCTGGACACAATGGTTACGTAATGTCTATAAAAGGGATGCGAGCATACAACTTGAGAGATTTATAATTGTTTCCAGCTAATACAATCTGACTTAGTGACTCGTGTATGTTTGACGCAGTCACTCATGATAACTCGTAACGTTCATGAGCAGCGTCATCGAAATGGGTGTGAGTTAGACCTGTCTAACATGGGGCCAGCATCCCTGCTGCTGTTATCCTCCTTTCTAGTGTTGTTATAACCAGGTGGTCGTTGTCTGACTCGCCTCATAGCCCCAGGAGAAGCCCCAAGACTGTGTAAGTACCAGATTGCTGGGGGTAACTTGTGTAATGTTTAGTGGAAGGTGTACAGTTGCCTCGTATTACCCATATAGATGGTGGCAGCAATTATGACATTGGGATCACGTGATCTTCGAGGTCAGTGTGGTCTTGGGACACGTGGGACCATGTGGTCTTTGAGGTCAGGGTGATGGTGGGACACATGGGACCACGTGGGCTTTGAGGTCAGTGTGGTTTTTGAGACAAGTGCTACCAGGTGGTCTACGAGGTAAATGGGGAAGACCCGGGCCGGATGTACCGGCGAGCCTACAAGAAGTATGAGGTCAATATGGTCTTGCCTTAAGAATAAACAAGACACAATACCGTGACTGGAACAATACACAAATAACCCACACACAGGAGACTGCAACTTATGACGACGTTGAATGTTTCAGTCCTATGTACAGGTTGTGTATGGTCTTGCCTACGCTACAGTTATGGCAGCTCGGAAAGCATAAACAACTTCGGGGTACTAATCTCTGGTTGTTAAACTATCCCTGGCTGGCTGTTAAACTATCCCTGGCTGGCTGTTAAACTATTCCTGACTGGCTGTTCATCTATCCCTGGTCTGGCTGTTAAACTATCCCTGGTTGTTTGCTCAACTATCCCTGGATGGCTGTTAAACCATCCCTGGCTAGTTGATAAACTATTAGAAGATTCCTGGCTGACTGATCAACTATCCCTGGCTGGCTGTTAACTATCCCTGGCTGGCTGTTAAACTATCCACGGCTGGCTATTAATTCCTACAAAGACATACATGCTGCAAGATACACTTGTAGACATTCTGACATACATGCAGATATATGTGCAGCCAAACACACCTGTAGACACGCCGCCATACAAAGGGACATGCATGTAAATACGGTGACACTTACAGACGTACATGCGGACAATCGTTCATACATGTATTTCAGATGACCCGGCCAGCACAAAATAATAGAAAGAGAGAGAGAGAGAGAGAGAGAGAGAGAGAGAGAGAGAGAGAGAGAGAGAGAGAGAGAGAGAGAGAGAGAGAGAGAGAGAGAGAGACAGACAGACAGACAGACAGACAGAGACAGACAGACAGACAGACAGACAGACAGATAGACAGACAGAAAGACAGACAGAGAGAAGGTGGGGGAAGAGCGTGGGGTTCCCATGAAGTCACTTTAGGGCGTAAGTGTGGAAGACAGGGAGATTGATGGACCACCGTGGGTAATGGTGGGGTGTCATGCATAGCATGGTGGGGAGGCAGTATGGAGGAGGGGGTGATAGTTTCGTTCATGGGGGGGATGTGAATAAGGAGTGATAGTGCCAGTGTTTCATGCTATTGAATCACTTGTTTGTCAAAATGCTCATTAATCTTGACTTGTTAGCGATTATGATTCTCCAGCCATTTTTGACGCTGTCAAGTTGACAATTTCGCTAATACATGCTGACTCTCTCTCACTCTCTCTGTCTTCTCTCTCTCTCTCTCTCTCTCTCTCTCTCTCTCTCTCTCTCTCTCTCTCTCTCTCTCTCTCTCTCTCTCTCTCTCTCTCTCTCTCTTCTCTCTCTCATCTCATTACCATCCAAAGCATCAAGGGAACACACACACCCATAAATAAGAGGACACGGAGGAAGCGGAAAATGAATAACGCTGCTGGAGAGAGGGAATAGAGGAGTGAATCAGAGGAAGAACAGCAATACGCACGAGAAACCGAGGAGAAGGTAAACACAGAGCAGGTGATAAAGAAGGAGGGACATGAGATAATCGTAATGGGGGGGATGAGATGAGAAGATTACCATAAAGGGAAATGGTGATAAATAGGGGGAACTGGAAGATTAGCATGAACGCTATTGCAAATTGCAGATGTCAAGGATATAATATATATATATATATATATATATATATATATATATATATATATATATATATTATTGAGTTTTATATATCATCATATTAGAGGGGAAGCGCTAAACCCGGAGAATGGGAAGTAACGAAGCTTGATGCGAGGGAGTAGCTCCAATTTCCTGGATTAAGAGCCCTTCACGGCATCAAGGAGAGGATTTTGAATTGTGTACTGATGTTGCTGTGTGCCTGTTGTGAGCACTGTACACTGCATTTCTTGAGTGTTGTACAGAGTACACAGTGTGTGTACACACAAGCAGTCCAATATCAAAAAAACCTAACAAAACTAAAATATATATCTTTTAATGTGCGTATTTAACTAATTGTGATTCCAGGGCTCGAATCCTAGCCCATGGTGTGTGTGTGTATGTGTGTGTGTGTACATGTGAATGTTCATCACGTGTTTTGTGTATAACTGTGCAGAAGACATTCGACGTACACCTCAAGGCAGTCCCCTCATACACCCTAAAAAAATTGACGTACACCGATGTAGAGTTGGCGTACATCTTCATACAGTCAACGTATACTAATACAGATGATGTCTATCTTAATATAATTGACGTACACCCTTAATACAATTGACAAACACCTAGAGTCGACGTACACCTCAATAGAGTTGGTGTACACCCTCAATACAGATGGCGTACACCCTCAGTACAGTTGACGTACACTTTAATACGGTTGACGTACACTTTAATACGGTTGACGTACACTTTAATACGGTTGACGTACACTTTAATTCGGTTGACGTACACCTAACCTAACCTAACACTGGAAACATCACACACACAAAAAAGACCAAGTGTCTATAGACAAACAGCTTTGATAAACTGTAATTAAAACACACACACACACACACACACACAAGCACATGCAAAGGCAAATCAATGAATCTTTAAAAACAAGTTAAACCTCTCTCTTTCTCACTGCTCACTGTATATTGTAATTTATATTCGGAACTTTGAATAGGCGGGCCGTATCTGGAAGTATATGAGAGTACGTGATATTACATGCGAGTACACAAGAGTACTTGGGAGTACATAAGAGTGCATGAGATAAAATAGGCACACACACACACACACACACACACACACACACACACACACACACTACCACTTAAATGGGCGTGACTTCAGGAGAGAATAACACTGTCACTTTGAGTGGTGTGGGCGCCGTCAGGTCACGTGGCAGCCTGGGGTAGTGGGGGCAGGTAGTGGCATTAGTGGGGGCAGGTAATGGCATTAGTGGGTGGTGGGCAGTGAAAGGTGAAGGAGAGAGGGGGAGGTAGGGGAAGGCTCCCCACACCAACCAATAATAATAAACAACAATGAAGTCTTTGAATGACTTGTATCAGAGTCGCGGCAAAATTATGGCTGGCAGTTTGTGCCTTTTTTCGGGTTATGGGGGATGGGGGAGGTGAGGTGAGGTGAGGGGGGCGGGTGTTGCTGTGAAGGTGGTGGTGGTGGGTGATAGTGGGTAGTGGTGGTGGTAGTGGTGGTCGTCGTGGTAGTTGGTTTGGAACATTGGTACAGTAGGATGTAGTTGGTGATATGTGGTACGATGATGGTGGTGGTGGTTGTAGAGGAGATAGTAGTGGTGGTGGTGGTGTGTTTTAGTAAAGGAGATGGTGGTGGTGGCTTGTAGTATACCATCATACGATGGTTGCTGGTATTTCCATCAACAGATTTTATAGATCATAAATTCTGTATACATCAGCATTGTGTCTCACTATTCCTGTCATATTCCATCACACAGATGGTTTCCAATGTATTCCATCACACAAGGATGGTTTCTTCATCTGTCATATTCCATCACACAGAATGGTTTCCCTGTCATGTCTCCATCACACAGGATGGTTTCCCTGTCATATTCCATCACACAGGATGGTTTCCCTGTCATATTCCATCACACAATGGTTTCCATGCATATTCCATCACACAGGATGGTTCCTGTCATATTCATTAACACAGGATGGTTTCCCCTGTCATATTCCATCACACAGGATGGTTTCCCCTGTCATATTCCATCACACAGGATGGTTTCCCCTGTCATATTCCATCACACAGGATGGTTTCCCCTGTCATATTCCATCACACAGGATGGTTTCCCTGTCATATTCCATCACACAGGATGGGTTTCCTGTCATATTCCATCACCAGGATGGTTTCCCTGTCATATTCCATCACACAGGATGGTTTCCCTGTCATATTCCATCACACAGGATGGTTTCCCTGTCATATTCCATCACAGGATGGTTTCCCTGTCATATTCCATCACACAGGATGGTTTCCCTGTCATATTCCATCACACAGGATGGTTTCCTGTCATATTCCATCACACAGGATGGTTCACATATATAGTGTTGATCCTCACATGGTTCTGATATTCCATCACACAGGATGGTTTCCTGTCATATTCATCACACAGGATGGTATTCCCTGTATATCCATCACCAGGTGGGTTTCCTGTCTATCCATTACACGATGTATGTCATATCCATCAGATGGGTTTCCATGTCATATTCCATCACACAGGATGGGTTTTCCCTGTCATATTCCATCACACAGAATGGGTTTCCATGTCATATTCCATCATAGAATGGGTTTCCATGTCATATTCCATCACACAGGATGGGTTTTCCCTGTCATATTCTATCACACAGGATGGTTTCCCCTGTCATATTCCATCAGCACAGGATGGTTTCTGTCATATTCCATTACACAGGATGGTTTCTGTCATATTCCATCACACAGGATGGGTTTCTTGTCTATTCCATATCATTCTCTCAGGATGGCCTATCCCTTACACAGGAGAAATTGAATTTGTATGAAGGTGTCTCGGTGTTGGCGGTGGTGGTGAGGCATTGTGTGTTTAGCGCTTCGCAAGGAAGATCTCAGATTTGTGGCTTGCTTGTGAATTGTTCCAGCCACGGTATTGTGACTTGTATTTTTCATTGTATATGTTTGCTGTGTATTTATGCTTCTTGGTGCGATGGTTGATGGATATTGAGAGAGTTAGCTTGTTTGTTTCCCTGTCTCCCAATGCTTTCCTCGCTGAAGGAGTCTGTGTACTTATTAGCCTGTCTGTCAAGTGGAGTAGTATGCTATAGAATTAGCTGTCTATCTGACTGTTTAACGCTGTCGGTACTCAGGAGAGTGTTTGCATGTTGGTGTGTGTGTGTGTGTGTGTGTGTGTGTGTGTGTGTGTGTGTGTGTGTGTGTGTGTGTGTGGGTGTGGTGTTGAATGCACAATAAACTTCAAACTATATATAGCTCAGCATTTAAAATGTGTATGCCAGAACAGCAAACCTCTCTCTAATATAAACATAGATACCAAAAATATTCTGTTTACTTTTAAAAATTCCAAGAGCGTCATGCAAAACTTTATACCTGCGAAATCCCCTTAATTTACCCGGATAATCTCTTAACAAACATGTTCACTTAATTTGTGTTCTGTTTGGCGTATACTAACATAGCGGTTTGAGTGAGGATTGTGCTGTAGTTCCTGGACCCCGTATGCTGTCTCTTCTGGGATCTGTTATGTATGATAGTGCTCCAGCTTGGATTTAATATACTCAAATATGGGTTTAACACTCTCCAATAGGTCTTGAGATTCTCTTGTCTAGCAAGGGGGTGTACAAAGGCACCAAAGGTATTCTCCCCTTCCCTTAATCAAACTTAAGTGGTTTGCCTTAATGACAGTGAAAGGCTCTTGTTTCAAGGAAATGAAGGTATCCTTCCCTTCCCTGAATCAAACCTAATTACCTCCCATTCCTCCAGAGTCTAGATGATCCCTAGGGATTAGCGCTTCCTCTTGAATATAATAATAATTATGATAATGATTATGATAATAATAAAGAATAAAAAAGTACAATACTGTGGCTGGAACAACATACAAATAACCAGCTCTTAGAAGACTGAAACTTATGACGACGTTTCGGTCCGACTTGGACTATTAACTAGTCACACTGTCGGAGCGAAACGTCGCCATGAGTGTCTTGTACGCGTGTGTTATTAGTGTATTAACAAGTCACACCAAGAAGCAAGAAGGGAAGGGGGGGATATATACGAGAGGGGGAGGTGGAAGGGAGTGGCAGAAATGGAGGAGGGAGTAGTAGTAGTAGTAGTAGTAGTAGTAGTAGTAGTAGTAGTAGTAGTAGTAGTAGTAGTGTAGAATTGGTAAAGCTAGAAAGGCAGGAAAAGTAATGAAAATATAGGAAAGATGAGGTTGTAGCACACAGTACCACCCTGTAACTATCCTAACAGTGGTTGTAGCACACAGTACCACCCTGTAACTATCCTAACAGTGGTTGTAGCACACAGTACCACCCTGTAACTATCCTAACAGTGGTTGTAGCACACAGTACCACCCTGTAACTATCCTAACAGTGGTTGTAGACACATACCACCTCTGTAACTATCCTAACAGTGGTTGTAGCACACTACCACCCTGAACTACCATAACAGTGGTTGTAGCACACAGTACCACCCTGACTACCTAACAGTGGTGTAGCACACAGTACCACCCCTGAACTATCCTAACAGTGGTTGTAGCACACCTACCACCCTGAACTACCTAACAGTGGTTGTAGACACAGTACCACCCTGAACTACCTAACAGTGGTGTAGACACATACCACCCTCAACTACCTAACAGTGGTTGTAGCACACATACCACCCTGAACTATCCTAACAGTGGTGTAGACACATACCACCCTTACTACCATAACAGTGGTTGTAGCACACAGTACCACCCTGTAACTATCCTAACAGTGGTTGTAGCACACAGTACCACACTGTAACTATCATAACAGTGGTTGTAGCACACACTACCACTCTCTGACTACCATAACAGTGGATGTAGTACACACTACCACCCTCTGACTACCATAACAGTGGATGTAGCACACACTACCATCCCCTGACTACCATAACAGTGGATGTAGTACACACTACCATCCCCCTGACTACCATAACAGTGGATGTAGTACACACTACCACCCTCTGACTACCATAACAGTGGTTGTAGCACACACTACCACCCTCTGACTACCATAACAGTGGTTGTAGCACACACTACCATCCCCTGACTACCATAACAGTGGATGTAGTACACACTACCATCCCCCTGACTACCATAACAGTGGATGTAGTACACACTACCACCCTGACTACCATAACAGTGGTTGTAGACACACTACCACCCTCTGACTACCATAACAGTGGATGTAGTACACTACCACCCTCTGACTACCATAACAGTGGATGTAGCACACACTACCACCCCTGACTACCATAACAGTGGTTGTACACACACTACCATCCCCTGACTACCATAACAGTGGATGTAGTACACACTACCATCCCCCTGACTACCATAACAGTGGATGTAGCACACACTACCATCCCCTGACTACCATAACAGTGGTGTAGCACACACTACCACCCTCTGACTACCATAACAGTGGATGTAGTACACACTACCATCCCTGACTACCATAACAGTGGATGTAGAACACTACCACCCCTGACTACCATAACAGTGGATGTAGCACACACTACCACCCCTGACTACCATAACAGTGGATGTAGTACACACTACCACCCTCTGACTACCATAACAGTGGATGTAGTACACACTACCATCCTGACTACCATAACAGTGGATGTAGTCACACTACCATCCCCTGACTACCATAACAGTGGATGTAGTACACACTACCACCCCTGACTACCATAACAGTGGATGTAGTACACACTACCACCCCTGACTACCATAACAGTGGATGTAGCACACACTACCACCCTCTGACTACCATAACAGTGGATGTAGCACACACTACCACCCTCTGACTACCATAACAGTGGATGTAGTACACACTACCATCCCCTGACTACCATAACAGTGGATGTAGCACACACTACCACCTCTGACTCATAACAGTGGATGGTCCTACCACCCTGACTACATAACAGTGGATGTAGTACACACTACCATCCCCTGACTACCATAACAGTGGATGTAGTACACACTACCACACTCTGACTACCATAACAGTGGATGTAGTACACACTACCACCTGACTACCATAACAGTGGATGTAGTACACACTACCACCCTCTGACTACCATAACAGTGGATGTAGTACACACTACCATCCCCCTGACTACCATAACAGTGGATGTAGTACACACTACCACCCCTGACTACCATAACAGTGGATGTAGTACACACTACCATCCCCTGACTACCATAACAGTGGATGTAGTACACACTACCACCCCTGACTACCATAACAGTGGATGTAGTACACACTACCATCCCCCTGACTACCATAACAGTGGATGTAGTACACACTACCATCCCCTGACTACCATAACAGTGGATGTAGTACACACTACCACCCTCTGACTACCATAACAGTGGATGTAGCACACACTACCACCCCTGACTACCATAACAGTGGATGTAGTACACACTACCATCCCTGACTACCATAACAGTGGATGTAGTACACACTACCATCCCTGACTACCATAACAGTGGATTGTACACACTACCACCCCTGACTACCATAACAGTGGATGTAGTACACATACCATCCCTGACTACCATAACAGTGGATGTAGACACACTACCATCCCTGACTACCATAACAGTGGATGTAGTACACACTACCATCCCCTGACTACATAACAGTGGATGTAGTACACACTACCATCCCCTGACTACCATAACAGTGGATGTAGTACAACTACCATCCCCTGACTACCATAACAGTGGATGTAGTACAACTACCATCCTCTGACTACCATAACAGTGGATGTAGCACACTACCACCCCTGACTATCATAACAGTGGATGTAGTACACACTACCATCCCCTGACTACCATAACAGTGGATGTAGTACACACTACCATCCCCTGACTACCATAACAGTGGATGTAGTACACACTACCATCCCCCTGACTACCATAACAGTGGATGTAGCACACACTACCACCCTCTGACTACCATAACAGTGGATGTAGTACACACTACCATCCCCTGACTACCATAACAGTGGATGTAGTACACACTACCATCCCTGACTACCATAACAGTGGATGTAGTACACACTACCACCCTCTGACTACCATAACAGTGGATGTAGCACACACTACCACCCTCTGACTACCATAACAGTGGATGTAGTACACACTACCATCCCCTGACTACCATAACAGTGGATGTAGTACACACTACCATCCCCTGACTACCATAACAGTGGATGTAGTACACACTACCACCCTCTGACTACCATAACAGTGGATGTAGTACACACTACCACCCTCTGACTACCATAACAGTGGATGTAGTACACACTACCACCCTCTGACTACCATAACAGTGGATGTAGTACACACTACCACCCTCTGACTACCATAACAGTGGATGTAGCACACACTACCATCCCCTGACTACCATAACAGTGGATGTAGTACACACTACCATCCCCTGACTACCATAACAGTGGATGTAGTACACACTACCATCCCCTGACTACCATAACAGTGGATGTAGTACACACTACCATCCCCCTGACTACCATAACAGTGGATGTAGTACACACTACCATCCTCTGACTACCATAACAGTGGATGTAGCACACACTACCACCCTCTGACTACCATAACAGTTGTTTACCATTCATATTATGCAGTTAACGTGTTTACTCTTTTCAACGCAGCCTTGACATCAATTTAGAAATATAGTTTCTTTGGTTTTTCATTTTGCTGGTAGAAATAAATTCCCTTTCTCTCTTTTCACGATCTCATACAGTAAGTTCTCACTTAACGTAACGTAACAACGTATAACGAAACCAATTTTACCATTGGCTAATTGATATAAACATCAGGGGTGCACAGTGCACCTTTAGCACTCATTGCAACAGGATTAAATCAAGGAATAAATATTTACAAAGTGAATATTGTAAGGAGTACCACTTGCCATCACGCCGTTCAAAAACGAACGAGTAAACTCCACACAGACAGTGGCCCGGGCAGGGAATCGATTTTTTCTCTCATCAACGTTATAACGAAACGACGTTGAACAAAACGACGTTAAACGAAACGTCAAGAAAGGACTTACTGTACCATAAATAGAGCAACATACTAAATTATATTATAAAAATGCTATGGCGAGAGTGATTCTGTTTCGTCTTTTACTCCTGTCAAGCAGCCGAGACATTTTCAGTATTTCTTCTTATCTCAGTATATTTTTCAACATTGGGTCATATTGTATCACGTCTTTGGAACTTTTTCTGAAGAATTTTTTTTTTAAGTTGAAAAGTTTATTGCACAGTTTTCCAGTGTAGATTTAGAGTTCTCGGTACTTTATTTAAGCCATCTTCTGGTGAGTGTCATTGTTCCCTCTCTCTGAAACTTTTAATATATGACACATTTTTTTTTTTTACGTGCCTTGTTTCCATTCCATTCCCATTACACGTCACTTATGTACATTACATGTCATCATCCAGCTGTGACTCCATTTCCTCAAATTATCCAAGTCTTCTTGTAAGGATTTACAGTAATTATTATTATTTTCTTCCCCTCCCCCTCCCTAACTATGACGTCACATAGCGTGTTTGGTTATCCCCTCCTCCCACCACCTCCCTTCTTCCGTGTCGTGCTAACAAGCCAATTCCACGGTTGTTTCCTTATGATATATTTATGTATAATTAACCTAATGACCAGTGCTTATGACCTGCATCTCCAGGTGGTCTGAGAGCACAAACTGACCTCCACTGGCATAATTTTTGACCACTGACCTACCTGCCTGTCTAATTGTACGATTAAGCCCGTGGTCTCTTCTTCACACTCCCCCCCCCCACTCCTTATGGTGATTCATTAAAAATGAGGGACTGAATACCTATCATTACTGAAAGACTGGACACCTATGAAGACTAAGGGACTGATCACCTCAAACTGCTTCTTCATGTTTCCCACTACCACCAATTTAATTATTCTCTCTACAGTGTCAAAGTGCCATAGACTACGCCACCCTCGCGCGTCCTTACACACGTCGTCACCGCCAGTCACTGCTATAGTGCCGGAATCACTTGTATGGTGATCTCAACTTGTGAAACACGTAGTGAAATTCGAGACAGTACGAGGGAATGAATCAAGATTGGGGCCTCAAATGAGAGGAATGGGTTATGAAAAAAGTGTAAAAGTATATAAGTTACTGAAGGAACGAACACAATAGAGGGGACATGATCACGGCATACAAAATATTTCATTTCAAAGACAAGGTAAACAAGAATAGATTCTAACAGAAGAAACAAGAAAAGGACTGCCTCGTTTTAACAACCCAAAGAGAAATAATAGAAAACATTTTCTAACACAAGAATAGTATAGACGGAAAATGAGCATATCAATGACACAGTGGATGCAGACGAAACTTTTTGAACTCCGTACAGAAGTTAAAATAAATTTTTTGGAAATGTTAGAAAATAATACGTATAGAACCTCATAAAGATAAGCAAGACGCACCAGCTGGATGAGAAAGTGAAGAAATCAAACTATATACCGAATTTCAAGAGAATACATCATAATGTTCAAGATGCCAGGAACCATTAATATCCGACTGTACTTTGAGAGATGGGAGCCAGGAGCTGAGAATCAACACCAGCGAACGCAGACCGGTGAGTACACACAAAGAACGAAGATATAATGAAATGACTCTTATTTGTCAAGCTTATATGACTCGCAGATTCATATAAGCTGATACGGCTATATAAAAAAAGCCAAAAACACTCAACAACTTTTAAAATAAAGATATATCTAGATAAAGCTAAGATGCAGGTCCTAATATTCTCTCTCTCTCTCTCTCTCTCTCTCTCTGTCACACACACACACACACACATACATACAAACAAGCACACAAACACCCACAGGCACAGGCGGTGAAAGACTTTTTTGACGTTTCTGTCTTAATACCTACACATAGCGGGCATTGGCAGGTGTAAATACACACAAATGCGCACACGTATGTATGTACACACGAGTGTAGTCCAAACCCAAACACGCTGTGATACCGGTAAATATTAAAGGAATTAATGGATTGGCTGCGACGAGACCCCACGAGACAAACTAATAGACAGACACTATCTGACATGTACACAGACATCATGTATATATATATATATATATATATATATATATATATATATATATATATATATATATATATGTAGTGTGTGTGTGTGTTTATATAATACAGAGGGAGAGAATACTATGGATAGCAGAGGACCTGAAAGTCCACACGAAGGCTGTTTGCTGAGAGGAAGGATCTGCTTTTACCTAGATAAAGAACTAAAATGAATTATCGAAGTGTGTGAGACAAGGAGAGCCGACTTAAAAACATTTAAAAAAAAATCTGCATGAAAATTACGTGGGCTACAACTTCCTCTAATAGATTAATAGTTTCCAGCTTACTATACGAGTTACTCGACTACCATTCTCAGCGCTGTGTGCATCAGTGATTCTTCTTCAGGCTACCAATTATAGCAACACTATTCAATAAATCCATTGAAGCCTCTACCTTTCCATCAATTCTCAAAATAGCTAGGGTCACCCCGATCCACAAAGGAGGTGATCAAACAGACCTGAATAATTATAGACCAATTTCTAATTTACCATTGCTTTCTAAAATCTTCGAAAAATTAATTCATAGACAAATCTATTCCTACCTCGTCTCACACAATGTACTCAACCCCTGTCAATTTGGATTCAGGACAAACAAGAGCACAAACGATGCTATTACGCACATGTTGGAGTTAATATATACAGCACTTGAGAAAAAAGAAGTCCCACTGGGAATCTTCATTGATCTCCGCAAAGCTTTTGATACAGTCGACCATGATTTACTGCTCACAAAATTAGCACACTATGGTATAAGGGGGCACCCACTCAACTACCTAAAATCATACCTCACCAACAGAAGCCAATACGTGTACACAAATGGAGCGAACTCTTCCACACAACCAATTACAGTCGGAGTCCCTCAAGGAAGTGTCCTGGGGCCACTCCTATTCCTCATTTACATAAATGACCTACCGAATGCATCACAACTACTCAAACCCATTTTATTTGCAGATGACACAACGTATGTCTTCTCTCACCCAAATCCAGTTATACTGGCCAACACTGTTAATGCCGAATTACAGAAAATATCAACATGGATGACGACTAACAAGCTTACTCTCAATACTGACAAGACCTACTTCATACAGTTTGGAAGCAAAGCCACAAATGTTCCACTTAACATAACACTTAATGGTACACCCATCACGAGACTCACAGAGGAAAATTCCTAGGAATCCACCTTGACAGTAGCCTTAAATTCCAAACACATATACAACAAATTTCCAAGAAAATCTCGAAGACAGTAGGCATATTATCAAAGATACGTATTATGTACCTCAATCAGCTCTCCTTGCACTATATCATTCACTTATCTACCGTATCTCACCTATGGAATCTGTGCATGGGGATCAACAACGTTAAATCACCTTAGACCACTCATAACACAACAAAAGGCCGCAGTCAGAATGATAACAAATTCCCACTCTAGACAGCATACTCCACCAATATTCAAAAGTCTCAAACTACTCACCGTAAAGAACATTCATACTTACTCTTGTGCCTACTACATATATAAAACTTTACACTCTAATATAAACCCTCTGCTCAAAACTCTCCTCACCAACTTTAATAGGACCCATGACCACAACACACGACACAGATCACTTTTGATATACCCCGTGTTCATATCAACCTATGTAAAAATTCTATGCACATAAAGGGCCCCAGAATCTGGAATTCATTACCAGTAAATATTAAGATAATCTTGTCTGAAAATCAATTTAAGACTCAACTCAAAAACCACCTACTCACCCAAACCTAAATGATCATACTATAAACTACTTTGAAAAATGCTCATTGTTACTTTCCTATACGATAATCTCAATTTTTAATAATATGTTACTATTATGTTACCCCCTACTCATATTATAAGTTAATGTCAAAAATGCTCAATGTTATTTTCCTTAAGATAATCTCAATTCCATATTATCATTCAAGAATCTTAACACCTGTAACAATCTAAGATCTAATATCATTATATAATAATTTAAACAGTAAAATTTCATCATATTGTAATTTTGAAAATAATTTTTAACTAGAATAAACTCAATAAATTTCTCTAATATTAAGTACATAGTTTTTAAGGACTAGAATAAGCTGCCCCTAATGCCATGGCATGTCAGTGGCTCTCCTTGCACTCAATTTACATTGTAACTTCCGATACCCATGTAATCTGCAATGAAATAAAATTTGTTTGTTTTGTTTGTTTGTTTGTTTACCACCAGATCTGCTATGAGTGTCACAACCTTTACGTCTAACACTACTACTACTACTATTGACTAGGATGCGTCTTTTTCAACTGATCGTTCTGACGCAGTCAGTGAACAGGAATCAGGAATCTGCTGACTTCAGAATGCCCCTCTATTGAAAGTATATGACGGTCCACGTGGGTTTAATGTGGGTTTGGTCAGTAGCTGAGTGAGGCAGCCAGTGTACATGACAACATCTAGCTCCTGTCCTCTCTCACCATACCCTTTATCTTTCTGGTCCAACTGTAACTTATTATCACGTTTTCTGATATACAACACAATTTGGGCTGACCCAGCAGTCTGAGTTTGTGGTCCTGAAGGCTGAGGCAACTACCCCAACTATGGCACGGTGTATCTAGTTGAATCTACTTGCAAAGTGCTCGTCCAGCTGGTTCTTGATTAACTGTCTTTGAGCTTACACAAGCCGGTAGTTCATTCCATTTTGCTGTGATTCTGTTTGGAAAAAAAAAATCTACATACGCTCGTGTTGCACCATGTGTATCGCAGCTTCATTCAATTGTTTCGAGTTATGGACTCAATCTGCATTTCAAATAGCTCTTCGCTTTTGAGTGTGTCAAAGGTATTCAATATCTTAAGGATCTGAATGAGATCTTCTTGCAGTCTCCCTTTCCTAAAACAAAAAATGGGTTGAGTGCTTGGCGTTTTTCTTCACAAGGTTTGTTTTCGAGTGACAGTACGAGTTTGGCAACTCTTCTCTCTACCCTCTCTATTATAGCCTCGTCTTTTACGCAATGTGGAGACCAAAACTGAACGGCATATTCAAGATGAGATCCAACATATACATTAGAGGTGGTCAATATGATGCGTGGAGTTTTGTGCTCTCTTCTAGCTGGGGAACCTGACATTCTGTAAGTCTTGCTGCTCGCAGTTGGGCATTATTTGATACTTTTAAGGTTAATTCGCTGACAAACATTTTGTATTCATGTTTGAGGTTATTATACCCCAAATGTATTATTACTTTGCACTTTTTTACAATGAAACTTATTTTCCACGTCTCCGACCACTCTGAATACTCAAACAATTTGCTGTGGATATTGCACTCTACCCCACTTTGGTGTCATCCGTATATTGTGAAGAGTACCGTACCAAATACCGCTTCTTGAAGAGAGATATGACTCACAGATGGCTCCAACTTCATCCTGTCCTATATCTGTATGTTTCATAACAATTAAAAGGCTTTCAAATGAGCTGATGTAGGTAACAGCTTTTAGCTTGTAAATGAAGTTAGGAATCCTTAACCTAACTTTATAAAACCATGTGTATGAGAGAGAGAGAGAGAGAGAGAGAGAGAGAGAGAGAGATGGGCGGTTAGGTAGGCGCACATTTGTAACAGCTCTTGGTATGACCTGACCCATCCTGGTAGCAACCATGTGTGACCTGACGTAGTAACAACCTGCTCCTCTCCCACACCCTTGTCTCCTAAACTGCCCTCACTGGACCTCTAGTAATCCTCAGTTTTCCTGTCCCGTTCCACCTGTCCCACGTAACCTGTCTAGCACCAGATGCTGTCTACTTGTTCCATTCCAGCCGTTCTGAATGCTAGCCGTTGTTTACATGTTCCCTTCCCTCCGTTTCGGATGCTAGTTACTTTTTATGCGTTCCGTTCCGGCAGCGTCGTAGTGTCGTGTGTGGTCGTCATTTCCGGCTGGTTGTCGAGGTCGTTACCGCGACAATTATCCTGTAGACGGTCTCCCTGGTTACGACAATGGGGGAAAGGGAGTAGGAGAGTTAGGGGAGGAGGAGGAGCAGGAGGAGAAGGAGAAAGAGGGGAAAGTGGAGGGGGAAGAGGAGAATCTTGTTAGGCCGGTATGGACCAGTGGTTAACACACTGACCTGCGAGTTTTAGGAGCCGCCGGCCAGAGGTTCGATCCCCATCCGTTTTGTGATATGGCAGAGTGGAGCATGTGGCGAAGGGGTAGAAGTGGGTGAGGATTGGTGGGAGTGGAGTTGGTGGGAGTGGGGTTGATGGGAGTGGGTTTGGTGGGAATGGGGTTGGTATGTGTTGGGTTGGTGGGAGTGGGATTGGTGGGTGGAAGTGGGGTTGGTGGGTGTGGGGTTGGTGGGTGTGGGGTTGGTGGGTGTGGGGTTGGTAAGAGTTGGGTAGGTGGGAGTGATGTTGGTGGGAGTGAGGGTGGTGGGAGTGAGGGTGGTGGGAGTGAGGGTGGTGGGAGTGAGGGTGGTGGGAGTGAGGGTGGTGGGAGTGAGGGTGGTGGGAGTGAGGGTGGTGGGAGTGAGGGTGGTGGGAGTGAGGGTGGTGGGAGTGAGGGTGGTGGGAGTGAGGGTGGTGGGAGTGAGGGTGGTGGGAGTGAGGGTGGTGGGAGTGAGGCTGGTGGGAGTGAGGCTGGTGGGAGTGAGGCTGGTGGGAGTGAGGCTGGTGGGAGTGAGGCTGGTGGGAGTGAGGCTGGTGGGAGTGAGGCTGGTGGGAGTGAGGCTGGTGGGAGTGAGGCTGGTGGGAGTGAGGCTGGTGGGAGTGAGGCTGGTGGGAGTGAGGCTGGTGGGAGTGAGGCTGGTGGGAGTGAGGCTGGTGGGAATGGGATTGCTGGATGCTCAGAGGAAACGATGGAACCGGACAAGAAAGCAAGGTCAGAGATAAGGTCACGTGAGCACGGATTAAATCACGACAACTTTTTTTTTTCAGAGTCAGGTGAGATAGCGTGACATTCCCTTCCACCTTGCCCTTCCACTGCTTTTACCGTTCTCTGAACTTACTTATGACCTTAGTAACATTATCCACATCATGACCTTAGAAACAGAATAAAAATAACAACACAATACCAAGAATAAGACACAATACCATGGCTAAAACAACTCATAACTAACCCATAATACTATGGCTACAACTCATAACTAACTCACAATACCGTGGCTGGAACAACACATAACTAACCCACAATACCGTGGCTAGAACAACTCATAACTAACCCACAATACTGTGGCTGGAAAAACTCGTAACTAACCAATAAAACCATGGCTGGAAAAACTCATAACTAACCCATCAATCCATGGCTGGAAAAACTCATAACTAACCCACAATACCATGGCTGGAACAACTCACAACTAACCCACAATTCAGAGAGAAAACGTTAAACGACGTTTCGGTACGTCTTGTTATCAAATCGCCTTGATAATGGTCCCAGGAAGCACCTAAACGTCATCTAAACTTTTCTTTCGTAATTATGGGTTTTGTCGAATCAACAATAAGTCATATTTTTACTCAAATCAACAAGTAAATAACATTTTTAACAATAAAAAATGCAAAAACACATCAAACAAATCTCTTATTATTATCCATGATTATAAAAATCCACAAGTACAATTCTTAATTTTAACTAAGATTACAAAAATATACATAAATAAGAAAACATTCGAGATGTGTGAAGAGAAAACACTTCACAGTACAAGCTTTAGTGGATATAACGTTTCGATCTGAATTAAGTTTGATCAAGTGCAACAACAAAGTTTGTTCTGGGAGAACTTTGAGTTTTCCCTGAAGCAAAAGTTTATTCTTTTCTCTGAGGATGAGGGTCCCCAAGACATATATCTTTCAACACGCCGGCCGTATCCCAGCGGGGAAAGGGGGGTGTGGCCCAAAAGGAAAAACAAAAGTTTCTCCTTTTACATTTAGTAACATATACAGGAGAATGGGTTACTAGCCACTTGCTCCTGGCATTTTATTCGCCTCTTACGACACGCATGGCTTACGGAGGAAGAATTCTGTTCCACTTTCCCTGGAGATAAGTGGAAATAAACAAGAACAAGAACTAGTAAGAAAAATAGAAGAAAACCCAGGAGGGTGTGTATATATATGCTTGTACATGAATGTGTAGTGTGGCCTAAATGTAAGTAGAAGCAGCAAGACGTACCTGAAATCTTGCATGTTTATGAGACAGAAAAAAACACCAGCAATCCTACCATCATGTAAAACAATACAGGCTTTCGTTTTACTCACTTGGCAGGACGGTAGTACCTACCTGGGCGCTATTCAGATCCATTCCAGAGGCGCTTGAATTCGTATTTCGGTTTTCGGTACCGGGTTGAAGCTTGCTGTCGTGCGGACAGGTGAACAGGCGATGGAACTATCGTAGTAATCTATGTAATGAACCTTTGTTTTTATTTGTATATAGGGATGGGGAAAAATCTTGCATCAGTGAAGCTTAGCCACTTAAGGGGTAATCATCTGAAGAGGACTCGCGTCAGGAGATACTGAGTCCCGTTTCCTGACGAATCAAACCACTTACACAGTAGACAGACACGAAAACACGGACGTGGTGGATGAGCTCAGCACTTACAGTAAGGCACACAACTACGGGTTAGGGGCTAAGGGGTTAGGGGCTAACGGGTTATGGGTTAGAAGCTAAGGGGAGTTTGGGGCGTCCCAAGCAGACAAATTGCCGGTCCAGTAATGTGTCGATAATCACTCCTATAATAGCACGTCAAACATCAGAGGCGAGAGAATAAATCTACGTGGCGGCGGGCAATCAGGTGCGTGGCGGCGGGCAATCAGGTGCGGGGCGTGGGTAAGGGTGGTGTATTGAGTTCCGCGGCCCCGCACGTGTCCCGCACGCGCCCACGCCATGGGTCCAGCACGCCCACACGCACTATACCACCCCCACCCCCGGCCACCCACACTTAGGGTGTTTAAAAAAAGCCTGCATGACGCACATCCGTTGCTGTGCAATACGCCCACCTCGCGCCCACGCGCCCACACACACTACCCACGCCTATATGTTACCCACGCCCACACACTACTCACGCCTATATGTTACCCACACCCACATTACATTATGCCATATTTTTATACCCCTACCTCACAGATAAATACATATACATAAACACATCCATTCACACATACATACATGTATACATACACATAAATGCATACATGTATACATACATACATATATACAGGCACAT
The DNA here is from genome assembly GCA_009830355.1 of Cherax destructor. Taxonomy (NCBI): domain Eukaryota; kingdom Metazoa; phylum Arthropoda; class Malacostraca; order Decapoda; family Parastacidae; genus Cherax; species Cherax destructor. Next base: position 372,405 of record WNWK01000019.1, read on the forward strand.
TCACACATACGCTAGAAGCTTGTGAAATCAGTTATAGTTTAGTTTAATAATTCTATTATGCACTCCATACCCATCCTGTGGGTGGTAGTCACCCCATCCCCATCCTGTTGGTTGTAGTCACCCCATTCCCATCTTGTGGGTGGTAGTCACCCCATTCCCATCCTGTGGGTGGTAGTCACCCCATTCCTATCCTGTGGGTGGTAGTCACCCCATTCCCATCCTGTGGGTGGTAGTCACCCCATTCCCATCCTGGGGTGGTAGTCACCCCATTCCCATCCTGTGGGTGGTAGTCACCCCATTCCCATCCTGTGGGTGGTAGTCACCCCATTCCCATCCTGTGGGTGGTAGTCACCCCCATTCCCATGGTGTTGATGGTAGTCAAAAGATTACAGAGCCACATAATGTGTCCAGGGACTGGGGTCCAATGTTTTGGTAGCTAAGTAAGATATAGTTATAATGAACTAGTTTCAATGATGACTTGGCAAGTCTTAATGAGTTATTTATGCAGACATGAATTCAGTCCCCAAAACTTTACAGAGAAGCTTATATGCAGTTTTGAATTATTTATATTACGGTTATGTACGGTTGAATTTAAACAAGTTTAAGTGGTTATGAGTTATTTACAATAGGCAGAATCATGGTATTTTTCCAAACTGGTTGGAAATATGCCTAATATGCCACTGCTGACATTTCTTGAGCCTTTGTGAGTCAGATGTCTTGAATTCATTTTTTTTTCCATTTCAGCTGGATGTGATAATAGTTCCTCTGGGATTGTTTACATTTAGATATGTCTGCATCGGGTGGTGGTACAACCTCCCATAGGTACTTGTAAACCATCTGAAACCGGGCAGAAGAGACATCCAAGAGTCTGCTGATTTTATTGGATGCCCCATAGACATGCGGCTCCTCCTGCATGATGCAATGATTACAGATGGACTGACTAGTATCAATTTCCTTCAATATCTAACCAACGAAGTTCGGTTAAAGTTCTTTTCGTATTATTGCCCTCAAAACCCTAGAGAACAACCATTCTTGAAGACATCTGCAAATTCATCAGTTCTAACATGCATTTGAAAACTGAAGTGAGGGAGGAATCCAGATGTGTTTTCTGATTCCATTGTCTACGGTTCTACCATACCCGTGTCGGGCCTCTGACATGAGCATGTCACATTTAACACGGGTTAAGACGCCGGGGAACAGGAGGGAAGACTCGACTCCTGTAATCATATACATAGTAGGTGAGTACACATAACCACATACTGTTGAAAGCAAGAGTAATCAAGAAAGTATTCAGAAGTGCATAAGAGCGAACTCAAGAATTTATAATACAGGAAATTTTGATGTTGTTAAAGGGTTTTTACTCCAAAGTACTGGAACAACTCTCTATTTCTTGGGATCAGACCTGAATACTTCCCTCTAACAGGGTGCAATATTACCCCTACGGATTTATCGTTTTCCCCGTGATTATAATAATAGCTGTTAGACTTGAACCCTCAGCAAGTACAAGGTTATGAAACTCGGGGAAAGAGAGAGATCAGACCGGATACGGAACACAGACTCGGAGAGAAGAAGAAAGGTGCTAGCGAAAAGCATATCACGGAAGGCGAACGTCAGCTGAATAACAGCGGCACCAGATGCCTGCCTCACAGGCTTATAAGAACGACACTGAGGACCCCAAGGGTCCCAGTGGAAAGTCACTTTGACTTCTTTGGGTTATCTTAGGTAATTTACACTATGTATGATGATTGTACTTACGTATACCAGTGCCTAAATAGACTTACACTACTTAACATAGCGTCTTCAGGACTCTGCATATAACGTAAGTCAGATCTATCACAAGTCTGACTTACGTCAGAGTACACAGCACCGGCATGGATCTCTCATATGATCAAATACGTCCAGAAACTAGACGCTGTGACGCCTTAGATCACTAGGTCACATGTTAATTTCCAGAAACTAGAAAAAGTCCAGAAATTCGCTTCAAAACTAGTCGAGGAATGACCTACAAGACTAAAGGAAGTAAACCTTGCAACATTTAAAGAAAACTAAACCAAGGACAACTCATTCATGACGTACATGTTACTCGGATGCATAGGACAGAAAGACCGCTGAAAAGAGAAGACGAAGGCCTAGAGGCATAGATAAAAACAAATGAGTTAAAGTGACGTCAGAAGGTCATTCTTTAGACTGAGGATGGTTAAAAATAGAACGATGAGGATGAGAATATGGTGGAAGCAGATCCTGTACACAAGTTTAAGAGAAGGTATGATAGGGTGTATGAGGTCAGGCCATTGTGCGACCGTTCGCGAGTAGTTGTGAGGAAGAGCCAGAAACTTGACCCCCATAGCCTCAGCTAGGTAGGATTAGCTAAAGTCTTCCCATTCCCGCTTTTCTTTTCCCTTTGCTCCCTTCCTTTTCCCCCTCTTCTCTTTTTGGCACCTTTCCTTTTTTTTTTACTTTTCCCCTTTCTCTTCCCCTCTTCCCTTTGTCATTTTCCCTTTCCCTTGGCCTACCTCCCTTTTCCCTCTTCCCTTTGCTCCTTTCCCATTCCTTTCTTTTTTTCCCGCTTACACGTTTGTGACCAATTTATTTTTGAATGCTGTCATTAACAAAATTAATCCTTCTCCACTAATTAAGAAAAAGCGACTCATTAACACCAATTACCTTTGACGTTACAATTAGCAGACAAATCACTCGGGCAAGACACAAGGTCCTGGTCTGTTTCTAGTGCTATGCTGAGCTCTTATTACAGCTGACCAGGAGAACTATGCTGGTTGATACTGTGTATGCTGGGTGTGTATACTCATCCAGTTAGGTTAGATAGTTTGCGGCTCCAGTTCTTGGGTCTGTTGTGGCTACTCCTACTCTGTTGGGTTCTCTCATACCTAACCTAACTTAACCAAACCTAACCTAACCTTTCACACTGATATTTTTTTTTCTCCTGTCCCTCTGCATTACCTGAAAATTCAGTTATACGTACATACATACATACATACACAGACAGACAGAGACGTGCAGTTATAAGACCTCAGGCAGACAATGGAGCGGTCATGCGAGCAGTTAGGCAGCTCAGCAGCATTAATTAGACAGCAAGCAAGCAAGGAGTCATGCAGGCAGGTGTGTGCAACGTTCCTAGGGTGGTGGGTGGTTGGTGGATGGTCGGTAGGTGGTAGGTTAGATTGGTGGGTGGTGCGTGGCAGTGGGTGGTAGTGGGTGGTAGTGAGTGGTAAGCTGCGGGTGGTGAGTAGAGGGAAGGGTTGAAGGGGGGGAATAAGTCAACAAAGAAATTAAGAGAGCGCCATTGAACGTATATTTTTTTCTGGTGTAATGAATGTCGTCATCAGAAAGGTGGCAGATGCTCTTCACTGTGGCCAAATATACAATGTGAATGTTCAGAATGGGCAAATTGTCTTTATTAATATATAATCATTGGGAAAGAAAAAAAACCGTGGCAAATTTATACTAAATAATATTTAACTTGTTCCGGAAGTGAAAATGATCAAGGAACTTTAGTTAGCAGTGACGTGAAGTGAAGGGAACAGTGCAAAGATGTTTACAGTATGACTATGAACCTTCTATAAACATTCGTGACTTCATATCAAGAAGTCTAAGCAACATTAGTCCCAGAGTTATACTGAAACTTCATAACGTTGGTAAGGTTTCATTTACAAATTAAGTAGATATTAGAATCAAGTTAGTAACGCTTCAGGTAACGTTGCCGTGAGGTCTATGTATAATGTGTCTTCAGTACGTGAGACTAACGCCGCTGGCAGAGTCAGAAATGTTTTCTCGTCTCTATTTTCAGAACTTGTAGCTTTTATTTTGACACTCTTCCTGCAATGGATGTAGGACTGTGTAGAATAAATTTAAAGGGGCAAAAATTTAAATGTTTCTGAAAATAAAGAACTGATAAAATATGAGAAAAATGTGAATAAAGAAGCAATAATTACACACATGGGAGTACGTGTAGAAAGCAGCTAGCAGAAGATCGTATGATGAAAATAGTATACAATACAAGATCATACAATACACACTGATTGTATCTACTGAGAGGGATAACTACAGTCTATCGACCTTGAATTCTATCTAGACAGTTGAACCAAGGGAAGTATAGTAGAAGACTTTCTCCATGCCTTTCCCCAGCCCTTCACTCCTCCAGCCACACTTACCGAGCTGAAAAGTGAACTGAAATGTAATCATGCTACATTAAAAAGTATACACTGACATTTAATAATATTAATACTATTAAGTTACCACCAGTACTCAACCCCAGAATGATCCATGGTCATCCGGTCGCCTAGAAGTACCGTCAGGATCCCAGTTGCCACAACCTGCTACAACACTAGTCAATCTCTGCATTGTATCAAGCGGAATCAAATATTTTCACGAACCGATCATTAAAGACTTAAGTTGCTTAATCACTTACAACTTCAAAGGGAAAGCTGTTTCAGTGTTATATAACTCTGCAAACAAAAGAAAAAAAACTTTACTCTCATTTGTTTTGCATCTCTTGCCCCAGAGTTTCATGTCATTGTTTTGCATTATTGTATCACTTTACATTACAAACAGCTCCTCGTGTTTGAGTGGGCCAAATTTGTTTAGTATTTTTAAAGTTTTAGTGAGGTCACCTATGTGAAAACAAATTAATTTCTAGATGTCTTTCTAAATGTTTATTATTATTATTATCATCATCGTTACAAGCTTTATTGCCCCTCTCTGCACATTCTCTAGTTTATCTTCGTCAATTATTTAATTTGAAAATCAAAACTGGACAAGACACCGAAGGTTAGGTATGACAAGTGCTATATAAAGTGTTAATATTGTTTTAGGTGTTTTACACTCGAAAATTCTGGCTATGATACCTAGCACTGTGCTAGCTTTGCTGCTCTTGACTATGCATTGTAATATATTGTAATTTAATGGTAATGACTAATAAAATATCCTTTTCTTTTGTTTTGGCTAGAAAGTATCCACATATTTCATATTTAAAAATGTTCTGCCCTAAATGTCTTACTTTTACACCTGCCTACATTTAAACTCAGCTTGCACGTCTCCAGCCACACACTGTTCTTGACTCTCCACGTACCTCTGACTCTCCACGTACCGCTGCCCAACCAATGACACAGTCATACACAGATGAGATGTGAATTCACAATTTTCTCTCCTCAACGAATTTTGAAATTTCAGATAACCCCGCTTATTAGATTATTTATGTAAATTATAAATAAGACTGGACCGAGGGCCGATCCCAGAGGAACTACACTAGTTACTTACAGCCGTTCCGATACACTCACATTTAAAACTGATCGTTGTTGACAGTCTGTGAATCGATCACTGAACCAAGCTTCATGTTTATATAACTGAAGATTTGTAGTTTATCTGTTAGGCAGGATTTTAATAAATTACTCCAAAGAATGCTATAAAATAGTATAAATGCGTAAGATGTATTATATAAATGCTGTTACAACGTAGGTAACATTGTGTCTTAAACTGTAGGGTTGATGAAACCTAGAGGAAATTCAGTATGAAAAGAAACATGGCATTTAGATGAATGGTTCAGAGAACCGACAAGTTGATAAATTAGACTCATGTGCAACACTTGGGTAGCTTTAATGAGGAAACGTTTCGCCACACAGTGGCTTCACCAGTCCATACAAAGATGAAGCCACTGTGTGGCGAAACGTTTCCTCATTAAAGATACTCAAGTGTTATACAAGAATGGTATACAATACCGACAATATGAAATTAAGACACATGTGCAACATCTGGGTATCTTTATAGTAAACGTTTCGCCATCCAGTGGCTTTATCAATACAAATTCTAGGACATTATATGAAGACAGTAGAACTATATACAAAAGATGAGGTAATCAGTCCCTCGGCCTTGGAGTTGGTGTGAACAGCACAGAAATCGTTGAGTTTCTGGAGCAGAGGCAAGGAGGTTGGCGCTTATATACTAACGACAGGTGGAAAGGGACGGGTAGCAGACGAGGACATAGTCACTGGTAGGCGGGATTCCCCAGTGGAAGTAGGTCATACCCAAAGAGATGGGTTAGTTGTAGTAGTAGTTGTCGTCGCCGTGAAGAAGGTTATGTATAATGTCCTAGAATTTGTATTGATAAAGCTACTGGATGGTGAAACGTTTACTATAAAGATACCCAGATGTTGCACATGTGTCTTAATTTCATACCCAAGTGTTGCACAAACATGGCATTGATGGAAGAAACGATATATATAAAGGAGACGGAAAATACGGAGGTGGGAAAGAAGTTGTGGAAAGATGGGAAAGTGAGAGGGTATGTATGAATGAGAGGGCATAGCAGAAGTTATGAGCTGAAGTAGGTACAGCTTTTGGCTTGTAAATAAAGGTAGGAACTCTTAACCTAACCCTATAAAAACCCTCGTGTAAGAGAGAGAGAGAGAGAGAGAGAGAGAGAGAGAGAGAGAGAGAGAGAGAGAGAGAGAGAGAGCTAGCCAGCGTGACTCAGGGAGTTCACAGACAAGAGGATGGACCAAGGCTAGCAGCTAGGGCCCCCCCTGACCATTATATCTGGCCGGCGGGGGGAACAATGGTCGCCCGGGCATCAATCTTCTTATTTTTTCCCCATCAGCAGAGGCGGTGTTTGCCCGCACTTGGCAGCCATTAGCCTTATTACAGGCGCAGCACGTAAAACAAACAGCGCAGGCCCCAGGAAAGGCTCCCCGCGCATACCTACCACGCAGGAGAACGGAACCCTGTTTAGCCTTCCATGCGAATGAAGAAACTTTTCCCCCATATTTTTTATAAAACGTCTCTAGGACATGGAATTGTTTTATAAAACGTCTCTAGGACATGGAATTGTTTTATAAAACGTTCTAAGACTTGGAATTGCTTTATAAAACGTTCTATGACATGGAAATGTTTTATAAAACGTCTCTAGGACATGGAATTGTTTTATAAAACGTTCTAAGACATGGAATTGTTTTATAAAACGTTCTAGGACATGGAATTGTTTTATAAAACGTTCTAGGACATGGAATTGTTTTATTAAACGTCTCTAGGACATGGAATTGTTTTATAAAACGTCTCTAGGTCATCTAAGACATGGAATTGCTTTATAAAACGTTCTATGACATGGAAATGTTTTATAAAACGTCTGTAGGACATGGAATTGTTTTATAAAACGTCTCTAGGACATGGAATTGTTTTATAAAACGTTCTAAGACATGGAATTGCTTTATAAAACGTTCTAGGACATGGAAATGTTTTATAAAACATCTATAGGACATGGAATTGTTTTATAAAACGTCTCTAGGACATGGAATTGTTTTATAAAACGTTCTAGGACAAGGAAATGTTTTATAAAACGTGGATAAGGCATTCATAAATTATGGCACGAAAACCAATATCTCAATTTTCAAAATTAGCAAACTGGCAAGTGCTCAGCCCAAGCTCAGTCCAAAAAGTTATCTAATTACGACACGATGCAACAGTACTTAGGGGTATTATCTAGTGAGTTTGTTGGTCGTCATCTACCTAGATATTTTTAGTAGTTCGTCGTTAACAGTGTCTGTAAGCTTAGTCGGGTTTGAGTGAGAGAAGACATAAGTAGTGTCATCTGCGTATAGAACTGGTTTAAGGACTTGAGATGCGCTGAGGAGGTCACTGTTATGATACCATTTTTTTTTTTTTTAGTAAAACTGACAAATTAAAATTTACGCAGCCCGAAAGTAATGTGATCTTTCCTTTTAAATAAAGCCTACTGTTGCCGAAAATTTAAAGCCGATCGGAAGAATCATGTTGTTGTAGGTTCGCCGGTACATACGGCCCGGGTCTTCTCCAAATGGTGACCCGGCATCAGTCTCCACTTACTGCTCGAATCCGTCGATTCCCAGTTTATAAACTATATTAGTAAACTGCAATTTGCATCTACACAGACTAATCTTATTGGTACCATCCAGTCTATAAGGATAATTAGCCGTTCAAGATTGAAGCCTTTCAGAAAAGGGGTACTCGAACTGTTTCCTGGAAAATAATAAGGCACCATTTTAAAAATAAAATAACCAAATTGGCACCGATACAGGACAATAACAGTCCTAACATTCGTCTAAGTAAGATACTAAAATACACTTCTTTCAAAATTTAAAACCGATCTGACGAGGCTTTCTCAGGTTATCGAATAGAAGCCAAAATTGGGAAAGGTCTATATAAAAATAACCAGAGGGTATACATATGCCAATACTTGCAAGAACCTTCTACAAGCGGTGAAAATTTGAAACTGATCGAATGAGGAATTCTCTAGTTATAAAAGAAAACCCCGGAGAAGAAGAAAAAATCAAGCAACTACATAAAAGAAGCCGTTTGGGGATACCTAATAAGACGATCAGTTGGTAATACAAACCAACGGTGTTTAGAGTGTCTCTGAGCTGGTTTTTTGGACGGGTTCTTCTCCTGTTTGTATCACGGAAACTAATATGTTGACTTTAACGAAACTTACACAGGTTATATTCCTAAGCAGGGACACATAGCAGACCATAACATTGTAGCAGAAAAAATAAAAAATAAATTAATTTTGCCCAATATTTAATAAGTGTTGTAACTTTTAGATAAAAATTAATATCTACTGAAAGGCAACGGGAAATTGTGTAAAAATTTACATGGTGCAGGTTTAGAAAGTTGTAAAGCTCATTTAATTTTTCAGCTTCATAGCTTAATTTCTTAGTGCTTAAAAAATTACTTAATAAAACTAGTAAGTTGAAGGCTACAAACCCCACCAAAAAACTGATTTTTCTCTAAGTAAGATAGTCTAACGTTGAAAGTTTTAAGCCGATCAGAAGAGGCATTCTTCAAGTTACCACACATGGAATCCCACCATTCCATGTTAGTAAACAGCCAAATTTGTACCAACAAAGCCCTAGATCAATGCGAATCTTCGTCAAAGTATAATAAGGACGAGTTAAATGATACATTTGATTGTTATTTTGGCTATAATTATCATTTGAAAGAATAAAAATAATACTACAATAGCTAGCAAAAATTAAAACAAGTACAAAAACTAGATATCAAAGCTAGAAGTCGTTTCGAACAATCCTAGAGCAATATCAAATAGCGAGAGTAAATAGGAAAACTGAAAAGTCAAAAGTAGAAGAAGAAAGAGATATAATTCACATTATAGACACAGTGGGGGAGAAATAGTAATCGAAGGTTAAAAACCACAATGACTGTGGCTTATTTTCACTAGGGTCCTTTGGTCCTCTTCCCTAGTATGCGACCCTCAGCAGTCTGCTAACACTTACTGCTAGGTGAAGAGGTCAAGTCAGTGGATGATAAGGATACAGACAAGGCCAGGTCAAATCAGTGTTCTGAAGATTAAATAATGAGCAAGAGAGAGAGAAAGAGGGGAGGAGTACAGGTACTGGGATCAAGATCAGGAGGCACCAGTATTTGCCCCTTGAAGGGTCTAAGATTTATTTTTTATTAACACATCGGCCGTTTCCCACCAAGGCAGGGTGGCCCGAAAAAGAAAAACTTTCATCATCATTCACTCCATCACTGTCTTGCCAGAGGCATGCTTACAATACAGTTATAAAACTGCAGCATTAACACCCCTCCTTCAGAGTGCAAACACTGTACTTCCCATCTCCAGGACTCAAGTCCGGCCTGCCGGTTTTCCTGAATCCCTTCATAAATGTTACCTTGCTCACACTCCAACAGCACGTCAAGTAGTAAAAACCATTTGTCTCCATTCACTCCTATCAAATATGCTCACGCATGCTTGCTGGAAGTCCAAGCCCCTCGCACACAAAACCTCCTTTACCCCCTCCCTCCAACCTTTCCTAGGCCAACCCCTACCCCGCCTTCCCTCCACTACAGATTCATACACTTTCGAAGTCATTCTATTTTGTTCCATCCTCTCTACATGTCCGAACCACCTCAACAACCCCTCCTCAGCCCTCTGGATAATAGTTTTGGTAATCCCACACCTCCTCCTAATTTCCAAACTACAAATTCTCTGCATTATATTCACACCACACACTGCCCTCAGACATGACATCTCCACTGCCTCCAGCCTTCTCCTCGTTGCAACATTCATCACCCATGCTTCACACCCATATAAGAGTGTTGGTATAACTATACTCTCATACATTCCCCTCTTTACTTCCATGGACAAAGTTCTTTGTCTCCACAGACTCCTCAGTGCACAACTCACCCTTTTCCCCTCATCAATTCTATGATTCACCTCATCCTTCATAGACCCATCTGCTGACATGTCCACTCCCAAATATCTGAATACATTCACCTCCTCCATACTCTCTCCCTCCAATCTGATATCCAATCTTTCATCACTTAATTTTTTTGTTATCCTCATCACCTTACTCTTTCCTATATTCACTTTTAATTATCTTCTTTTACATACCCTACCACTCATCCACCAACCTCTGCAACTTCTCTTGAGAATCTCCCAAGACCCGCGCATTCATTTCTCTTACAACTCCATCTATAAATATATTGAACAACCTTGGTGACATCACACATCCTTGTCTAAGGCCTACTTTTACTGGGAAATAATCTCCCTCTCTCCTATATACTCTAACCTGAGCCTCACTATCCTCGTAAAAACTCTTTACGGCTTTCAGTAACCTACCTTCTATTCCATACACCTGCAACATCTGCCACATTGCTTTTCCCCTATCCACCCTGTCATACGCCTTTTCCAAATCCATAAATGCCACAAAAACCTCTTTACCCTTTTCTAAATACTCTTCACCTATATGTTTCACTGTAAACACTTTGTCAACACACCTCCTACCTTTCCTAAAGCCTCCTTGTTCACCTGCTATCTTACTCTCCGTCTTACTCTTAATTCTTTCAATAATAACTCTATCATACACTTTACCAGGTATACTCAACAGATTTATTCCCCTCTAAGATATGGGCATTTAACAACTGTACTGGGAGAGACTAACATCTAGAGACACAATAACGGGGTTAACACTGTTCTAGAAAAGACTAGCATCTAGACACAGTTACAAGGTTAACACTGTTCTAGAAGAGATTAGCATCTAAACACAGTCATAAGGTTAACACTCCCCTAGGAAAGACTAGCATCTCAATACAATCACGAGGTTAACACCGTTCTAGGAGAGACTAGCATCTAGAGACAGTCACATTTATAACACTGTTCTGATAGACACTAGCATCGAGATTTTAGAGACACGGAGTTAACATTCATGTTAGGGAGGTCGCGTGTAAGACATGAGTCAACAAGACGGCGTCCCTGAAGGCTAGAAGAGGGCTAGAAAATATTTTTTTTTTCCTCCAACAACCAAACTTATTATTATTATTGCTTGTCTGCAGTATTTTAGGGGTCATTAGAGACTGTCCGCGTCGTTACAGCGGACACAAGATCTTCACCTGTTCTCTGGATCTCTACCCCTTAATCTTTCCCGCCCATCCCGAAGGGATAGTCTGAGGTGGATAGAAGCCATATAAAGGTCACACAGAGGAATGTGAGATGGCTAGAGAGGCTAGGGAGATGGACGTAACGACGCATTTCACACAAACATGAAACCAAAGACACAACAAGTAGTAGAACACGCTATTAGCACATAATGAAGAAGTACTAAATCCGTAGGGGACGTACAGCGCCTGAGCAATGGGAGGCATTTAGATTTGATCCGAGGAAGAGGAAAGGGAGCTCCAATTCTTTCAATGAGGAGTCTTTCATCATCACAGAAATTAGAAGACGGTGTGGGCTCACCAAAGATATAATTAAGTGCTGAGGAGGAGTTACTGAAGTGGGTTACTAAAATAGATGGAGCAGATTAAGATGACTAAGAAGTTGAACAAATCGGGGGTAGGATGGGTTGGGGTAATACCAGGAAGGGTTGAGGGAAGAAGCAAAGGAGGTTGTGGGTGCCAGGGACTTAAGCACCCAAAAAGGCTTGAGCGAGCGTGATAGATATGATTGAGTGGATGCAAGTGCTTGTTATGAGCTGACGTGCTGTTGAAGTGTGAGCAAGGTAACATTTATGAAGGATTCTGAGTAAACGGGATAGCTGGACTCGAGTCCTGGAGGGGTGGAAAGTACAGTGCCTGCATTCTAAAGGAGAGGTGATGTTGCTGATCGAAATGTGATGCCAGGACACTTTTGGCAAGACAATCATTGAATGAATGATGGTGAATGGGTCTCCTTTTTTTCTGGGTCACCCTACCTCAGTAGGAGACCGTGTGTTCACATAATAATAATAATAATAATAATAATAATAATAATAATAATAATAATAATAATAATAATAATAATATTATTATTATTATTATTATTATTATTATTATAATTATAATTATTATTATTATTATTATTATTATTATTATTATTATTATTATTAGGCTTAGAAAAGACAAAGTAGAATAAGAAGGATGTGGGAGCAATAACCTAAAAAAAACGAAAATGTAGAAAAAAACTGAGGAAAGTAGGAAGGATAGTAAGAAACAGAACAGTGAATGGCAAGTGTAGAGAAACGAAGAATACAAAAGAATGTAAAATAATACAGGAGAATAAAATACAGATGATTACAAAAGAATAAAGAGGCATATAAAACAATATAAAATAATATGAATACAAAAAAATACAAAATAATATCGAATACAAAAGAATAAAAAACTCAAATACAAAAAAATACAGATGAATAAAAAACAGAATAATACAAAAGAACAGAGAATACAGATAAATAAAAAATAATACAAAAGAATACATATAATTCAAAAAATATAGAAGAATTAGGCTCACAATACCGTGGCTGGAACAATTCACAAACATCTCCCACTTTAGAAACATTAACGACGTTTCAATCCACTGGTTAACCGGTGGAAAAGGCAAGGTGTGGTAGGGCAAGGGAAGGTGTGAGGGGGGAGTCAGGTGTGGAAGCAGGTATGGCTGGGAGAGGGATGGGTGTGAAGAGGTGTGGAGTACAGGTGTAGTGGAGCGCTTGGGTAGGGAACAGGTGTGAAGTGCAGTTGTGAAAGCCTGTGAAATTCGACACCCTTATACAGACCCTGTGTGTGTGTGTGCCAATTCTGTGCTAGATATTGCCATGTACACACAGATAACAGATAAGTGGGAGCCAGTCTATATATATATATATATATATATATATATATATATATATATATATATATATATATATATATATATATATATATATATATATATATATCTGTCTCTTCTCTCTCTTTCCACTTATTCCCTCTTTTTGCTTTCCTTATTCGACTCTTCAAGTTGGTAAAAGCTCTTGTTCCAAGTAACTGGAACTCAGTTGTTGTTTTTTACCTTATATGGACTTATATAGACTGTCCCCAGTTAGGACGTTTTGAGTCTCTTCCTTTGCTTGACGCTCTACTGCTTACTGTACCACATTGTTGTATTGTTCAGACAAGCTGTGCTTATTGCCTCTCTGTTGATCAGAAGTTAGTTCACCGTATTTAGGAACTTCTTGGTTTTGTCAGTCACATGCTGAGTCTCCCGCACACCACACACTATACTTATTCTAGTACTGTCAAGTAGTGTCGTACGGCAGCGTGCCAGATGGCACAATTTATTACTAAAAGATCAATATTCTACGGGATATAAAGTAACGTGTTTAAGTTAGTGTACAGATATACTGACGTGTTTAAGTTAGTGTACAGATATACTGAATATACATGATTATTAGTTACAGTAATCTAGTGCTATGTAGAAGACTACATACCTACAGAAGCCTAGTGGTATATAGACTACATACCTTCAGAAGCCTAGTGTTCCAGCATCATTACTTTTTATTGTACATATTACTAACCCTACACATTTTGTTTGGTTCGGTAAAGTTCTCAAACGTTTTATAGTTGGTATTAATCTCCCATTTATACTCCTATTTTGAAAAAAAAATAAGGGTTATTCAGAAGATAATTGGCGCTGCTCCAATGAGTCGCAGAGTTAATACTGGCAAATCTGTTAAAAGCCAGAAAAAGCCTAGATGCTAGACGATCATCAATAGGTTGAACTTCTCGTAATCTCTGGTAGATGTCTATGCTATAGATATCGCATTTGTTACAGTAACACAGAAACTGCCACACAGCAGACATATTGCACGGTCTGTGCCATACAGACAAAATCTCCTCCATAAAAGGGACAATGGTCTGTCATTCAGACTGAATCTCCCACACAGAACGTTTTTCAGTCTTTTGTACAGACCTCACAGTGTATATAAACACTGAGATACGCTCCTCTTAGGGTATATACACTGAGCGATACACATCTCGCAGCGCATATACACTGAGATATACACACCTCACAGTGTATATACACTGCGGTGATCTCAGCATATTTACCACGAAACACAAGATGTTATATTCATGGCGTTATACTCAGCAACCTGTTGCGTGTCCTCGTGGAGTTAAATGTATTAAATGGAGTATATGAGTGTGTTTGTGAAGTATGATGGTGATGGTAGTGGTGGTGGTGATGGCGGTGGTGGTGATGGCGGTGGTGGTGATGGCGGTGGTGGTGATGGTGGTAGTGATGGTGGTGGCAGCGGTGGTAGTAGTGGTGATGGTTGTATTGGTGGTGGTGGTTGTGGTGGTGGTAGTGATGGTGGTGGTGATGATGATGATGATGGTAATGGTGGAGGTGGCACCTGACATCTTAATCCCTGTATCCAGCATCTTAACCCCCGTATCTAGCATCTTAATCCCTGTATCTAGGCATCTTAATCCCTATTTTTAGCAACTTAATCCCTGTATCTAGCATCTTATCTAGAGTCTAGAGCATCGTAACTAGAGTCTTAACGCCTTAATCCTTGTATCAGCATCTTAACCCTGTATCTAGCATCTTAAAACATGTATCTAGCGTCTTAACACCTGTTATACGTTTTACTCGCTCGTAACACACGGTTATCGTACACATGTGTCGCACACACCTGTCATTAACCCATATATCATTCATCTGTCATATACACCTGTCACTCACCACACTTGAGTCACCTGTTACCTATCATGACAGAAGACATTTGCATGTGCACTAAACACTTGTAAGTCACCTGTCATGACAGAGAACACTTACAGGTGTACCAAACATATGTAAGTCACCTGTCATGACAGAGAACACTTACAGGTGTACCAGGCAAAAGATCTCCAGAAAATGAACAGCAGGACACGAGCAAATTGACACATAACACTCACACCAAATGCATATGTAAATTTGCAGTAGGTATTAAGTATAGCAATAACACCCACCAAGTACACTTTCCCCCTCCTCCTCCTCCTTCCTCCCTCCTCCTCCTCCTCCTTCCTTCCCCCTCCTCCTCTTCCTTCCCCAGTCCTCTGCTACAATATATGACCCGGACATTACCCAAGTCTAGCATTATATCCGGGTAGATTGAGGGGGTTGTATTGACGGTAGTGGTGGTGGTGGTGGTGGTAGGGAAGTTGTGATGACCATGACAGTTATGGTGGGTGGTGGTGGTAGGGGGTATAGTTGTGGTGATAATAGCTATAGTGATGGTGGGTACCGGTGGTAGTAAAAATAGAAATGGATTATGGTGATTAGTGGAACTATCAAGGAAGCCATTTATTCCCCCCTTCCCCTCTCCTTATCTCTCCCTTCACCCTCTCTATTTCTACTTTCCCTTCCCCCTCTCCCTCTCCCACCTTGCCTAGTAGTGTCAACCATTACCACCAAGTCACCCTTAACGACCTTCCACACCACTACCATTACCTCCTATTCTGTGTCGAGGCACAGGGATGGAGGTGAGGGGGATGGGGAGTTCCCCCTCACCTCCATCACCTACCTGCAAGCTTTTAAGCATAATTTGGTGTGCGCGTGGCCCTGGCCCAGAGTGCCACTTGTGGCACCCCGTCAGCAAACTCTGGCAGCACTTTTCTGTCTATCTCGTTATGGGCATCGAGAAATCCTCAAGGTATTTATTTGTCCGCAAATGTTCGTAGCGGAAAATGTGGAGTGATCTATATAAATTTATATTTTATAGGTAGCGGAGTATCACACATACACACACACACACACACACACACACACACACACACACACACACACACACACACACACACACACACACACACACACACACATACACACACACACACAGATAAACAAAAATATTTGACAAGTGTAACCATGAAGGGTTACCTCAGAAAATCAGATCAATAGGAATAACATTATTAGAGTGAATATTAACATTAATTTTTAACTCACATAAGAGATTAAAACACTAACCAGAAGACAGAAAAACTACAAATGTTTTCCAAATGGGCAAAGAAAATAACATTAGGTTCATTTGTGGAAAATTCTAACAGGTGGAATATGAGAAGGACAAAGATATCAAATCGAGCAGAGAAAACACCCATGAAGATCACAGAACGAAAAAGAAATGTGAAAGATTTGTGAAAATTTATGCCGGAGGACCTACAGCTTAGAGAACATATTGAAATGCCACAAATGAAAATAGAAATGCGACTCCTAGGTAATTATGGTGGAGAGGACAGCCATGAGGAGACAAGAAGAGACCCTGAGACATAGAGCCCTCATTGTATTTGGCTTAAATAAAGAAAGAGAATCTGATAGAAAGAAAACAACAGGTGAAAGAGAAAACTGCAGATTTGGTGGAAAAAATATGAACTGTAAATTTAATAAGTAAAATATGTTTTTCAGCTATATGAGCATATTGTGAAGAGAAAGCAAGGCCATTACACATTCTCTTTGCCAAAAAATCTTGCTTTTGAGAAGAAAATCCAGTCTCAGGGAATCTTGTCGCTTTACATGGTCTATATACAAAAAAATAAGATGGGGGAAAACTTAAACTAAAACAAAATGAGTTAAAATAACAAACTATTTTCACTAAGACACTTTTGATATATGCTGTGTAGTTACTGCAATGATGGTAGCGAATGTTGGGCACGGGGAGGCTGCCTACTTTACGAAACCTGACTCAAACGGATTAAAAAAAAATCCCAGGGAAGCATTAACTAGTAGCTCAAACAATCCTTCACATTTACTCCTCTCGTTTCCCTGTCTCTTTCCAGCACACTCTGCCACTTTCCCTCTTCATTATCTCCCTGTATGCCACCTCCTTCCCTCTCTCATTACAGCACTTCCTCTACCCTATCACTATCTACCAATATTCCTCTCTCAATTACTATTCCCAAAGTCCTTCCCCAACCATTTTCCTGGGCTCAGTACAACGTTTCTTTCTTCCCCCCACTACATCATCTGCCCTCCACCCCTTCTCTAGCAGTACCTCCCTTTATACTGCCCCAATACAGTCCATCATATTTCTCCACTTTTTACCACCCCTCACTATCACCTCATGTTCCACAACTCTCTACTACCCTCCTCACAGTCTGCTACCCCTCCCTCTCACAACGTTATCCTCAACCAAACCTTTCCATGTAACACTTCCACAACCATCCCTTTCTCTCCCCCACTCCCCGCAAACTCTCACTCTGCCAGCACTCTCAGCAGTAGACAACAAAAGGGAAGTTCTGAAGCAAAGAATAAGAGAGTAAAATCCTGATATCATAGCTTTTATGAAGGTGAAAACTAATGACGAATAATATCAAATATAATAGTCCCATAAAGATACCAAACAGTAGGAAATTAAATAGAAAATATGTGATGAGTTGCACAGTGACTATTTCAAGAATTGGGAAGCCTGGACATGAGGAATTTCAAATGCAATATAACAGGTACAGTAATGTACAGAAAAGCAAAATGATAGTAGCAGAGATTCATAACCCCTTCCCAAATAACAGGAGGTGAACAACAGGACATACTGGAAACAACGGTGGATAGAGCAAAAGGATCAAAACTAAATAATTGGAACCATTAGATATTAACCAAAGAGATTGACTGGGAGGGTTGAAAAAAAAAGGTTGTCGATGGTAAAAGTGCTTCAAATTAGCACTGTAATGCACTAACTGACCTTTGCCGTTAAAATTGGTAGACGTAGTATATCACACCGTTATCTTTAAATGATCTTTGCATGAATAATTTTGCCAATGTATATTTTGTTGACCGTCATTTGTTATCATGTTATCTTTTATGTCCCTCCCACTGGCAATATGACACATTATTATTTTTATAACAAATTATTACCAGACAACTATGACAGTATTGCCAACCTTTTCTTGTAGTCTCTAAAATACCAAAATGAATTTTTAAATAACATTTATATTCACTTTTTAAGTAATAGCATAGTAATGACATCAGTTGCCCCCATTGAGCATCACATATTTCGGGGCTTACATATATTTTTTTTTAATATTCGGTCTTCTATGATTCTCATATGAAAAAAAATCTGGCGGGTACCTATGATTTCACTGCCCTGACATACTATCTTCAATGATCAATTTGTCATGTATTAATATGTACAGCGGTTGTAGTACTTACTACCTCTTCTTCAATCCCAATCCAGCAGTCCTCCATTATATGTAGCACAGTCCAGGGAGGATTTCCGTCAGGAAACTACTGCTACTTTCCATGTAGGTGTTACCACCCAGAGAAGTGCTATCATCTATGGTGGTATTGCCATCCAAGGAGGTACTACTGTCCAGGGAGGTACTACTCTCCAGGGAGGTACTACTGTCCAGGGAGGTACTACTGTCCAGGGAGGTACTACTCTCCAGGGAGGTACTACTGTCCAGGGAGGTACTACTCTCCAGGGAGGTACTACTGTCCAGGGAGGTACTACTCTCCAGGGAGGTACTACTGTCCAGGGAGGTACTACAATCCATGAATGTATTCTAAATGAAAATATATCGACTCGTAGAAGATGTTCAGGATTATAGAAACAATAAAGACATTGTTTGACAAAAGGGAGATCAGAACGAGAGGACACTTGTGGAAGTCAAGTATACAAATGAGCCATAAGGACATTTAGGAAGATCTTTGTCAGTGTGAGGGCAGTAAGGAAATGAACTCCACTAGGAAGCCAGAAAGTAAATTCAGACTCCATATACGGTCGTAGAATTATGTGTGACACAACCCAATAGAGAACAGCATCACTAGACACATGAATGTTATTGGGTAGGACCCAAGAGTAGGGAAGGTGCACTGCTCTCCCCCAACAGGGTGTCAATACACATACTGGAGAAACAGCTGAAAGAGCAAACACTAATATGAAACTAATGACCCTAGAAACCTTTAACAACAAGATATGGAAATTGACCGTGACATGTAAGCAGCAAAAGTCAAGGAAACAGCGCTGCGGATCTTTACGAGCCAACATGTGAAGGACACTACTAGAACAAGAGAATGAACCGGCGAGACTCTACCTCTTATTCATACTAAACGAATCTGGCACTGATAAAAATATTATATAGAGTGCATTAGGAAACAGTGCCATCCGGTGAAGAACCTTGATGTCAGGGAATTGGACCTGTTCTCCTTCCCTTGGATTGACCTTAAATGCCTCTTATTCTTTAGGTGTTGTTTGGCCCCTACAGGTTTACCGCTTTCCAATAATAATAACAAAGTTTTTTGACAACCTTGTCAAAGTGAAACTGGAAAGATAGATGAAAGCAAAGGGATACAATAAACCAGACTACAAAAGGGAGAACTATACAGGACTAAAAAAATAACGAAAGAAGTAGAGAGGGTAAAGTGAACTAGATGTTAACAACAAGAAAAGATGGATGCAGAGAGGCAATACCAAACACGAAGAGAGGGAAAAAAAAAACAGGGAGCGCCCTTGGTTCCACCAGGAATGGAGAGAAACAAAGAGAAAGAGCAAGGATGCGTGGAAAAAATGCAGAGCCGGGGATACATCAGTAAACAAGGAAGCGAGCAGGAAGGCCAAAAATGACTACGCGAGAACAAGAAGTGAAGCGGAGAGGCAATTCGAGAGTGATTTTTACAGGGTGATCTGGACAGCCTGCTGGGTGACCTGGACAGCCTGCAGGGTGACCTAACAGCCTAATGGGTTATCTAGATAGCCTGCAGGATGACCTGACAGCCTAATGGGTGATCTAGACAGCCTGCAGGGTGAAATGGACAGCCGGCAGGGTGTTATAGAGAGCCTGCAGGGTGACACGGACAGGCTGCAGGGTGACCTGAACAGGCTGCAGGGTGACCTGGACAGGCTGCAGGGTGCCTGGATAGCTTGCAGGGTTATCTTCGTAGCCTAGGCAACCTGGACAGGCTTCAATGTTATCTGCACAACCTGATGGGTGACCTGGACAGGCTGCAGGAAGACCTACAAAGGTTCTGGGCGACCTGGACAGGCTGCAGGAAGACCTACAAAGGTTCTGGGCGACCTGGACAGGCTACAGAATCATTTGAGCAGCTGCAGGGAGGATATGGATACAAATATCACACAGCCAAGAAGAAATAAAGGGAAGACACAGGTTGCAGAACAAGCATTTACTGGGAGAGCGTTTCACTCCATATAGAGATTTATTAAATCATACAGAGGAGTATGCATACTCCTGGGAAGAATGTATTGCTGTTGTTGTGAGTCCTACAACCGTAGTGATGTTATTGAATTGTCGTGTTTATAATGCGTGAAGACTCGCCAAAATTGTAAGTTGTGGCAGCCGCTACGGGGAACATTACATAGTCCCTGCAATAGTTGTGGCAGTCTAAACACCAGAATTAAAGAACACCCATGTGCTTGTAGGACCCAGAACACCAACATCAGAACATAAATCACTGGGATTAGCATTCATACCCTATACACAAATGACCAGCACATCAGTCCAAGTTGGACCGAAACGTCGTCCTAAATTTCATTCTATTTACGGGTTATTTTGTACAATTCCAGTAGCGGTATTGTGCCTTTCATACCCTATGGCATGGCAAGGCTCAAAGATCGTCCAAGGACGTTTACTTGTGTAGAGAAGAAAATTATATATCAAATGCACAGATGTAAAGAGGAACATAACGTCAACATGACCACAAAAGGAAATAAAAGATTTAGCTAAAGAAAACACGTGGCAGGTTAGAGAAGGTTATGCAAATGTGAGAAAGATAAAATTTATCGTCTAGAACTAACAGTCTTAAATGTCAAGCATACTGATGAATTCCTGGGAAAGAAAACGATTCAAGAAAATAGAAAGATTGCAAATAGATAGACTTATTAAAAGTCCATAACTATCCGACAAGATCTGGTGAGAAGGACACTGTGTTTAAAGTGAAAACTAAAAACTACTTTTACTATCGCCTAACGTACAGTAGTAGGATCAAACGATATATACACCCTGGGGTTTTAAAAGAATATGTAAAAAAAAGCTAAGCCCTCTGTTCTAGATACTTTCTGGGAGGTTATCACAATAAGGAAAATTGTTAGATAAACTAAAAATGGGAAACATTATGCTGAAATTTCGCAAATAAGGAGATAGGGAAAATAAAGAACAACGAAGCCCAGCTTCTCAGATAAGTGTTATTATAAAAACCCACTGGAAAAGCCATCAGAGTCAACTGTATGAAACACCTGGAGAGTAAACATCCACTAGCCAACAGTTCTGCTGTTCATCAGCATAAAATTCTGCAGTAGTCTTTATATTAAGACAGCATTACGAAGTAATAGCTGTTCGGCATGCACGCACACACACACACACACACACACACACACACATATATATATATATATATGCAGAACAAACACTGTGAAAAAAATAGTGAACTTACAAGCGTTTTCATGATTTCCCACATTATCAAGGACCCTGAAGCGCTTGGAAATTCACTGTTTTTCCACAATGGTTGTTCTGCATATTGTGATATAACCTGTTTACTGTGATTTATATATATATATATATATATATATATATATATATATATATATATATATATATATATATATATATATATATATACATGCAACACACACATCTTTTAATTCTGCATCCAGACTCTCAAATATTTAATTATTGAAATTTTATTTTTCTTATTCATTAATGTATTCATGTATTCGCTTGGTTTGAGTGTGAGGTGCTTAGTGAGGGTGGCCCACACACTCACAGCAGTGGTGCCGGCTCACATTGCCATAGCAGCTGGTGCTGGCCCACACACCCACAGCAGTGGTGCTGGCCCACACACCCACAGCAGTGGTGCTGTCTCACATAGCCACAGCAGCTGGTGCTGGCCCACCCACCCACCCACAGAAGCTGGTGCTGGCTCACATAGCTACAGCAGCTGGTGTTAGCCCACACACCCACAGCAGCTGGTGGTGGCCCACATTGCCATAGCAGATGGTGGTGGCCCAGACCACCTGTTACTTCTCTCACCACGCCCGGCTCACTCCATGTAAACAGAAATCAGCTGATCGCCGGTCATTCACAACACTCCAGAGGAAAACAAAGAAAACAGCAAACACAAAAGAAAATCTGTTTAAACAGTGCTGTTTTCATTCCTGTTATATATATATATATATATATATATATATATATATATATATATATATATATATATATATATATATATATATATATTAGGAGAGCGCTCCTTCAGTGTGAGATTGCAAAAAAGTTAAAAACAATTCAGTACTTAATTAAAAAAAAAGTTTTGCAAACCTAAGAGTGCAGGGAGTAAGCGATAACCAAGAGCCGGTGCTCGACCCCACGAATACACAGCTAGTTGAGTACAGCTGTGGAATTATAGACAGGCAGAAAAAGAAACAGAATTATCGATATACACTCATACAGTAAGACAATTACAGAGAGAGAGAGAGAGAGAGAGAGAGAGAGAGAGAGAGAGAGAGGAGAGAAAACATACAGCTGCGCAAACAGACACGTATTTAGACAGACATACAGACAGTTATGCAGACAGACAAGACAGGACATACAGACAGATACAAAGTTACGCAGACAGACAAACAGGCCGACAGCTAATATTTATGCCCACCCCTCCTCACCCCAGCTGTTAACGCAGGCTGAGCTAAATAGGGCGTAATGTGTGTTTACTGGTCGGCGTATTAACGCAGATAACGCCCGGCGTATTTATGATAATACGCCAATTATTTGCACACCCTTAATACAACGGATAAATGCGTATTTAAAAGGGGAGAGCACGGCGTAGGTTTATCAGGGAGGTGTGTGTGTGTGTGTGTGTGTGTGTGTGTGTGTGTGTGTGTGTGTGTGTGTGTTGTGTGTGTGTGTGTGTGTGTGTGTGTGTGTGTGTGTGTGTGTGTGTGTGTGTGTGTGTGTGTGTGCGTGTGTGTGTGTGTGTACTCACCTAATTGTGGTTGCAGGGGTCGAGACTCAGCTCCTGGCTCCGCCTCTGCGTTGTCAGCTACTGGGTCTTTGCTCTCCCTGCTCCATGAGCTTTATCATACCTTGTCTTAAAACTATGTATGGTTCCCGCCTCCACTATATCGTTCGCTAGACTATTCCACTTCCCTAACTACTCTATGGCTGAAGAATTGCTTCCTGACATCCCTTTGACTCATCTGAGTCTTCAGCTTCCAGTTGTGTCCCCTTGTTTCTGTGTTCCCTCTCTGGAACATCCTGTCACTATCTACCTTGTCGATTCCCCGCAGTATTTTGTATGTCATTATCATGTCTCCTCTAACCCTTCTGTCCTCCAGTGTTGTTAGTCCTATTTCCCTCAACCTTTCTTCATAGGACAGTCCCCTGAGTTGTGGAACTAGCCTTGTCGCAAACCTTTGCACTTTCTCTAATTTCTTGACATGCTTGACCAGGTGTGGGTTCCAGACTGGTGCTGCATACTCTAGTATGGGCCTGACGTACACGGTGTACAGTGTCTTGAACGATTCCTTGTTAAGGTAACGGAACGCTAATCTTAGGTTTGCCAGTCGCCCATATGCTGCCGCAGTTATCTGGTTGATGTGTGCTTCCGGAGACGTGCTTGGATTTATACTCACCCCAAGGTCTTTCTCCTTTGATGAGGTTTGTAGCCTTTGTCCACCTAGCCTGTACTCTGTCAGCGGTCTTCTTTGTCCTTCTCCGATCTTCATGACTTTGCATTTGTTGGGGTTAAATTCGAGAAGCCATGTGTGTGTGTGTGTGTGTGTGTGTGTGTGTGTGTGTGTGTGTGTACTCACCTAGTTGTGGTTGCAGGGGTCGAGTCATAGCTCCTGGCCCCGCCGTGTGTGTGTGTGTGTGTGTGTGTACTCACCTATTTGTGGTTGCGTGTGTATATGCGTTTTGTGTGTATATGTGTGCTTACCAATTTGTTATAATGATGATGATGATGATAATAATAATAATAATAATAATAATAATAATAATAATAATAATAATAATAATAATAATAATAACAATAATAATATCTGTTGTGGGAGAATCTCTGGATATGGCACTGCGTTGATGTTAGTGAAGGGCTCTTGATGAAAGAACCTGGAGCCAACCTTACCCTTTCCTCGGTACTGCATGACCCTCACGACTTTAGCGCTTCCCTATAAATCCGTAATATTTGTGATATACTGAGAGAAGCTTCTCTCTCATCTATGCCTCTGAGTACTTGTAATCTCTCCCTTCCTCACCCTCCCTCACCCTGGCCATCCACCTCGCCTCATGGACGCCCTTGGGACCAGCTACTAACTAATTGATTTAAATATTCACAAAAATACACTGCATTTTTTCGACAGCTTCTCCCATGTTAAACGTACAGGCTGTTATTTCTGCTGTTCTGAGCAGTTTATTGTTCTTTGTGTTCTCTGTTCTAATATGTGTTTTATTCTTTGCATGTTATTTGTGTTCTGTGCTCTGAAATGTGTTTTATTTTTACGTGTCTTTTCTGTTCTGTGTTCTGAAATGTGTTTAAATTTTTAAGTGTTCTTTGTATTGTGTGTTCTGTAATGTGTTTTCTTTGTGCTATGTGTTCATCGTCTTTTGTGTTTCATGTTATGTTTTCCACGTTCATTGTGTTGTATATTGTTCGTGTTCTGCGTATTTTGTGCTCTTTGTCACTTATGTCTCGTGCTTTACTCTTATCCTTTACTTTACCCGTCTCATTTCACTCTTTTTTTTATATTTATATATTTGTATGTATTTATTACTTTTTAATTTCGTATTTATAGCTTTCTTGGTGTGTCATGATTCTCTCTCTCTCTCTCTCTCTCTCTCTCTCTCTCTCTCTCTCTCTCTCTCTCTCTCTCTCTCACTCTATCTCTCTTTCTCACTGGCCGGCTGGTAACTACCCTTTTTGGACGCTTATTATCGGCGTGTCCCCTCAGATCTTAAACAAGCTGGTTCCCCTCGTCAACCTCCCCCGTTCCTCTACCTCCTCTTCCTTCCCCTCTCTCCTGTCTATTTCCCCCTCCCCTCCCATCGCCCCATTGTTAGTGTAAGCTGGATGATCTCCCCTCACCACGACTAATAGCAGAGGGGTGGAGTGAGGGGTTGAGGAGGGATGGTGGAGGGAGGTGGAGGATGGGAGGATGGATGTTGAAGGGGTGAAGGAGGGTAGTGGAGGGGTGAGAGAGAGAGAGGAGAGAGTGAAATATTCCAAAAGTTTAAATCCCTCACTATATCTTAAGTATATTACTAAGCATATCCCTAAGTATATTTCAAAGCATATTCCTAAGTATAGCCGTAAGTATACCACTAAGCATATATCTAAGAACATATCTCAGGGCATATCGCTGAATATATCCCTAAGTATATTACTAAACATATCAACAAATATACCACTAATAACATCACCAGCATACACCAGCATAGACATACTTTCCCTCTATTTATGTATATAAGATCACGTGCTTTCATTCACTGTACATATATATATATATATATATATATATATATATATATATATATATATATATAAACTCCCTCACTAAATAAATATTTGTGTATTAAACACATCAATTAAGTTTAATTAATATGTCTGTTTTCACTGCTGCAATAAAATTAGTGTTAATATCAGCGCATCTGGGCTATGCCACGAAAATATAGTTTTCACGTGGATAATTCAGTATTTGGCAATTTAAAACAATAAGCGAACGAATGTTGTAATCTGTGTGATCTACTGTCAGAGAGAGAGAGACTGATGCTGCTGGGGTAGTTTGAGAATTTCGGTTTAGCGTCTCTCAGTTCCACTGACATCGCTTCCTTGATGTCGATAAAGGGCTCTCGATTCAAGGAATTAGAGCTGCTCTCCTCTTTCTTGGATCAACTCTGATTGCCTTCTGTTCTCCATCCATTGTATAGATCTTCTTTATTACTTTTCTATGAATATAATAATGAAGATAATACTAATACTAATAATAATAATAATAATCCACCAGCTCTGCTTAACACAGGGGAAGTCTCACTATGCTGCTATTTTTTTTCTCAACGTTTACATTATGTCCAAATTCACTAGATAAATCCAGGCGAGTCCAAGATCAATCGAAATTTTGGAGTTGGCATTAATGGACCACGGGGTAGATAACTCAGGTAAGTCTCCATGCCCACGGTGTCCTATTTTGGCAAAATACCCAGTGGATCTCCAAGGCAGGCATCCTCTGCTCGATACACTGATGTAAGTAAGTCGGGACATGAGATCAGTAATTTCTGAATAAGGATTATGTCTGAGGATCGATCGAGCCAGTAGGACACGACATCTCAGCAGGTGTGATGAATATAGATGGTGATCCACGGACAGAATAACCTTACTACTGAGAGTGATGATGTGAAGATGGCTGGACCAAACTGATGCACTAGATATCAGTCACTATGAAGATCTATGTGTGCTGAAGAAGCACAAGTCTGCACACACTAGACATATGCAAAAATTCTAAATTTGATTGTAACAGATAAGACAATTGTAGATATACATTTATATATACTCCTGTTAACCCTATTAGGACCTAGTTCCTAGGTCTTTTGTGTATCCATATGCTCTTTCGCTACCGTCCACGGAATGGACGGATGTGGTGTGCACAATAAACTAACCAATTCGGCGGCAAAATCTAATCTCTGACAAATGAGTGTGAGAAGTGGACACGAATATATTCACTTACGACACCTTTACTGAAAACATTTCAGTCCTAGAACTTTCATCACATAAAATACATGAGGTGTCCTAGGTGAATGCCTTTCCATCAAGTGTTCGGCAATCATCTTTCTTCTTACTAAATGAGTGTAAAAGGAAGCCTACTAACATTTTGAACTCTGGCAGAACTGTTGGTCTTCTCGTTCTCTCTCTCGTGATTATGTAAGATGGCAGGTATATCTTACAAACTTCCACTTACAAACAGTATATACTCATCTTTACTCTCTTGTTTCTTTATACTTCTTGTGCCTGCAATATTCCCTATCAAAATCAGGAAAATCTGCTCTCAGGTCGAGCTGGGAAGGTACAGAATCCCAGAACGAGATAACCTTGTGTAGACACAAGTCAAGGTTGGTTAACTGGGCTTGAAGCTTATCAATACACGAGGACTAATAAGGCTGCATATCACCTGTACACCACCAATCTAGAATACTTATACTGGGATTAAAGAAAACTCTCAGCGTGTATATATATATATATATATATATATATATATATATATATATATATATATATATATATATATATAAAAAATCCCTCCACATGTACATGCACCGTTGCTCTCAGTGTACACGCATCAAAAGAGATATACATCAGAATATATACTAACTGCACCACTCAACTGAACAGCAAACCCCATTTTATTACTATCTGCTGGACGTTGTGAAATTTTAATTTGTTTCTCTGTCCAAAAATGTGAGAACATACTTAATGTAGCAATCCATATGTACTCTAAATTCAAGAATATTTTAATCAATAAATTAAAATTAAAGTAAACTTTCAGTATTATAATATATATATATATATATATATATATATATATATATATATATATATATATATATATATATATATATATATATATATATATATATATATATATATATACACTGTGAGATACACACCACTCGTGTAAATTCCTAAGATGGTATACTAATTTCATTAGGTATATGGTCTATCGACGACATTGGGGTCAATAAAAAGGCAATTCACCCACACACCTGAATATTAAATAAATTTAATCTCTAAAATATACACTAATATATACTCTCAGTGAATATAAACTGAGATATACACATATTTCGATGTATATGTCCTGTATGATATAATTTATCCACTCTTAATTTTTTATAGTTTAATACATATAAATGTACTAAAATTTACATTTTGGTAAGCTTGTTTAGCGTACACTGGTGTACACACACACACACAGTGTAGTGTAGACCTATGTTGTCTACTATCCTGGGATGTGAAGACATATCTTCATCACAGGGACCGAATCCATTCCGGCAGTGGGTTGAATCACATGATACCTAGTTACTACTGTTTTTGCAATGTGATGCAGTGGTAGGG
Source organism: Cherax destructor (assembly GCA_009830355.1). Classification (NCBI taxonomy): domain Eukaryota; kingdom Metazoa; phylum Arthropoda; class Malacostraca; order Decapoda; family Parastacidae; genus Cherax; species Cherax destructor. Next base: position 400,720 of record WNWK01000019.1, read on the forward strand.
TATCGGCTTGTTGCTCACAAGACGAGAGTTCGACTCCAAGGCAAGATGTGGCTTGTTTCATATCAGCTGTCTCACCAAGGCATGGTGAACCAAAGGAAAAAAATACATTGACCGTCACTCAAGCTAAGCCGTCCTTCCAGAAATATACGGATATAACAATCCATATGACCCTCGAAACCGAAATATCCACCACCTCAGACACTGTGCTTTCCACACGGGTAAGGCACCGAGGTTATCCTGAACCTCTACATAGATATTATCTTGCTGACACTCTAACAGCACTTCAAATCTCTGCTAACTCTGATCTAACACACTCACACATAATGGAAAGACACTTTATTAAGACAAGCTTTCTCAAGAGTACATGGTAGGCATGGGCATATACTGGAGGAGTTGGAGTCTGTATAGGTTAGCACCAGCCACGAAGAAAGTGCGAGAATCTACACGATGTAATCATGTAGATTTTCATGTACATACATCACGTACCTGATGTAATCTGATGGACTGATTACATCATGTACATGATGTAGTCAGTCCAGCAATCTTTTCAAGACTGATTGCATCGACTCCAGGCTGAGGGACTGATTACCTCAAACACCTGATCTTCACCATTCTTCTTTGTATAGGACTGACGAAGCCAATGTGTGGCGAAACGTTTCCTCACTAACGATACCCAAGTGTTGCACATATGTCTAATTTATCGTTTTATAACCTCTTACTAGCGTGCTCTAACAAGAGTGCTGGATTCTCATCCTGCTGCCTCTCGAACCCTCTTTCACACCCACTTCCTAACACTTCCCTTGCGCTTCTTATCCACCTCACATTCATACACCATCTTGGTTACCATGTCCCAACCATCTCCACAGCACCACCTCTACTCCTTCATTTGGAACTCCAAACTACCACACTCTATTCTAGTTTTTCTCGTCTTATTCTATGCATAACAAGAGAGAGACAGAGACAGAGACAGACAAACAGACAGACAGACAGAAAAAGAGAAACAGAAAGAGAGAGAGAGAAAGAGAGAGAGAGAGGGCCCATTTTACAGAGTCAGTTGGCGTGTATTTCCCCCAAACACGGACAAGCATCAATCAATAACGCTCACTAAATGGACATGAATGATACATGAGACCGGTAAAAGCCAACAAATTGCCTTTCATACCTGCAAGCCGGCTCTGTTTCCCCTCTTTTATATCATTCATTTTTATTCACTCGTCTATATAGTTTTTCAATCTGATTCATTTGGACGAGCCGCATTTAAATGAAATTCTCTCCCCTCCCCCCCCCCCACAAAACCCCCCTCTCGGATATATATATTTTTTAGATTATTATTAATAACGCTCCGATGTTGTACAGAATATAAATTTGATTTCGAAAAATTCGCAAGCGTTTTAACCCCCCGAGGGGCCTTTATGAAAACGTTGTATCAGGATCACAAAAAAATATAGGCTCGGGCAAAATGTCCTAATAACGAGATAGGGTAAAGCGAAATGTAAATACGGTTCAATGTTGCATTTCTGTTTATCTCTCAAACATTTTCGAGGGTACTGTTGGTTGAGTGGTTATCGTACTCGCCCAGCAACACAAAACAAGAGATTCAAGCCTCAGTGAAGAGATAGTATTAGTTTGTAATGCATCCTGGCTGGTTGTTATTTACCAGAAGCCACTGTTATCGAACAACAATAACCAATCAAATCATAACATCCTTCAACCATCCTTCAGAGTGCAGGCAAATTCCTTCACAACTCCAAAACTCAAGTCCACCTAACCGGCTTTCCATGAATCCTTATATCGATGTTACCTTGCTTACACTCTAACAGCACATCGAATCTCAATGCCTATTTATATTCACTCACCCCAATGTAACATGTTCATATGCGCTTGCTGGGTGCTCAAGCCACTGCCACTTCAAAGCTCCTTCATACTCTCCATTTATTCCTTCATGGGACGCCCCTAAAAACCTCTTCCAATCTTTCGCAGATTCATATGGTCTCTTAAATCACCCATCCCTCTTCATTCCTTACGCATGATCAAACCATCACGACAGCCCTCAAGGTGAGTATAGTTTCGAGCATATAGCCTGAGGCACAAATCAGCTTAATAATCGCTGCAGCAAACGTAAAACTGACAAATTTAAGGGCAGCTTTCTGGAACCTCAACGGAAAGTTATTCATGACACTATAAATGACGTATGTCAGGCCCATCTTGAAGTATGCAGAACCAAAATAAAACAAACATCTAATAAAATATGTCAAGAAGTTGAAAAATTACAGTCTTGCAACGGGGCAGGCGATGCAAAATACCCCCAATGAAAAGTAGGGGCGCCATTGGTACACTAAGAGAAAACACCATAAGTGTCCGGGGCCCAAGACTGTTCAACAGCCTCCCACCACGCATTAGGGGAATTACCAATAGGCCCCTGGTTGCCTTCAAAAGGGAGCTGGACAAATACTTAAAAGTCGGTGCCGGATCAGCTGGGCTGTGGTTCGTACGTTGGACTACGTGCGGCCAGCAGTAACAGCCTGGTTGATCAGGCCCTGATCCACAGGGAGGCCTGGTCGTGGACCGGGCCGCAGGGGCGTTGATCCCCGGAATGCCCTCCAGGTAGACTAGTCCTAGAGCTGAGGGTAATCAGCTATGACGAGAGACTAATGGAACTAAAACTGATGACATTAAAGGACAGAATCACCAGAGGTGACATGATTACGACGTAAAAAATACTGAATGGAACAAAGCAAGTCTATTTGAGAGGCAGGAATAAAGAACACGAGGGCACATCTGGAAGTTAAAAAACACAGAGATACCTTTACCTTTGAAATCTCTGATGAGTTTCGAGAGCTTTCGTACTCCTAGAGCCCGGCCTTGGGCCAGTCTCATCTGATGCTTGCCTAGTCAACCAGGCTGTTGCTGTTGGAGGCCCGCTAACCCATATATGCATCACAGCCTGGTTGATTTGGCACTTGGTGGAGGTACTTATCCGGTTTCCTCTTGAAGACTTCTACATTTGTCCCAGCCGTGTTTCTGATATCTTCTGGTAAGATGCTGAATAGTCTGAGGCCACGGATGATGATACAATATTCCCTTATTGTGCCCATGGCACACCTGATTTTCACTCGGACGTTAGGAAAACCCTCTTGTAGCCTTAGCGTGATCAGGAAGCGGAACGACCTAGACAGTGAAGTGGTAGAGGCAGGATATATACATAGCTTTAAGAATAGGTATGGGAGGGCTCACGCAGTCACGAGAGTGAAACACGTAGTGGCCAGCAGACAGGCGGGGACAGGAACTGAGACCCGACCCCTACAACCCAAATTGATGAGTATAGGTGAGTTCCCACACACACACACACACACACACACACACCTAAAATCTTGCAGACATTATTAAGCCCGAGAAAGGTACATGGCACATTTATTCTGGAGGCAGTTATACAGTCCTCCTTAATAAAAAGAACAGACAGACAAACTGACAGCTAGACAGGCCCAAAAAATGCACTAAAGCTGTCAGCGCACGTCTCTCCTCCCCAACACCGGTCCCCAGAGCCGATCTCCCTTTTTCCCCCTAACCTCCCCACCTCCCCAATAGTTTTGTATAATGTTAAAGCTAATAGAGATCACTCTCATATTCCCAATTAATTCCATTGCAATAAAAATGTAATCCAATTCTCCCTTCACGTTTAAAAAAGTTTATACATATGTTTTTTGCACCTATATTTTTACCCCTCTTTGTTATTACATCGAAATAATGTAATCGTTTCGGCAAATCCTTGTGTGTGTGTGTGTGTGTGTGTGTGTGTGTGTGTGTGTGTGTGTGTGTGTGTGTGTGTGTGTGTGTGTGTGTGTGTGTGTGTGTGTGTGTGTGTGTGTGTGTGTGTGTGTGTGTGTGTCGTGTCGAATTGGTAAAACTTGCTATTTTGGCTTAAATAGCAACGCTCTTCTTGCCGAATACGGCAAGCGAAAATTTGTTTATGCAATAATTTCGCAAAAATCATTCTGAACCTAACGAAAAAAAATAGTTCATTGTGTTTGTTTATTATTAAATTATTGTAAACTTATGTAAAATATATTTAGTTGGATTAGGCTAAATTAAATTGCGCTTGTTATAAGATTAGGTAAGTTTTCTAAGGTTACTTTGGTGCAAAATTATTAATTTTTACATTAACATAAATGAAAAAAAATATCCTTAAACGTATAAGAGAAAATTTTAGAAAGGACTTAATTTTAAATGAGTTCTTGATATATATATATATATATATATATATATATATATATATATATATTATATATATATATATATATATATATATATTATAGACCTGTTTCTTAGCGAAACAGGTCTATAATATACAGGCTCTCTTTTTCATGTAGTGCAAAAATACTGACCACTTTTCAATATCTTCAAACTTTTTCCAAGATAGTCAGCAATTTCCTCAATAACAATATAATTAAAAATAACAGTTTCTCTTTCTAGGTAATAAGAGAGTAGAGACTCTCTTAATACCATTAATACCTTTTCATCTGACTGTTCTAATATCTCTTAAGACTAGAGATACTGTCATTTGTGTTTAATAACTCACATTTGTCTTCCTTTTCACTTGTCTCCTCAACTATAGTAGTGACAGTGCTGGTGGTGGTGGTAGATTAGGATGGTGGTGACAGTGGTGGCACAGTAGAATGGTGGTGATAGTGATGGTGGAGTAGGAGGGTGGTGACAGTGGTGGTGGAGTAAGGTGGTGGTGGCAGAGTAGGATGTTGGTGTCACAGTAGGATGATGGTGATAGTGGTGGAGTAGGATGGTGGTGATAGTGGTGAAGTAGGATTGTGGTGGTTGAACAAGATGATGGTGATAGTGGTGGTGGTGAAGTAGGACGGTGGTGATACATATGGTTATAATGGTGCCGGGGTAGTGGTGACAGTGGCAGTGGTTTTGAGGGTGGTAGGGATGTTGGTGGTTATGTACTTGTGTGTACATATGTAAGTAATGAGAAAGATAGGGGTGAAGGAAATAGTGAAGAGAAGGAGGGAGGCAAGTTTGGACAGAGGGAGGGAAGGAGGGTAAAGAGAGGGAAGAAGAGTAGAGAGGGAAGGAAGGATCTTGAAGAGGCCGTGTCCAACAACTTGTGTGTGGGGAGGGGGAGGGAGGGGGGATTTCGTTTTGTGCACTGTGTGCACACGCTCAAGTGGCTGCTATTATTTCCCATTTGTTATTTGTTTTGTTTCTCCGAGTACTGTCTTGGAGGGGAGGGAGGTTCTGTCTTGGAGGGGAGGGAGGTACTGTCTTGGAGGAGAGGGAGGTACTGACTTTGGAGGGTAGGGGGTTACTGTCTTGGAGGGGAGGCAGGTACTGTCTTGAAGGGGAGGAAGGTACTATCTTGAAGGGGAAGGAGGTACTGTCTTGGAGGGGTGGGAGGTACTGAGTCGGATGGGTGGGAGGTACTGTCTTAGAGGGAAGGGAGGTAGTCTTGGAGGGGTATGAGGTACTGTTTGGAGAGGAAGGAGGTGGGTGGGAAATACCGTACTGGAGGGGATGGAGGTACTGACTTGGATGGGAGAGAGGTACTGTCTTGGAGGGGAGGGAGATACTCTCTTGGAGGGATGGGAGGTACTGTCTTGGAGGAGAGGGAGGTACTTTCTCTGATGGGTGGGAGGTACTGTCTTGGAGAGGGAGGTACTGTCTTGAAAAGGAGGGATGTACTGTCTTGGAGGGGAGGAAGGTAATGTCTTGGAGGGGAGGGAGGTACTGTCTTGGAGGGGAGAGAAGTACTTTCTAGGAGGGGTGTGAGGTACTGTCTTGCAAGAGACGGGAAGAGAGGCACTGTCTTCCAGGAGACGGGAAGAGAGGCACTGTCTTGCGGAGAGGAGTTCATAAGTAAGACACATGAGTAAGTAAGACATAAGTAAGACACAACACTAGGTATCTTCACTGACGAAACATCTCACCAGTGTGCCCCAGCTCACCTGTGACCTCACCCCAAGCTGCTACACATCACCTTCCTGTACATGACTCAGGCTCAGGACAACTGCCTCTGCTTTAGTCTAAGAGACTGATCAACTTACACCTAATGTGATGACTGATTACATCTAACTCTCCACTAGGAGTGTGATTCCTCGATGTACTCGACTCATGAAGCCTATAACGAAGGCGAAACGTTTCCTCAATAAAGATTCCTGGTGTTTCACACTTATCAACTTGTCGGCATTGTACACCATTGTTAATAAGGAAGGGAGCACCTTCTTTAGATAGAGGGAAGGGGAGAGAAAAAGGAAGGGGGCAATACCATCATAACGGAAGGGAAGAAACAACTTACTTTTTCTTTCAGTATTTTCCTCACATGATCTTTTTCCTTATATTTCGTTGATTTAAGTTTGCTCGTTGTGGTTTATTATCAACATCGACTTTTATTTCCTAGACTGAGGGTTGCCCGAGTGTGTTTGATTCTTGTTTATTTTCCCGTCTCTCGGTGTCCAGTCTCCGGTCTGAGTGTCCGTCCGAGGGTCCACCCATTTGCAATTCCCCAAAAAGAGAAGAACTCCGCCCGGATAATAATGCATTTTGTGTTGCTTATTCTCTCTCTCTCTCTCTCTCATGAAATATTAGTTGGAATTCACTAATTTATAATAAGAATAATTCATTTGGACAGATGCATTCTAAAAACCATACTTTTCTCATATATATATATATATATATATATATATATATATATATATATATATATATATATATATATATATATATATATATATATATATATATATATATATATTAGAAAGATGGACTGTGGAAAGAGACAGTAGGGTAACAGTCGATGCTGCTGAAGGAGACATGAACAGAAGTTCTGTTTCCAGTTTTCTCCTTTTAGAAACATTGTAGCTCAGCGGTAAATCACTGGACCTGCCACCACCAGGCCCACGGTTCGAGCCTCCCATCCATGTTTCTGTTTATTCGTATGTATGTGTGTGCGCCCGTGTAAAATTTTCAAAATGTAGGTACACATATTGTGTATACCCAGTACACATAAGTACATACACAGATTCTCACACATGTACACACATATACTTATGTACACACAAACAAATAAACTACACAGGTACATACACAAATTCTCACACATGTACAAACACATACTTATGTACACACAAACAACTACACAGGTACATACACACAAACACGCACATGTACACACACAGGTAACCTACCAAACTGGCCATGGAACAAGTAGTTTTCAACAGCAAAAGAAAACGGTATGCAAGATTCTCTTAGAGAGAGAGAGAGGGAGAGAGAGAGAACTTTGCTTGCTCTTCTATGACCTCTGTCGTTGGTTCACTATAAATGAATCGTGTAAGAAAGAGAGTCTCCCTCCCCCTCCATCAATGCTCCCTTCATCACCCTTCCATCCTCTCCTCCCATTATCATTACCCTACCTTCATTACTCTGAACTCCCTGCTCAACCCTTCTCTGCTCCTTCTTTCTTCCCTTTTCTATTTCCTCTCCATCTCTCCCTCCATCACCCTTCCTTCCCTCCAATCATCCTCCAAACAATGACGTTGTCTGGACCCCTTCATCCTCTCCTTCCCTCCAACCATCCTCCATAAAATGACGTCGCCTTCATCCCTCCATCACTCCACCCCACCTTGACTCCATCCTTCATACAGTGACGTCACTTGGCCTCCTTCAAATACCCCCTCACCTTCTCTATAAAACAAAAAACAGAGAGATTGTATTAATTCCAGATCTCATTTCCTCAAAGAGAGAGAAAGAGAGAGAGGGGGAGAGAGAGCGTCGTCTGGGCTGCTGGCAGCGCCCCTGTTTACCCGCTCCATCATTAAAACATCTGTTCTTTCAAGTGTGCCGGATTAATTAGTCTAATGTTTCTTCAATGTTGTGATTAGCAGATCCGTCTGCATAATTGAACGATTTTGGAACGAGTGAGCTGGCGTTTCTATTTTTTTTACGACAGGGAAAGTCAGAGGAGGAATCTCTTCTTTTTTTTATTTACGAGTGTCTGATTTTCACTCTCTAGCGTTTCTCTGGGTCGTCATTTGGGTGGGTAATAATTGCTTCTTGCTCGTCTTAAATGATTCATTATTCACGTCTCTTTTTTTTTTTTCCTCCACGTCTTTCTGTGGGTATTCCCTGGGCGGTGTTCCCGTTGGCGTGTGGCATTCATTGTGTTCCGGGGTTTCTCCCTCCTAGACTAGATAATTTTGGCAGATTGAATAATATTTTAGATGTGAACCGACACAACTGACAACGTTGGCGGAGGCGACATCTTGGAGCGCGGGCAGACGTGGGTGCAGCATCCCTGGCCCTGGTTGCTATGACGACCACCAATCACAGCCCGCCACCAAGACCCTTGCCATGCATTGCTACACTTTAAAACTAAGCTTTATTTTTCTATAATATATATAAAAACCATATAGCTCTGGATGATGTTATCACCTTCACAACTAAACGTTTGTTGCATTTTGTATATGCCTTTATTAAAAAATATTTTTTTGCCGAAACAGTAGCGTTAAAAAATATTAAGTAATTCAATCTTCGGAAAGTATAAGTGGGGCGGAGCAGCCAATCAGCATTGAGTATCTCTCCGCGGGGGAGGAGGAGAGGTATTCCCGCAACCCGCCACCACCCTCCCTTGTCTCTCTCTCTTCTCGTCTCTCTTTCTCTCTCCCCACCACCCCAAATTTTCTCCTAAGCGCCGATTTCCCCGACACTTTTAATAACCACAGGGGGTTAATATTTTCCATCTGATTATTTGCAGTGTCAGAGCGCAGGCAAGATATGCTGGCGTGTTGTTCCCACAACCTCTGATGGAAACAATCAGACATCACTGCTCCACATTTCCTTCCCAGGCACCAATGGGGCCCACACATTTTCCTTTTAGCGCCGGGAAAGCTAGCGTCCATCAAACTGTGGACAAAGGTAAAACTCACCATTATTCCCTCCTTTCCTCTACCTTACTACACGATATTTAAGCGAGAAAATAGCCTAGTAACCACCAAATAGTTAAATATTATGGAACAGTAAATAATTTCGGGTCGACGAGACTTATTTTGAAACGCGATGTAAAGCGAGTTACATGCTCTTAGGATGTGTATATTAAACCAAGAATATTTGTATATATATATATATGTGTGTGTGTGTGTGTGTGTGTGTGTGTGTGTGTGTGTGTGTATACTTGCGGTGGTTTAATGGCGTCAAATTTAGTGTTTAAAATATTTTTTTCAGGGAGGGTTGCAAAGGTTAGTTACTCTAACAACTTTAAAACTGAATAACTCACACGGGTTTAACGCTTTTAATATAATAATAATAATAATAATAATAATAATAATATTATTATTATTATTATTATATTAAATAATAATAATAATAATAATAATAATAATAATAACGACGAAACCGAGAACAACAGATCATACCTGTGAGAAGTTATAATTCTCAATAAATGACTCTCTTATTTGTTGTGGAACTCGTGTCGTAAATTAGATACGAATCATTTGAATATTACACCAGGAAATAACCTTTATACAAATGCTGTTGATATATTTAAATGGAAGAATAGCGTTATTTGATCGGACGTGTAGGAGAGTATATATACAGAGAAGCTTATCTCTGTGTGTATATACACCGAGAGGTGTATATACACCGAGAGGAGTATCTCTGTGTATATATACACTGTGAGTTGACTCGAATTCCCATCTATGTTAGGGGCTAAAGGATGCTTGTTAAGTATTAACTAGGTGGGGATACGCCTTTAATGATCCACGCTGGGAGTTGATAGACCTTAAGCCTTTAAAGGTTAACCTATGGTGACACTGTCAGTGGATCTATAGACCACGTTTGGTATATTAATTAAACGATTCTGTAAACATCAGTTGGATTTGTCAAGTTTGAAGCCTATCGACTGAAAGTGAGTCATTAAAGCAGCTTCTCGCCAATACTTTATTCTTTTATATAGATTAAATTAAATATAGTGAGATAGACACCTCTCGGCGCATATACACTGCCGTCTTCAGAACATACACCCTCAAATTATTGTTATTATTATTATAAATTATTTTATTATAAATTATTATTATTATAAATTATTATTATTATTATTATTATTATTATTATAAATTACTATTATTATTATTATAAATTGTTATTATTATTTTGTTGTTGCTGATATTTTTACAATATCGCTATTGGAAGCGCTAAACCCACATGTGTTGAACAGCGCCCGAGAAATAGGAGGCAGTCAGGAATGATCCAAGAAAGGGGAGCGTAGCTCCAATTTCTGTGATCAAGATCTTTTCACCAGCATAAAGACAGCATATATATATATGCCGTGCCGAATAGGTAAAATTGGGTAAAATTGGTCAATTAACAAGGACTTAATTAAAATTAAGTCCTTGTTAATTAAAATTAAGTCCTTTCTAAAATTTTCTCTAATACGTTTAAAGATATATTTTTTTCATTTATGTTAATGTAGAAATTAATAATTTTGTACCAAAAGAACCTTATAAAACTAATCCAACTATGTAAATATATTTTAGATAAGTTTACAATAATTTAATAATAAACAAACACAATGAAATATATTTTTTCATTAGGTTCAGAATATTTTTTGCGAAATTATTGCAAACACAAATTTTCGCTTGCCTTATTCGGCAAGAAGAGAGTTGCTATTTAAGCCAAAATCGCAAGTTTTACCTATTCGGCACGACATAAACACACACACACACACGCACGCACGCACGCAACGCAACGCACTCAAACACACACACACACACATTATATATATATATATATATATATACTGAAACCTAGGTGTCTAGTGGAAGATAAAACAATGGAAGCCTCTTGGCATCCATTTTTAAAGAGAAATAAAACAACGGAAGTCTCGTCACTATTTTTATCGGGATATAAAATAATGGAAAAGTATGTCAACGGTGAAAAAAACGGTAAACATATTATTAAATATTTTAGCAGTTGTTGCACCTAATGAACTGGAAAGTATTCACTCCTAAAATATTTTCAATCACGTAGATATACAACGATTAAAATACTGTACATCCTCTTCTATATTTGTTGATCTTATTTTAAAAAATGGCCTTAATTTATATTGAAGATTATTCATAGTATTAATTTGTAATATGTGTATTTATTTCTAGAAATTTTTAATATTCAGAGAGAATTAAAAAAAAAAACTGCATAAGAATGGTATTTAAGAGACAGGAAATGTTGCCTCAATATTTGTGATATAGACAAAATTGTTTCGGTAAACCGGGTTTAGTAACATTACTGCTCCCTGGCCACCACCACTACCACTACATTCATTTTCGACAAGACAACAGAGCAGAGCAGACTTCCAGGGGGACGTACTCAGTTACCCCGGCGCTCAGGTCGAGGCTCTTAAGTCGAAGGTAGACAGGTTCCAATAGAGCCGACGTCGAGAGCTTGATATTATGAAGAACATCGGGGCTTAGAGACCAGATACGCTAACCAGACTTCGGTGTAACCGAAGATTGTGAGTTTGAAATAACTCACACCAGAGAACACAGCGAACCAAAGATACTACCTGTAACTGAAGAAGTGTTGTTCCTCTGCCACAAGAAGCCGATGATGATTGTAGCTAACTGCTGCACCGTTTGTACTGAAGAAGAAATGCCGGGTCCTCGCCATAGTGCCGACCTTGCCACAGGGCCGCCTTCCTGGCATAGAGTTGTAAACAGTACCCTACGTGTACGAACTCCGACGCTCCTTCGGGAGCCATCTGGATAAAGATCCGTGTCAGGACAGTGTTTCTGATGAATATACTAACGTAACGTGACACTACCACCACCAATACTATCACCATCTTCAATACTACTACCACCAACACTACCACTATTACCAACACTACCACCATTGCCAACACAAATACGCACCACCAACACTACAACTCCCACCATCCTCCTCGTCCCTCCGTCCTGTACTACAGTAATCAATATTCCACTTGATTACACAAAACACTTATAAATCTGGATGGCCTAGAAAAACTCTTAATATATTTAGTACCGGGTTTGTCTGGGCGAGAAAAATAAACCTCAATCCACTTGACCTTTAAACCTAATAAGTTCAATAAGAATATATATCTTAAAATAAAATAATGACATTACGTCTAATTTTCTGCGTTGCCTCATCTCTTCGCAAACATTATTTCCCGACTTTTATTCCCCTTTCTTTATATCTTGTGGTTTATCCGCGCTCTCTTGGCTTCCACTTTATTTTTATTTACGACATTTGTGCATTTATTTAAATTACAGATTCTGATATAATACTAATATTATTACTATAATAATAATAATAATAATAATAATAATAATAATAATAATAATTATAATGACTAATAATAGTAAAAAAGTAATAATAATAATAATAAATTCAAAATATATTAATAATAAATGATATTTATAATACACGTTAAATTACCACATGCCCTGAGGCAGTCTAATATTTACACGAGAAGTAAGCAGCCCACTTACACCCACTTCCGCCTCACCAAGGACAACTCATTTTCATGACAAATCTTGCACGGTTGACGGAGTGTGGAGGTCGCTGTGTCAACAATACCCAGAGACCGTGCTTGGTCACATTATTACCCGCATTCACTTCCCTTGAATGGTGTAATGTGGGCTACGATACCTCAAGTGAACGGTGTAATGTGGGCTAGGCTACTATATCTCAGGTAAACAGCGTAGTGTGGGTTAGGCTACGGTAGTTGTCGTATGACGTAGCCGAACACGCAAGAATGAAGGGACGCTGTTACTAGTAGGATAATTGGACCATGCTAGGCAAGTCTAGCTCACTCACACTCATGTAGCCATTCAGCCTATATTTAAAGCTCTTGCCTCAATGACACTAGCTGGAATTCTGTGCCACTCATCCACGACTGTCTTGCCGAACCAGTACAACAAAAGTCCTACATTATACGACGTTTCACCAGTATGATGATTATAAAGGTTCGTGTAGGTGAAACGTCGTAATAATAAAAGGCCTTCTTTTGTTGTATAATCCTTTCGTTGTATGTCTTTTTGCTACTAGTCTACAGGACTTGTGAATTGTGCGTCATGAATAACAGTGCCCAGTACAGACTGATGGAAAATGAAGGAATTACCTTATCTCTAGGATTACAGCAGTTAAATAAATTAATGGATATTCTTATGTAACTGAGGCAAATCGATTTTTTATTAGTAAATTTTAGCAGAGTTTGGCTAGGCTGGTAGGTCAGTTTTGGGGAAAAATTTAGTTTCCGTATAGGAAAGTTATTTAACATTTGTTAAGTATTATCATTTGATGGAACTGAATCTTCCTGATTCCTGAGTACGAAGTTTCATACACTGAGTGATGTATGTGTTTCAGAATGAGAGATAATGTACACAGTATGAGTCAGTGTATAAACAATGAGTTTATTTTAATCCATATTTTTTAGGGATTATAATATCTTTTGGCTACTTTTTTGTTTACATACAGCCTTAATGACTCGTGCAGTCGATAGTCTAAAACTTAATAAGAGGCTCATGGCTCAATTTGTAGCACCTTCAGCTCACAATTGAAGGACTTGGGTACGATGCTGGAGTGATTGAGTGTTGGGCATGTTTACTCCTGTTGTCCCTGCACACCTAGCAGCAGATACTTGGATTCAAGCTGACTGTTGTGGGTCTCATCCCAGTAGGATGGGGAGGTGTTAGTATACATTATATAGGACTGAGCCTTGAGAGGAGCTGAGGTATAGGATAACAACTCTTAATTTGTAAATTTAGTGGAGTAAAAAATGGGATGTGCTTGAACTCTAGGGTATTGTAGCAATTTTTTTTCAGATAAAATTCATGGATACTTTTACAAATTGATGCCTTGACTTTGCTCACTGCTTGCCATATACGGTGATAAACAGTGAAGATTTAGCGCCGTAAACACTCAGAAGCTAACCCGTAAACAGTGGCAGAAGAAATATGGTACACACATTGAGAGGTGTGTATCTCTCAGTGTACCTAAGCTGAGTGTATGTAAGCTGAGAATTTAATCCCTATATCAAGGATTAATTATTCATGACTGGTGCTGAAGAGGTGATTTGCAGCCTAATGACCACTGCGTTGTTGAGAGGCCATGACCCTAATAAACCAGTGGGTGGAAGTGCAAAGTAAATTAAGTTCAAAAACCGTAAAATAATAGAGGCAGTAGGTACAAGCATCATAAAATTGAAGAAAAATAAGCCCAAAACATAAAAATCCCGTCTTAAAACTGTCATTAATATAAACTTATATGAACTCTTACCGCTAAAAAAAGAAAAAATTATGGAAATACTCAAAAAAAAAAGTGCCATCTTCCTGGTTGACGCTGCCCGTCCGACATTGTGTGGGATCAGCCGTGTTTGAGCTCGAATTAAGTGGATCCGATCCTGTCATAATTGGATTAGCTGCGCTCACAAGGAGTCCGCCTTCCCTACCCCCGTTTTCTTTATGACGATGATGATGACATTTTTAGGGGCGACTTTCGGGTAATTCTTGATACTTGGGGTTAGGCCAAACGGCTGGGGGATTTAGGATTCCCACTCATTCTTTCACATTTCTCTTTCCCTTCATGATTCCCACCAATCTCCTTTTTTTCCTTTCCTTCTCCTCCTTATTGACTTCATACCTCCTTTTTTATCGTCCTTCGACTTGTTTCTTTTTCTCTCCATTTCCTTCACTACCATATTTCTTCTTACACCTTTCTCTTTCTTCCTCTTCTTCCCTTATACCTCTTCTCTCAATAATTCCTTTTTTACTACCCTCCTTCTCTTCGTATTACCATCCTTCCCTCCATATTTTCTCCCATCCGTCCTTCCATGATCCCCTACCACCTTTCCCTCCTTCCCTCCATAAACACAAAGACCCAGCGAAACAATTTCAGTTCCACTGGTCTTCAACCACCCACCACCAGAACTGGACTAGTTTTTACAGTGAATGCTGGACCAGCTAGGCTGCGATGGCTATGCTGGTCGAGGGCAACAACAGCCTGGGCGATCATGTGGGCTGCAACAACATAACTCTTGAAACGGGTCAAAGGTATATATTTTATCTCCCCCCTCTCCTTCTTCCCATCCCTCGCTCGCTCGCTTCCTCCCTCTCTTTCTTCCTCCCTCCTATTTTTCCATCATAAAGACCAGAGCACATGGCCCCATCCACCAGCTTAACCTTTATGCTACAAAAATTGTAGAGTTGGCCGCGATCATGTTTCCAGTGAGAGAGAGAGAGAGAGAGAGAGAGAGAGAGAGAGAGAGAGAGAGAGAGAGAGAGAGAGAGAGAGACCATAATAGGTCGATACCACCTTAGGTAGATATCAGCCTGGGTAGACACATGCTTAAATAAAGGCCAACGTAGGTAGACACCAACGTAGGTAGACACTAACTTAGGTAGACACCAGCATAGGTTGACAACAACCTAGGTAGATACATGCTCAGGTAGACAGCAACCTAAGTGGACAGCAGCCTAAGAGGACACCAGCCTAGGTACACACCAGCCTAGTAGACACCAGCCTAGGTAGACCTCAGCCTAGGTAGACACCAGCCTAGGTAGATTAATGTTCAGTAAGACACATGAGAATGCAAGATTTAAGTGCCACAAGGTTAGTGTTTGGATAGTGAAAGGTCGCCACTTGGCAACTGTGTTCGAACTCGTTTTGTTCGAAGTAGTGTAAAATATATATATATATATATATATATATATATATATATATATATATATTATCCACGCCCTCTCTCTTCTTCCTTTCCTATTCCCCTTCCTCATCCTCCTCTTCTCTTCTCCTTCCTCGTCCACCCTTCCTATCTCCTCCTCTTGCTCCCCTCATTCCCGCTTCCCCATCCGTCAAATGAAGTTGTCAGACAAGAAAAAGTAATGAGAAAAATATAATTCGAAAAAATATAATTCCTTCTGTTATGGTTTGTTATTTTTAAATTGGTTCATTGTGTTACCTGCTGAGGTATCTCTCGCCCTCTCTCTCTCTAATATATATATATATATATATATATATATATATATATATATATATATATATATATATATATATATATATATATATATATATATATATATATATATATATATATATATATATATATATATATATATATATATATACGTATAAATATATACATACATACATATACATATTTTATATACACACACACTGACCTCCAGACGTGGGTATTCCCCGTGACAGTCTTTTGTTTAACCTACTAACTGTGTCAGCGTGGAGGTCATTGTGGTATTGTGTCAGTCTCTCTCTCTCTCTCTCTCTCTCTCTCTCTCTCTCTCTCTCTCTCACTCTCTCTCACACACACACACACACACCTACAAAGGCTAAGATTATTATGCTTAATACTATCGCTAAACCCATATGGATCATACACATACAGGCTAAGGCCTGGTATCCTACCCCAGTCCTGTCTAAGCTATCCTACCTTCTCCCCTCCACCCCTCTCCCTCCATGATGCCACCCACAACAGTCTATTAACCCCCATGTACCTAATTACTGCTAGGTGAACAAAAACAGTAGGTGCAATGTGAGTTGCCCGGCCCGGAATTAAACCCGGGTCCTTCCGTTGTAAGCCGAAGGCGTAGCTACGCCTTTCCTTCTGACGACCCACTTTCATTCAGAGAAGCGATATTTTCACGCTTTCACTGTAACGATATTTCTAACTTCGCGATAGTTTTTATCAAAAGATTTTTTCCAGCCAGCGATGCAATATCTTCAGCAAGGCGATATTTTAAGATATGCGATATTTCTAGACAGGCGATACTTCCAGCCAAGCGATGTTTCCAACAAGGCGATACTTTTTTATCAGGTTTTGTTCCAGCCTGGCGACATTTTCAGCAAGACGGTATTTCCACCCAGGCGACATTTCTAGTCAGGCGATATTCCAATAAAGTGATATTTCCAGCGAGGCGATATTTCCAGTTAACCTAAACTTTTTAGTCATGCGATATTTCCAGAGTGGTAATATTCACAGAGCGTCCCAACGTGTGACAATATTCCCAGCGCTACAATATTCCTGGTATGAAAAAATAATACCATAGGGGCAATATTTTCAGATATCCTACTGAACCTGCACTCGACGCTCTGCTGGAAAATACGTGCAGTAACTCACTGGACTGAGAGAGAGAGAGAGAGAGAGAGAGAGAGAGAGAGAGAGAGAGAGAGAGAGAGAGAGAGAGAGAGAGAGAGAGAGTACAGTAGAGTTTTATGAAGCTCTGCTTGGGTAGAGACGTGTGAGCAAGCAACTCTGAACGCTAATATTCTCTCTATCTCGCTTCTTGGGGTCGCAGTCTCCCCTCTAATATGATGTTTCTCTCTCTATCTCTCTCTCTCTCTCTCTCTCTCTCTCTCTCTCTCTCTCTCTCTCTCTCTCATATCATCATTCCTTCTGGTTCACCCTCTCATCCACTCTCCTCTTTCTCGAAACTCTCCCCTTCCCGTCCACTTCCTTTTTTCTGCTTCCCTTTTCACTCTTTCCCTATCTCCCTGTTATTCACATTCGCTTTACCGTTGTTCCCTCTCGCATATTTTCTGCAGTTCGTTTTCTCTCGCTCCTTGTTGTTTTCCCTTTTTACTTCGTCTTTACTTAAATTTATCTTTACATGTTCCACCTCTGCGACACTATCCCACCTTTGGTTCACTCTATCCCACCTTTGGTTCACTTTACCCCACCTTTGGTTCACTCTATCCCATCCTTAGTTCATCCTATCCGACCCATAGTCCACCTTATTTCTGGCTCATACTATCCTACCACTATCCACACTATCAGCAGCGCGAATAAGCGCGTGCACAAGCAAATCATATCTTATGCTTGCCGGGTCCCAGCCCTATCCTGGATACCCTTGCCTGTCACTGCTTATTCTTGCCCGCCTCTGCCTACCCTAGCCTATCCACTGCCCACCCTGCCAATCGATTTCCCGCCCCTGCCAATCCTTGCGTACCCCTGCCTATCTTTGGCTACCCCTGGCCCGTTTCTGGTCGACAATGGCCAGCCACTAGGCAGCTCTCTGGGATAGACTCAGGGGGCCATGAAGCCATTACCCAGGGCTAACGAGCATAGCTATGGCCACACTGTGCGTCACACCTTGAAATGAGACGCACAGGCACCCGTTGGGGAGAGGGGAATTAGTCGAGACAGGAAAGAGAGAGAGAGAGAGAGAGAGAGAGAGAGAGAGAGAGAGAGAGAGAGAGAGAGAGAGAGGAGAGAGAGGGAGAGGAGGGAGGGAGAGAGAGAGAGAGAGAGAGAGAGAGAGAGAGAGAGAGAGAGAGAGAGAGAGAGAGAGAGAGAGAGAGAGAGAGGATGACTTAAGTCTCTGGAACATGTTCGTACAGCATAACGATATCAACGAAATAAAGTCAGCTGATCAAATGAAATTGCTGGCCCACAGATGGCTCCAACTTCATCCTGTTCCCTACTTGCATCTCATAATAATAAAAAAGGGCTCTTAAATGAGATGATGTAGGCAACAGCTCTTAGCTTGTCAATAAAGTTAGGAATCCTTAACTTGTCAATAGCTTGTCAATAAAGTTAGGAATCCTTAACCTAATCTTTCCAAACCCTGTGTAAAGAGAGAAAGAGAGAGGGACAGGACAGAGAGAGAGAGAGAGAGACAGACAGACAGACAGAACACCCGTGGACAGGGTAGAATAATCTGTAACAAGATGGAGAATGTAACATTCTTAAATTTTAATTTAACCCGAGTAAAAAAAAATCTAATACAGACACTGACGTGTTCAAAATAAATAATTTTATAATAAAAAATGGGTTCCATATATTCAAGAATACCTTCCCTTCAAATAATGCAGAATGTGTACACTGCCAAGTGAAAACTTATTTAACTCATGAATCTGTCACTAATAGCAGCATCCCAGTAAATAACATAATGTTAATAAATAACAGTGCCTCAGTAAATAATCTTAATAAATAGTAGTGTCTCAGTAAATAGTCGCATCTTAATAAATAGCAGCGTCTCAGTAAATAGCCACATCTTAATAAATAGCAGCGTCTCAGAAAATAGCCACATCTTAATAAATAGCAGCGTCTCAGAAAATAGCCACATCTTAATAAATAGCAGCTTCTCAGTAAAGAGCCGCATCTCAATGAATCTCCTGACTCGGATCTCGTAATTTTACGACTCGCTCAGTGGTGTGAGCCTTACAGCAGGTGCACGAGAGAGCAACTTCCGGCGTGTATTGTGCTTGATGGTGTTAATTACAACTGACGTACTTGTGGTAGTCATGGGCTCTATGGCTAGGAGGGAGCGACCGCTGGCTTAGCGCTGGGAATCTGAGTGAAGTTCTTGGAGTGCGGTCCTTGCTTGTTATTATTGTTAGTTTATTCGTTAGGGGAGGGATCAGAAAGACGCCATCAAAATATGAGTCGTTCACTTGTGCCTTCCCTATGGCATGGGAACTACACTTTCACATGACTGAAAACATGTGAAAGTGGGGTTGAGCCAGTGATCCCTATTGTGGCCACTGGGCCCTTTCTAGGCAGGTCTTTATGTAGTAAGGTGTAGGCAACTCGCCCTTCCTTCTGTTATTTGCTTCTGAAGATGTGGGGCTGGTCACCTGAAAGTGCTCAAGCATTCAATTTGCAATTTACTGTGGTTATCACTGCCTATATTATGAGCATATTGGTCACCACACTAATTATTTCGGTATCATAGTTAAACGATGGTGTAAGTGGACAGGTAGTAAGAAAGGCATTATATTTGCAGAAAAAAATTTCAGGTATAAAAAAAAACAGATACAAACGAGCACCCTTAGGTCAGACTCGTGAGAGGGCGAAAGAGAGGTAACAGGTGAGGACATGCAAAGAGAAAGAGAAAGAGAGAGAGAGAGAGAGAGAGAGAGAGAGAGAGAGAGAGAGAGAGAGAGAGAGAGAGAGAGAGAGAGAGAGAGAGGACAGACAGACAGACAGACAGACAGACAGACAGATCAAACAATAAGCAAATTAAGTGATGATGTGTTGGGGATATTGGGAGGCTGCGTTCAGGTCCATAGGAAACATTTTTATTATATAAACTAGGTACTATATGAGTGACGGGGACTGCTAGCATGTACATTCCTTGTCTTGTTCGATGGTGTCAGATAAAGGAAGAAACTTTCCTACCTTCTGCCTACTAAACCCAAACCCGCTCTTATCTACGGACTCCTTTAGACTCATAACTCCTGCATTCTCTATAGACCCCTTACGTTCGGAATCGGCAGTTGCTTGTCCTCCTCACAAAATAGGTGGTCACCACTATCATCCCCATCTTCAGTAGGTCGATCACCATGCCCAGCCCTTCTAGGGCAGGGTAGGTGCCAAGGCTGGAGCTTGCTACCATCTGCGGCTCGCAAGCCTGTCCTTCCCTTCAGCCTCCTTGGGGCGGGGAAGGTGGCAGACCAGAGGGGCCTAGCAACTAGCTACCTACCTGCCTCGTGCTTGTGGGCGAATATGGCTAGGCCTGGGACCAGTTGGTCCCACCGCTGAGGGGTACCCCCTCCCATGGGAGACTTCGGTCTCTGCTACTCCCACGCCAGGGAGCCGGAGCCGGGTCGCCATCTGGTAAAGACCCGGGCCGGGAGATTTCCCGGTGAATCAACACCTCCTCCTCCTCCATCTTCAGTAAAACCAACGTGAACCTTCTGTCATAACCAAGAAAACTATTAAAAATCACCAGAACTCGTAGTCCCAAGTGTACCACTGCTACAAGAGTTTACAGTATTCCGTGTGGGGATGTAGTAAGGTTCACATTGACGAGATAGCGGGGTAACCTTCACACTCCCCTAAAGGAACTAAAAAACGCTTACAAGCTGGACGATATTAGCAATGCATGTGTCGTTCACTGCCATCTACACTCCCGAATCATGGACTGGAAGGCAGCACTGGTTGTTTCAGGAGGACAGGACTAAACGTAGAATTCTGGAAGCAGCCAATATTCATTTAACTGATACTATCGGACAAAACAAGTGCGTACCTGCTGGTAGGTCCCATCACTCATACTGTACACTATTTATATAATAAAAATGTTTCCTATAGGCCTGAACTCCCATCCCCTACCCCGACACATAGCCACCTAATTTGTTTACTGTGTGACGTCTCTCTCTCCATGACCTCACTTGTCAACTGTCTTTTGACCTCCCCGAGCCTGACTTCAGGATGCTCGTTTCCCTTACAGGGTACTGTATCGGTGTTTTTGTACACTTGATACAGCTTAGGCCTGGACGAAACGTCGTAAAAGATGTTAAACTTCAAACACTGCCCTTTTCGCTCCAGCTTTGTGCTTAGTTTTTTTTTTAATGGGAAGCTGTCCAGTATAATTGAGTGATCAAGTTGGTAGTTGGACAAAGAGAGGGGGATGGGTTGTAGCACACTGTGGGTGGGTAAAGAGAGTAAAACAGTGGTATATAGACAAGAGGTGGTACAGAGCATTCAAGAATGTTGAGGTAGTGGGGCTTGGACGTAGGGTAGTGGTGAAGGGGGGTACAGAAGTGGGATGGTGGTGGTGGAGGCACAGATCAGGGAAGGGGTATAAAGGTGTAGCAGACAGAGGTGGTGAGGGCTGGGAACTAGAAAGAGGTTTGCGCCAACACGGCCCCGGCGCCAAAGTTAGATTAATTTTGTGGTGAAGTTCCAAGTTGGGCCACAGGCTATAAATTTCGAAACATGAAGGGACTTTGGTGCTGGAGGTGAAGGTTACGAGGGTGGTGGTAGCAGAGATGATGGTGGTGGCGGTGGTGGTAGCAGAGATGATGGTGGTGGCGGTGGTGGTAGTAGAAGTAGTAGTGGTGATGATGGTGATGGTGAAGATGATGGTGACGCGGGTGAAGAGACTTGATTTATTTGCTTCTCTCGTATGCATATTGCTTTGGGGTTAAAGTTTCAGTGAAAAAAAAGAAGAAAAAGATGTGTGATATCCGACGCTAATATTGGTTAATCTCTTATTCAAATTAAATTCATGGTGAAACTCCTCCACATTTTCTTCAAGTATAAATGCGCGCCAATCTTGGTGAAAGCTGCGAGATTCCTTCCTTTTCCTTCACAAACAAAAAAACTCTCCTCCCAGCCACCTCCTCGTCTTCCTCCTTCTCCCACCTCCTCTTCCTCCACTTCGCCCCTTAACGCATTCGACTGCCAACATTTTGAACTCTCCACTTCCATTCTTGAATTAAAACATTTGAGATTGAGAGGAGGAAGCACAATAATATCATATATAGCATCCACCCCTCCATGACTTCGCGCCAAAACGCTCGCGCGCAAACGGAAATGTTTCGCCCGCACCCTCTTGTTTCCCCGCGCTTTCGAACGATACTTTTGGCGCCAAATCGGAGCGGCTGGTAGCCTGGGGGAATTCTGAACAAACGGAGAGCTAATATTCCCAGAGTCTGTTCATCTAATATTCATGCTGGCTCGACCCGGCTGGCTTTGGCAAGAGGAGCTGGGCGGAAAAGGAGGGTAAGTGCCTTTAATAGCTGCGACGTAGCTTGTTTGATGGCGGGCGGCGGCGCTTATCTCTGTTTGACGAGGTGATTTTTATTTTTTCCTGGATACTTTGACTTTGATCCCACATTTTCTTTCTATTCGGGATAGCAATAAATCAGATTAACTCATGTTACAACTTCGCTGGTATTTCTTTTTACCTGTGAGGCTGCACGGCTATATTTGAAACCCAGGCCGCATTCAATACTTCCCTCAAACAAGATGAAAGGGAACACCCCCATCCCACCTCCATCCCCTTCCTACCTCTCGAATATTTACCAAAATATTAGGATATATACTGCTACTTTGATATCACGTTTTCCCTTGTTTGTCCGTCCACAGATGCTGGAGGTATTTATTGTCAATTCTTTTTTTTCTCTCCTGTGTGTGCTTTGATGTGCGGTGGTCACTGTGTGGATGTTTGTCCCCTCACACCGTGGCAGGTGCTTACTAGCTCGCCCCACCTGCACACGCTTCCTTGTGTCTGATGGACGACATTATGAGTTTTTCTCTCGTGATCGCGTCTCTGTGTTTGTCGTAGTTATGCCTTGTTAGAACTGTGTGTTTGTGCTTGTCTGGTTAGAACTGTGTGTTTGTGTTTTTCTCGTTACAAGTGCGTGTTTGTGTTTGACTGGTCACAACTGTGCATTTGTATTTATCAGGTAAGAACTGCAAGTTTATCTGGCTAGATCTGTGTTTGTGTTTGTCTTGTCAGACTTGTGTTAGAATTGTGTTAAAATTAGGGAATTTCCCTGTGATTTATTTTGCGTGGATGGATCTATTCCTTTGCATAAATAGAACTGCGTGTTTGTGTGTTTACATGCTTAGAACTGTGTGCTTGCATGGTTAGAACTTGTATTTCCATAGTTAGAACTGTGTATGTTTCGAACTATGTTAGCATGGTTAGAACTGAGTGTTTACCTGATTGGGGCAGTGTTTATGTCTCTGGTTCGAACCGTGTTTGTGTGTTGTTTCCTTACTTGGAAGTGAATGTTTGTGTTTGCATGATTATATTTGTTTTTATGTTTGACTAGCTATGTGTTTGTTTGTGTTTGTTCTGGATTAACCGGGCTACAATTGTGGTATTTTGAGACAATATGTGTACCAGCGATACAGTAGGGAATAAAAATTAATTCCAAATGCATTTATAATTTACATAAGCTTTTAAACTTATTAGGCACACTCTATACACGACTTTCAGAACAGGTATGATAGAGGCCAATATGCCACAAAGCAATAAGGCTCCGGAAACTCGACCCTCGCAAACACACTTCAGTAAGTACACACACACGTGAGGTCCCCAAGTATCAGCGTAAGTTCTGTTACTAATCTTATAACACCTAAAATAACCTTCCATATAGGAGCGAGATCTTTGTATGATTGTTTGCTGATGATGTGAAATTAACGAGAGGTTAGAGAAGGTTATAAGACCTGAAGGTTAATAGACCCCTGGCTGTCTTCAAGAAGGCGCTGGATAGGCACCTAAAGTCAGTACCTGATCAGCCGGGCTGTAGTTCGTATTTCGGTTTACGTGCGGCCAGCAGTAACAGCCTGGTTGATCAGGCCCTGATCCAGCACGAGGCCTGGTCACAGACCGGGCCGAAACCCTCACCAGTTATACTCTAGGTAAGTTATGCCATGTAGCTCGCAGAGGAAGAGAGAAGACCAGATACAAAATAAAGACCAGAAGAGGAGAAACTACAAAAACCAAGTATGGAGAAGTATATTACCATTACAGCGACTATATCGACAAATGTACATATAAACTACACAGCAGCAACAGCACATTCAACGTTAATCTTGGAAATTCCTTCATAAATCTTAACAAAGAAGCTTTAGGAGAGTGTATACGACAATGTCTAGACTGCTATGCAATATGCAATGCCAGTATGCATCTCATACATAAACAAGCTGGTTCAAAAGCAAAAGAGGACACAACTAGACTGCTTCTGGAACACAGGAGTTTGAACTACCAGAAGCTAAAGGAACTGAATCTAAAAATCACGGACAAGAGAATGACAAGGGTAGACATGATAACGACGTACACGATACTTGGACTATTCGACAGAACGGACTGGAACAGAATGAAACGCGAGGCACAGAGTTGAAAGAGTAAAAATGTTAGAAAACAATCTTCATTGTTAGTTGGATGTAGAATTAATGTAGAGGGATGATGTGCCATGAAGCTGGTAAAGAGCTCTTGATCCAAGGAACTGGAGCTGCTCTCCAATTCTTATGGTCAAGGCTGATTTCCTACTGAGGCGCTGTATAATCCCTACAAGTTTTGAGTTTCCACGTGAATATAATAATAATAATTATAATTAATAATAACAACAAACATAATAATCAGGAACAATATCGGCCAATTAAAGGATAAGTGGCAGGTCCAGGAGCTGAGACTCGACCCTCTTGCATCCTCCTTCCCCCTCATCCTTCTCTCTCATCTTTATTCCCTTTCCTCTCATCCTGATCTTATATTTCCCACTTCTCGCTCCTCTCTTGTTCTGTAATTTCCCCCCCTCTGCATCTTTTTTTTTTTTTTTGTTTTCTCGCACCCTTGTAATCTCTTCCCCCTTCCCAAAGCCCTTTCTGTACCCCTCTCCTTTCCCTTACTCCTCTGACCCCTCTCTCATAATTACCAAATACTTCCTAACCAGCCGGTGAGACTCTCTCTCTCTCTATTTACACAAATTTTTTTACAGGGTTACGTTAAGATTTACTAACTTTGTTAACAAGCTAGGAGTTGTTACTTACCTTATCTCATATAAAGCCTTTTTATTGTTATGAAACATACAGAGAGTGAACAAGACGAACTTGGAGCCAGCTAGGGCCAGCGATTTTATTTGGTCAACTAACTTTATTTCATTGGTGTACGAACATGTTCCAGACTTGAGTCATTCTAGGCATGAATGATATCAGATGAAGTGATGTTCTTGAGAAGTGTACACCCAGAGTGTAGTTGCTGTTTGCTGCCCTTCTTGTTGTACAGAAGCTGTCTTCTCACTGTCTGCTAGGTCTAGCCAGGTGTGGCACCATCCACGTCTATCCAGACCAGCAGGCCCTGCTGTAATGACAGATCTATCGAGGCCGGGTTCAGGCAAGAGATAAGTTGTCTTGCTCGGTTCTCTATTCAGTTCAGAAGTCGTAGATAAGACGGGCTACATGCAATCCAATACAGTGGAGCATACTCAATGTGTGAGTGCACTTGTGCCTCTTTCAGAGTTTTTCAGTCTCTACTGTCGAGCAGGTACGGAATACCCATTAGTGTTGTTAGCCTCTTGGCTGCCTTGCTTGCAAGATTTACCACATGGTTCTTCATTGTCAGTTTGGAGTCAAATTTCACCCCTAGGATATCGACCTTATCCCCAGATACCAACGCTCTCCCATACATTCTTACCACTGCTCTCTCTCTCAATACTAACAAAAGCCAAAATTCAGCATGTACATCTGCCGTACGTCCTTCTACTTTCAGCTTTCTCCGCCTACTTCCTTTCCTTGTTTTTCCTGTACCTCTTCTATGTTCTTCCACTTTTCTACGTCCCCCTTCATTCCTTTTCCCCGTTTTATTATCTATTTTTTTCCTCTGCCTTTGCCCTGTCTCTACGTTTTATAACGGAGAGAAATTATATAAGAGAAATTATATAAAATACCGACACAATGAAAACATACACAAATGCAGTATAATGTGAACCTTTATTGATAACCTTTCGCCCATGCAGAGGACTTGATGAAACCCACTGAGCAGGCGAAACGTTGTCAAAAAAGATCACACTATACTGCAGCTGTTTTCATCAATATTTCAGCTTTGCGTTTACGATATTTAGTACAAGTGAAAAACAGTTTGTTCACAATGTTCAGGCTGGTTGACCCCCAAGTGAAGTACAGTTTGTTCACAATGTTCAGGCTGGTTGACCCCCAAGTGAAGTACAGTTTGTTCACAATGTTCAGACTGGCTGACGCCAGGCCAATGCAACTATGTATTCTAAGTCATATAATAAATCTATGCTGGTATATTTTAATGTTTGTGTGAATTTAGATATATTAAGTCGTCCAAATCTCTCTCTCTCTCTCCTATATAATATTTGTATTGCCCTGCCTGTGATGATGAAGATAAACCCATAAAAATTCCATTTCTCCTGAGCATGGGATAGGCCATCCTGAGAGATGGTAATTCCCTAGTAATAGTAACTCCAGCTATGCTGGAACGATACCACTGAAGTTGTCGTAGCTACTGAACCTTTGATGTAACACTGGACGATATCCTATTGTTCTACTGAAGTCTTCTAGCTCATGCTGACACATTTCATCACCATGTATGTGACTCATCCTGTGCTATGGTATGTGATAGGCAAACCAATGCTTCTGATGGAATAAAACAGGATAAATCTACCCTGTGTGGTGGAATATGACAGGAAAACCCACCATGCATGATGGAATATGCCAGGAAAACCCACCATGCATGATGGAATATGCCAGGGAAACCTATCCTGTGTGCTAGAATGAGACAGGGAAACCCATCCTGTGTGATGGCATATCACAGGGAAATCAATCCTGTGTAATGGAATATGACAGGGAAAACTCCTCATGTGTGATGGAATATGACAATGAAATCCATCCTCAGTGATGGAGTGTAATCAGAAACTAATCATCGGATTTCAGAGACCAGAAACTAATTCTTGGATTCCAAGGACCAGAAACTAATCCTTGGATTTCAAAGACCAGACAGTAATCCTTGGATTCCAAGGACCAGAAATAATCCTTGGATTTCAAAGACCGGAAACTAATCTTTGTATTCCAAAAACAGGAAACTAATCCTTGGATTCCAAAGGTCAGAAACTAATCCTCGGTTTAGACCCTGGCAGTGTGAGACCCATCTCCCTCACCAGTTGCATCTCCAAGGTGTCTGAGAGGATGGTGCTGGAGCGACTGAGGTGGAAGCTTGGCCCTCCTCATAAACACCTCATAAACACTTGGTGGGGTTGAACTCCAGGAGCCAATTGCTGGACCAGGCTTGCAGCCTGTCCAGATTCCTTTGTAGTTCTGCCTGGTCCTCGTCCGATTGAATTCTTCTCATCAACTTCACATCATCTGCAAACAGAGACACTTCGGAGTCTATTTCTTCCGTCATGTCGTTCACAAATACCAGAAACAGCACCGGTCCTAGGACTGACCCCTGTGCAACCCCACTCGTCACCGGCGCCCACTCTGACACCTCGCCACGTACTTTCCCATACATTACTGATGAAGCCTTTTCCCAAAGAATAATGGAGGGCGAAACAACGAAGTACGAAACAAAGTGGACGAAACGGCGATGTGAGCAGTTTCCCCAAGAGCTGTAAACAGCAGCAGCAGAAGCTGTGCAACAAAACCAACAGCAGCATCAGGAACATCAACAGCAACAAGAACAGCATCAATAACAAAACAGCTGCTGATGTTGCTCCTGCAACATCAGCAGCAGCAGAAGCTGTGGAACAAAAACAACAGCATCATCAAGAAGAACAGCAGCAGCAGCAACAACAACAACAGCAGCAGCATGAGCAACATCAGCAGCAGCAACAACAACAACAACAGCAGCAGCGTCAGCAGAGAACAGTAAATGACGCTGTTAATATTCATGAGACAGTGGGTTGGGCCCCCCTGCCCCCTACTCTCTCTCACCCCTTTGCACTCACCTCCCCTACCCATTACCACCCATTTCCCCCTCATACACCCCATCACCACCCATCAACCCTCCACCCACCCATCACCACCAATCTTCACATCACACACCCCAGTCCAAAAATCACCCTCCTACCCATCACTCACCCTTTCACCCACCCATCACTACCCATTTCAACATCAAAACACTCCATCACCCATCGCTATCCCACCCACCCATCACGCCCCCACTCACAAATCACCCTCCCACCCCTTCATCACCACCTGCACTCGCCCATCACTTTACACTGACCCATCACTACTACCCACCCCATCACCTCATCATCCCGAAAACCTAGTAAAGCACCACTTTCTCACCCAAACCCAACATTCCCCCCACCCTCTCAATCCCATTCTCCCATTCCTACACCCCATTCCCCATTCCATCACGAAACCCGTTTTCTTTTTTCTTTTTCTTTCTCTAATTTTCGAGTTGAAAAGCAGGAGGCAGCGTGTATACACAGATTGGAAGAGGCTTCTCTCCCTCTCTCTCTCTCTCTCTCTCTCTCCTCTCACTGAGGATGCCGTGGCCGCCATGCTGGAACTCTGAGAAAGAAGTTTTTTTTTCCTTCTTTCTTTTCATTCACGGGATGAAAAGATGACTTCGGAGGCTGTATCGAGGCGGGGATCTAGTCTGCTTCACAAGCTGAGAGTCTCTTTTTTTGAGGGAGATGAGGAGAGATAGCGTATCTTTATCTTTCTCTGCTTTCTTTTTCTTTCCTTGCTTCTTTGTTTCACTCTCTTTCTCTCTCTCTCTCTCTCTCTTCCTGACTCTCCACCACACCGTTGATGCTGTTGAAGGCTCTTGATCCAATGAATTAGAACTATCAAACCTGATTACCCACCCCTCCTCCCCTATTTTCAAGGCGCTGTAGACCCATACGGGTTTAGCGGGAGACCTGGTGAAGTCAGAAGTAGACCAGTGCCGATGACGTGGCACTGGCCTAGTTGAGTGCCAGTGACATGTATGAAACAGGTATACGTATGTTTCCATGCTAATATTTTCAACGATTAGTAAGCATAGCAATACTGTTGCAATAGACCACAAGACGGGCAGCCGCGGGGCAGTTTGCCACTGCCTGAACCGTTACCAAGCGCATCATTGAACGACGCATATTCAGGGAAATATAAAAACTTTAATAAAAATAATAATAATAATAAGAAGAAGAAGAATAAAATATACTACTACAGACAATGCTTAGACACTAATTTATACAAGATTGTAACACAGCGTTGATACTGAGACATCATACCTCTGTTATATTTGTATGTGATTAAAATTGAACTCTCAAGAGACAACTCGCAGCGTACATGCGCTAGACATATACACTGTGATACACCTCTCAATGTATATACACTTGAAATATACATATCTAATTGTATACACAATGACATATCTAACTGTATACACACTAACATATCTAACTGTATACAAGCTTTTGTATATGTGTGTGTGTGTGTACTCACCTAGTTGTACTCACCTAGTTGTGGTTGCTGGGGTCGATTCACAGCTCCTGGCCCCGCCTCTTCACTGGCCGCTACCGGGTCACTCTCCCTGCGCCATGAGCTTTATCATACCTCTTCTTAAAGCTATGTATGGAACCTGCCTCCACTACATCGCTTCCCAAACTATTCCACTTCCCGACCACTCTGTGACTGAAGAAGTACTTCCTAACATCTCTGTGATTCATCTGAGTCTTCAACTTCCAACTGTGTCCCATTGTTGTTGCTGTGTCCCATCTCTGGAACATTCTGTCTTTGT
This sequence comes from Cherax destructor, assembly GCA_009830355.1. Classification (NCBI taxonomy): domain Eukaryota; kingdom Metazoa; phylum Arthropoda; class Malacostraca; order Decapoda; family Parastacidae; genus Cherax; species Cherax destructor. Next base: position 430,689 of record WNWK01000019.1, read on the forward strand.
CCACCTTGTCAATTCCTCTCAGTATCTTATATGTCGTTATCATGTCGTCCCTATCTCTCCTGTCCTCCAGTGTCGTCAGGTCGATTTCCCTTAACCTCTCCTCGTAGGACATACCCCTTAGCTCTGGGACTAGTCTTGTTGCAAACCTTTGCACTTTCTCTAGCTTCTTTACGTGATTGGCTAGGTGTGGGTTCCAAACTGGTGCTGCATACTCCAGTATGGGCCTAACGTACACAGTGTACAGAGTCCTGAACGATTCTTTATTAAGATGTCGGAATGCTGTTCTTAGGTTTGCTAGGCGCCCGTATGCTGCAGCAGTTATTTGGTTGATGTGCGCCTCAGGAGATGTGCCTGGTGTTATACTCACCCCAAGATCTTTTTCCTTGATTGAAGTTTGTAGTCTCTGGCCCCCTAGACTGTACTCCGTCTGCGGTCTTCTTTGTCCTTCCCCAATCTTCATGACTTTGCACTTGGTGGGGTTGAACTCCAGGAGCCAATTGCTGGACCATGCTTGCAGCCTGTCCAGATCCCTTTGTAGTTCTGCCTGATCCTCGTCCGATTGAATTCTTCTCATCAACTTCACATCATCTGCAAACAGGGACACTTCGGAGTCTATTCCTTCCGTCATGTCGTTCACAAATACCAGAAACAGCACCGGTCTTAGGACTGACCCCTGTGGAACCCCACTCGTCACGGGCGCCCACTCTGACACCTCGCCACGTACCATGACTCGCTGCTGTCTTCCTGACAGGTATTCCCGGATCCATTGTAGTGCCTTCCCTGTTACCCCTGCCTGGTCCTCCAGCTTCTGCACTAATCTCTTGTGTGGAACTGTGTCAAACGCCTTCTTACAGTCCAAGAATATGCAATCTACCACCCCTCTCTCTCTTGTCTTACTTCTGTCACCCTGTCGTAGAACTCCAGTAGGTTTGTGACACAGGATTTCCCGTCCCTGAAACCGTGTTGGCCGTCGTTGATAAGATCATTCCTTTCTAGGTGCTCCACCATTGTTCTCCTGATTATCTTCTCCATGACCTTGCATACTATACATGTCAGTGACACTGGTCTGTAGTTTAGTGCTACGTTCCTGTCTCTTTTTTTAAAAATTGGAACTACATTTGCTGTCTTCCATACCTCAGGTAGTTGCCCTGTTTCGATAGATGTGTTGAAGATTGTTGTTAAGGGTACACACAGCTCCTCTGCTCCCTCTCTCAGGACCCATGGTGATATGTTATCCGGCCCCATCGCCTTTGAGGTATCTAGCTCGTTTAGTAGCCTCTTCACTTCCTCCTCAGTTGTGTGTATTGTGTCCAGCACCTGATTGTGTACCCTACCTCTCCTCCTTTCTGGAGGCCCTTCTATCTCCTCTGTGAACACCTCTTTGAATCTCATGTTGAGCTCCTCACACACTTCACGGTCATTTCTTGTGACCTCCCCTCCTTCCTTCCTCAGCCTGATCACCTGGTCCTTGACTGTTGTTCTCCTCCTGATGTGGCTGTACAACAGCTTTATGTCAGTTTTGGCTTTCGCTGCTATGTCATTTTCGTACTGTCTTTGGGCCTCCCTTCTTACCTGTGCATAATCATTTCTGGCTCTACGACTGCTCTCCTTATTCTCCTGGGTCCTTTGCCTTCTGTACCTCTTCCATTCCCTGGCATACTTGGTTTTGGCTTCCCTGCACCTTTGGGTGAACCATGGGTTCATCCTGGCTTCTCCTGTTACCCTTGGGTATAAACCTCTCCTCAGCTTCCTTGCAAATTGTTGTCAAATATTCCATCATCTCGTCTACTGACTTCCCTGTCAGCTCACTGTCCCACTGAACTCCGTGCAGAAAGTTCTTCATGCCCAAGTAGTCACCTTTCTTGTAGTTTGGCTTCATTCGTGCAGCCCTTCCTGCTTCCCCCTCCACTTGTAACTCTACTATGTATTCGAAGCTTAGAACCATATGATCACTGGCCCCAAGGGGGCTTTCATGTGTGATGTCCTCAATATCTGCACTACTCAGGGTGAATACTAGGTCCAGTCTCGCTGGTTCATCCCCTCCTCTCTCTGGTAGTGTACCTTACGTGTTGGTACATAAGATTTTCCAGTACCACCTCCAGCATCTTAGACCTCCACGTTTCTTGGCCCGCATGTGGCTCTAAGTTCTCCCAATCGATTTCCTTATGGTTGAAGTCACCCATGATCAGTAGCTTCGCCCTGCTCGCTCGAGTCCTTCCGGCCACTTCGGCCAGTGTGTCAATCATCGCTCTATTACTCTCATCATACTCTTGCCTTGGCCTCCTGCTGTTCTGTGGTGGGTTATACATAACTGCAATTACCACCTTGGGACCTCCAGACTGTAACGTTCCTACTACGGAATCCCCAGCTTCTCCTCTGTCTCCTCTCTCCAGCTCGTCAAAATCCCATTGGTTTTTAATCAGCAGTGCCACTCCTCCACCCCCTCTGTTCCCTCTGTCTTTCCTCAGGATCTGGTATCCCATTGGAAAGATGGCATCTGTTATTATACCTGTGAGCTTTGTTTCTGTGAGAGCTATTATGTCCGGTGATGTGTGTGTGTGTGTGTGTGTGTGTGTGTGTGTGTGTGTGTGTGTGTGTGTGTGTGTGTGTGTGTGTGTGTGTGTGCGTGTGTCGTGCCAAGGTTAGGTTAAATAAGGTTCGTCAGGAAACAGGACAAGTGTTTCCTGACGCGGGTCTTAGTCAGATGATGACCCGTCGTTGGAGTTTTGGTCATCTCACCGTGGCCTTCCGTTGGCTTACCGGTTCACCCCTTTAAAAATTATGGTCAGTTATAACCATTTAGTTGTCAATGTCGTGCCGAATACGTAAAACTTGCTATTTTGACTTAAATAACAACGCTCTTCTTGCCGAATAAAGCAAGCGAAAATTTGTGTATGCAATAATTTCGCAAAATATCATTGTGAACCTAACGAAAAAAATATATTTAATTGTGTTTTTTATTATTAAATTATTGTAAACTTATCTAAAATATATTTAGTTGAATTAGGCTAAATTAAATTGGGCTTGTTATAAGGTTAGGTAAGTTTTCTATTTTTTTTTACACAAAATTATTAATTTTTACATTAACATAAATGAAAAAAATATTTATCTTTAAACGTATAAGATTTTTTTTTAGAAAGGCCTTAATTTTAAATGAGTTCTTGCTAATTGACCAGTTTTACCTATTCGGCACGACATTATATATATATATATATATATATATATATATATATATATATATATATATATATATATATATATATATATATATATATATATATATATATATATATATAATGTCGTGCCGAATAGGTAAAACTGGTCAATTAGCAGAACTCATTGCTAATTGACCAGTTTTACCTATTCGGCAGACATTATATATATATATATATATATATATATATATATATATATATATATATATATATATATATATTATATTAATGTCGTGCCGAATAGGTAAAACTGGTCAATTAGCAGAACTCATTTAAAATTAAGGCCTTTCTAAAAAATCTTATACGTTTAAAGATAAATATTTTTTTCATTTATGTTAATGTAAAAATATATTGACAAGAATACAATAGGGAGTAAAACAACATAGATTACAACTCAGAGCTACTTCTCAAATACTTCGTCCAGCTCACTGGCAGTGGGCCGCGTGCCCAGAATGCTGCAGGCATTTCCCCTCTGGATCGCAACACTGAGTCTCTGAAAGTGGAAGCTGGTCGTCCTGTGGTCCTTGGTTTCTATGATGAGTTTTTCACCAAGCTCTTTGAGAAACTTTAGAGCACACTTGCCATATATATATATATATATATATATATATATATATATATATATATATTTTTATTAACACATCGGCCGAGTCCCACCAAGGCAGGGTGGCCCGAAAAAGAAAAACTTTCATCATCATTCACTCCATCACTGTCTTGCCAGAAGGGTGCTTTACACTACAGTTATAAAACTGCAACATTAACACCCCTCCTTCAGAGTGCCGGCACTGTACTTCCCATCTCCAGAACTCAAGTCCGGCCTGCCGGTTTCCTGAATCCCTTCATAAATGTTACTTTGCTCACACTCCAACAGCACGCCAAGTATTAAAACCATATGCCTCCATTCACTCCTATCAAATACGCTCACATGCTTGCTGGAAGTCCAAGCCCTCGCACACAAAACTTCCTTTACCCCTCCCTCCAACCTTTCCTAGGCCGACCCCTACCCCGCCTTCCCTCCACTACAGATTTATACACTCTCGAAGTCACTCTGTCTCGTTCCATTCTCTCTACATGTCCAAACCACCTCAACAACCCTCCTCAGCTCTCTGGACAATCGTTTTGGTAATCCCACCTCCTCCTAATTTCCAAACTCCGAATTCTCTGCATTATATTCACACCACACATTGACCTCAGACATGACATCTCCACTGCCTCCAGCCTTCTCCTCGTTGCAACATTCATCACCCATGCTTCACACCATATAAGAGCGTTGGTATAACTATACTCTCATACATTCCCTCTTTACTTCCATGGACAAGGTTCTTTGTCTCCACAGACTCCAAGTGCTCCACTCACCCTTTTCCCTCATCAATTCTATGATTCACCTCATCCTTCATAGACCCATCCGCCGACATGTCCACTCCCAAATATCTGAATACATTCACCTCCTCCATACTCTCTCCTCCAATCTGATATCCAATCTTTCGTCACCTATTCTTTTGTTATCCTCATCACCTTACTCTTTCCTATATTCACTTTCAATTTTCTTCTTTACACACCCTACCAAATTCATCCACCAACCTCTGCAGCTTCTCTTCAGAATCTCCAAAGCACAGTGTCATATATATATATATATATATATATATATATATATATATATATATATATATATATGTATATATATGGCAAGTGTGCTCTAAAGTTTCTCAAAGAGCTTGGTGAAAAACTCATCATAGAAACCAAGGACCACAGGACGACCAGCTTCCACTTTCAGAGACTCAGTGTTGCGATCCAGAGGGGAAATACCTGCAGCATTCTGGGCACGCGGCCCACTGCCAGTGAGCTGGACGAAGTATTTGAGAAGTAGCTCTGAGTTGTAATCTATGTTGTTTTACTCCCTATTGTATTCTTGTCAATATATTTTGTCTTTAAATAAAGTTTATAGAAAATATAGGGGATGGTAGGAGAAAATTTTCAAACAGCTTCAGGGAGAACTTTGAGTTTTCCCTGAAGCAAGTTTATTCTTTTCTCTGAGGATGAGGATCCCCAACACAGTTCCAGAGGTGGTACCTCCCTATATATATATATATATATATATATATATATATATATATATATATATATATATATATAATATATATATATATATATATATATATATATATATATATATATATATATATATATATATATATATATATATATATATATATATATATATATATACATATATGCAAAATAATTAAATGTATTTCGTGGAAGGGCCGACCTCCAGGAAGCCATAGTCATATATTGGCCACAAAAATCGCTGCCCATATTTACCATATATGGCAACACTGCTACACAATCGTCTTAAAACGAGCGAATGAAAGAGAGACAAGACCCTGGATCTTTTCAACACGCAAAACTAGTCCTTCAAACGCCAGGCAGTAAAGTCTGAAGTTCTTGAAGTGCGTCTGGCGTTGGACAAGCGGTTCTAGCGTTGGTTCTCACCCCCCTCCCCCCACTGCCTACTACCCACTCCACAGGATGGGAAGATGTCCTCGTCCACTATTGAGATGTTCCTAAAAAGAAATCAATCGCGGTTTGTGAAGCGATTTTAAACTTTGTCAAAAGAGGCTTCGACAGATCGCTCTCTCCCTCCCTCCCTCCCTCCCTCCTTTCCCTCATACACTGCCTCCCCACATCCCAAACCCCATCTCCCTCCACCACATAACAATCCCCAACCCCCTCCCCCTTCCCATTGTAGTTCTGTTTTTGCTTTCTTCTTCTTAATAATAATAATAATAATATTGTTTTGATTATTATTATTATTAGTAGTAGTATTAATTTTGAGTTATCATTATCGTTATTATCTCCATCATCAATATGATCATTTATCATTACGATCATCATTTTCACCATCATCATCATCATCACTATCATAACCACTATAATGGCTCAGCGCCTAGGTAAATGGAGGTAATCAGCATCTATCCAAAGTAGAGGAAGAAATCTCTGATTCCTGAATCAAGAGCTCACTTGTTTACAATTTGTCAGCCTGGTTAAAAATAATTCACCATTCTCAAGATAATTCACTATTCTTAAGATAATTTACCTTAGTGACTCTTCTCTCTCATGAATTACATTTATTACCTTTCCTTCGGACTAAAAAAAATGTAATATTTACGGATTACATTTTCATATGTAATGTAATGTAATCTGTAGGCGGTTTTTTAAATATTTTTATTATATTCTCTCTCTCCCTCTCTCTTGGAAAAGCCGCCAGATGGTAGGGTTGAACAGTAGTGGGGCAAAGAGAGGGAGGATTGAGGGAGAGGCTTAGAGAGAGGGATGGAGGGATGGAAAAGATGCGGGTGCCTCTATCCCCTTCCCCCTCTCCTACCAACCACTCTCCCACATGGCACTGTATTTGATGCAATGACTGACAGATCTCGAATCACACACACACACACACAATATATATATATATATATATATATATATATATATATATATATATATATATATATTATATATTGGGATAATCAGTGTTGGGATAACCAGTATTGGGATAACCAGTGTTGGAAAAGCCAGTACTGGGATAACCAGTGTTGGAATAGCTAGTACTGGGATAACCAGTGTTGGGCTAACCAGATTTGGGATAATCAGTGTTGGGATAACCAGGTGTTATGATAACCAGTGTTGTGATAACCAGTATTGGGATAACCAGTCTTGGAATAACCAGTGTTGGGATAACCAGTGTTGTGATAACCAGCATTGGGATAATCAGTGTTGGAATAACCAGTGTTGTGATAACCAATGTTGGGATAACCAATGTTTTTATAACGTGTTTGAATAACCAGTGTTGGGGTAACCAGTGTTGGAATAACCAATGTTGGAATAATCAGTGTTGGTATAATCAGTGTTGGAATAACCAGTGTTGGGATAATCAGTGTTGGAATAACCAGTGTTGGGATAATCAGTATTAAAATAACCAGTGTTGGGATAACTAGTACTGGGATAGTCAGTGTTATGGTAACCAGTGTTGGGTAAGAAAGGGGAAAAGGGGGGTTGGAGAAGATGGGATGATGGGTTTGTAGAGAGGTGTAAAGGTATGTATAGAGGAGTTTGTAATGTGATAAATGTGATGGTGATGGGTGGCGTATGGGAGGGATTTTGGAATTAAACGGGAGGAGTGCTAGATGGGAGGGTTATATGAAGTAAGTAGTGGAGATGGTTTTTTTGGGTATTGGGGAAGGGGGGGGTATGCTGAAGCCTGTATCAATAGGAGGGGTGGGGGTGGTCTTGGTAGTAGCAAGATTCACCCTTACAACAGTGGGTGCTAAGAGTTCATATTCCTTCATCCCCATCTCCACACTCCTCCTCCTCCTCCTTGGAGCACCCTTTGTGACGTCATCAAGGGGGATATTGGCCTTAAGCCCCGGTGGTGGTGCCCACCACAACTGTCACTCCCGTTGTCATCACCACCACTTCAGCACCACCACCACCATCACTATCCATATAACCACCATCACCACCACAACCACACTTACAACCCCAACGACTTCCACTATCAACACAACTATCTCCACCACCACAACCACCAACATCACCACAACCACCAACACCACAGTAACTATCACCCTTGAGTGTGTATATGTGAGAGAGGGTACACGGGAATACATGGAAAAAAACAGATGATCTCAACTGGGAGGGACCAAACTACAGACCGACTACCTTTACCTCCACCTCCATAGTTGAGGCAAGAATACTGAAACAGTAGGCTGCCTCCCCACCTTCTATCCACATTGCCGGCTTCAAAATTCGGGTTTGAAAAAAGAGAAATAGGCTTCCCAACCAGACAATGAGTTCTAGGATATCTAGGAGTGGTCAGGTGTTAGAAGAAGTCAGGTTCAGTGGTATTAGTAGTTTTGTTCAACGACTGTTTATTATTATTATTATTATTATTATTATTATTATTATTATTATTATTATTATTATTGGAACAACCGGCATATTCACATGCTGTATAGCACGTGAATATCTCAATTATATTTGGACTGTGTAATGTCCTTGTTTACCATTTTTATTGAGGAAAATTGGATATTAGTTTCCTTATGATGACTTGTGAATGCCTCTTCTAATTCCCTTTAAATTTTCAACGTTAATATTTAACTGGGATATCAACTTAGGCAGGACTCCGCAAAATTCTAGTCGCTAACACAGAGGCTACGGAATGGGGGGATGATGCCTTAATCGGATCGCGCAGCGACTGAAATACATCTATTATTATTATTATTGTTGGTGTATTAGATTGATCACCAGGCAGATATTACACACACACAAGCACTTACGGATATCACCGCCCTACTCACCTGTAATCAGCGACACTTGCATCCGGGTAATTAACACAGGTAAACGAGTGATAATTGTATTCCCGGAGGTGTAAACATGATACTCACTGATAGAGGTCACTTCTAGCACTCAGGTGCCCGCCAGTCATTAAGTTAAGGAATACAACAGTGGCACTCACGTATATGGTAGTGTCACTCGGGAATACGACAATGCCACTCAGATTACGTCAGTGTCGTACTAATACACGATGTACTGCCTAGCGTATTATAATTGGCCTTAGTGCAAGTAGGAAAAAACAGGATAAACGCCTTTATCTAAGACGTTCAAAGGACGTGTAATAATAATAATAATCTCCGTGGGGAAGTGGAAAAGAATTCTTCCTCCGTAAGCCATGCGTGTCGTAAGAAGCGACTAAAATGCCGGGAGCAAGAGGCTAGTAATCCTTTCTCCTGTATAAATTACCAATTGTACCTTTCGTTTCTTCTTTTTTGAATCACCATGCCTCGGTGGGAGACGACCGGCGTGTTAAATAATAATAATAATAATAATAATAATAATAATAATAATAATAATAATGCCCAGAGAAATATAATCAACGATAAGAACAAACCAGCTTGAATGACGACATGGCTGCTTAAGATCATAGGCCATAAACGTACCGTATACAAGAAATTTGAGAAGAACCTTCAAATATGCCAGGGGTGAGAACAGTGTTTTGTTTTATTTACAAAGCACTGGACCCGTTAGGTCTTTCATTGCTTTAAACATATTCCCTTGCTAACACTATGAAATTTACACTATGATTATCAACCTACTGCAGTCGTGACCATTTCACTCTCTTAGCATATAATTCATAATCACAAAGAAAGTATAACTGTTCAGAGTATTTTTCGCATTAATCCGCACTCATAATTTATTCGTGTCACTGACAGTGTCAGTAGATTTAGACGAAAGGGAAAATATCTCCATTTATGTCGAAAGATATGCTGGGTTCTCTTGGTCAGGCAAGCACACTGTGGAGAGAGTAGCACTCCTTTCAGAGAAGAGGCCCATACTACTACATACAAACCACTCAAGCCATGTCACCACGGTGACTTAGTGACGAAGGATAAGAAAAAAATAAAAGCAAAGATAGGCCTTAAACTTTAAGCGATGGTAGAAGGGCAAAACGCAACAACGAAGAGATGACTCCGATACCGACAGCTCATCCTACAGCCCTGTTGGACCTGAAACTGACACTAACTATTGAACTATTAGCACTAATGACACTTCCAGAGTATCTAAATGGTGCACTTCTGCCTAGACTCGAGACAGTAGTCGAGGTAGCTAGACTATGCTTCGTCCTTCTCAGTAGATAACACTGATATAGCTCACAAGGTCTTCTGTTATCTACCTTTTCCCATGTACGTCCATCATATACACAAGGAATCCGACACTACATGCTGCCTAGACTGGAGACTCGACTCCTCCCTGACAAATGTTGTTATCGTGTTAACGTGACTCAGAAATGATAACAACTCGGGTCATCTCTCATTCTTTCTCCCCCCCCCCCGCTCCTACACGGCCTAACCACCTCTCTCTCTCTCTCTCTCTCTCTCTATATATATATATATATATATATATATATATATATATATATATATATATATATATATATATATATATCTTTCTCTCATTTTTCCACCTATCTACAATCTGGCTTACTGAACTCCCTATCTTATCACTTCTTCCTCTCCTGTCCTTATTTGTTATCGAATGTTAATTGGCTGACCCATCCCCACATCCCCTGTCTACCCCTCCCATCCTTTCCCCTTCCCATCTCTTCCCCCTCTTCATCCTGCCTCTTTACCATCCCTCATCTTCTATCTGCCCCCCTTCCGTCCTCTATCTCACCTAACCCTTCCTCTTTCCACACTCCTCTTCCCAAGTCTCCCTTCCCCAGCTCTCCCTCCCCTCTCTCCATTCCTCCCCCTCATCACTTCCTCACTGGACACCATTGCCACAAAATCCTAAATCAGGTTAATTGGTCGTCCGTCCTGACTAATGGTAGTTAGTAATGGCGGGTAATGGCATTATATTCATGAGGAGGGGAGGGGTGAGGTTCAGAGGTAGGGGAGGGGAGAGGTTTAGAGAGAGGGGAGGGAGGAGGCAATTGTTGCATTTCATTAAGCGCTAAACCCATGTGGGTCATTCAGGGCAGAAGGAAGGAGGGGTGAAAGGTTTAAAGTGGGTGGGAGTGAGGAGTATAGAGGGGGGTTGGAGTAGTGAAGGAAAGGATGGGAGGGAGAGGGTTAGAGAATGAAAGAGAGAGGGGAAAGGCGGATAGAAGGGAGAGAACTTGGAGGGGATGGGGCGAGATGGGAGAGAGAGGAGGGGAAGGGGTGAAGAGTTGGCGGCTGAGAAGAGAGGGTGAGGGGAGAATGTGTGAAACACTAAACCTAAAAATTGCAATGCAAGTTTACAAGAAGACGGTGAGGTTAAACACAGTTATACTCTAGTTAGACAAATGATACAGAAACCATCCTCATATCAACGACTGAAAGACAAACAAATTAAATAAAAACATTACAATAAAAATACGTGTGTGCGTGTGTGTGTGTGTGTGTGTGTGTGTATGTGTGTAGTTCCGCCAATCATCACTTTAACTATGCCCAAGATGCGACTCACACCAGTCGACTCACACCAGGGTTGTGGAGTCGGAGTCGGGAGCAATTCTTAGGTTACTGGATTCGGTAAAATGTAATTAAAGGAGTCGGTGCCGTAAATAAAGGAGTCGGTATCGAAGGTTTAATGCCCCGACTCACACCTATGTTCTCGCTCAGTCAAGCAAGGCTCGATCCTCCTCCATCTGCTAATCCATGCCCATCTATGACCAGCCCAGTAGACTGTCGTAGATAAGATGTGTGACCAGACTAAATGGAGTCGTCACTATCGGCCTCAACAGTCTTCGTACACTGGGTGTCATGACGTCACTGATACCCGCGCCCTGCCGTTGTTGACATTCGAAGAGAAATCAGCCGATAATTTTAGCGCGAAAGTGTACTTATCTGGCGCGCACTCACTCATGAATCAGCTGATAATTTTGGCGCAAAGCTCTGACCTGGCGCGCACTCGACGTTGACTCAACAACTGCGATGGCGCAATCTTTTAAAATTGGCGTGCGCAGTTCTTCATTAGTAAGTAAATAAGTAAGTAAGTTTATTCAGGTATACACAAATACATTTACATACATTATCATACATAGCAGCATATGTGTAGAGAACCTAGGATAACCCAAAAAAGTCAGACAGAGTGACTTATTTCCATTGGGGTCCTTTTTATACTTAATTTTTACAGTGTAGGATATATATGTTATTATATTATAAAGGATATATGTATACTAGGAATAAGGTAAAAAGAGTTATTTACATATACATGTGTGTTAACTAAAAAAAATAAAAAATCATTCTCCTCCCTTTCTGTCGCTACATTCATTAGGTACTTTTTGGTTCTCTTCTTGAACTGGCTCATGCTATGACTGGTTTTGACATGTGCAGGCAGTCTGTTCCATTCCTTTATTGCTGTACAATAAAAGGTGTTTGAAGCCTGGCCACTGACTGTGGGAACTACAAAGTTGTGCTCTCTGCCCCTAGTACTATGACTGCTTTGGTTCCCAGCCTTGACAAAATTGGCAGCAAGATATTCTGGACACTGTTTGTGAGCAATTTTATAAACGATTTAATTTAAGTTGTTTTACTCTGTCTTCAATATTCAGCATATCCAATTGTTGTAATTCATCCAGGCCTACATGCTTTCTTGGACCCAGGTCCAGGATGAATCTTACCATTTTGTTCTGGGTGATTTGCAGCTTATCTTTCAGTTTTTTTGTCAAGGCAGAGTACCATGAAGAGCAAGCGTAGTCCATATGACATTGTATTCATTCGTTTTATTCAACGTTGATAGTCTCGTTATTGGGATCCGAGCAAGCTTTTACTGGCACAAGTTTCGCTCTGTTAGAGTTTTATCCAAGCTTAACAGAGAGAAAATGTTGTCCCAGTAATTGCTCGTTCTGCAACGCTTGTGTTTCATTCAATAGTGTTCTTACTGATGGGTCTCATTAAAAAAGAGCTCTCATTAATGACCCCTCTCCATATTAACCTTCTTAATTATAATTAATAATAATAATAATAATAATAATAATAATAATAATAATAATAATAAACCACGGAACAGGTGGGGTTTGAACATATGGTGAGTCCTAAAACCCCCTGGCCAGTTCGTGATCCACTCGGCCATCTGGCAAACCTGTTATTACGATTTCGTGAGTTACAATACGAACGTGGATGGTCCTGCCAGGACCCGCCACTGGATACGATATCAGGGTGCCACTTTATTAACCTTCAGATATTGAATGTCGGTACGATGGCTGCATTATTTTTCAGCACTCTGCTCATTGCTGTTTCTTCTCCTGGTAATTTTTATAATACAATTTCAACAAAGTTTCATCGTATTCAGCCACCTCCTTTTCAATGAGCTGAGGTGTGTTCTTGCTGAACTTTCTTTGTTTACCGGAGGGGACGACAAGGCACCACGAACGGAGGTCATAGCTATTATACTGCGTGTCAATAATGTCGCCTGGGTCTGCTTCCATAAACCGACAGATCCAGTCAGTTTCGACAATTTTTGGAAGGTTGGCAATGGTGCCGTGCAGTTCTGTGTACCGCTCCACGTCTCTGCGAGAAACGACAAAATCGCACTAGGACTTGTCATTCAGTTTATACAACCTGTCGAAGAACTAGAAGCGGAATACTTCGACTCGGAAGTGGAAATCCTTTATAATTTTGAGCTCCTCCTTCAGATTTTCTTCTGAGAAGTCCGTGACTAATAAGATTACCTTCAACTCTTTATGCCTTTCCGATGGAATATCTTAAAGAGTCTAGAGCATCATTTCCCACAGCTTTAACCCTTTGACTCCGGGTAGCCGGCCGAAGGTTCTGTACCAGAACTCAAACCTAATCAACTACTTAGTGTCCTTCTGAACCATGTCCATTATGGACACCTTTGGTCTTTGGAAAAATGATTAGATATTCTTTGGGACATGCTTGGCGAACTTGTCCTCCGTGTTTGGGACATATCCACGGGCTTCTGCCATCCGAATTACCCCGTGATAACAGCGGCACAATAGTTTTGGGTCTTTTTCAACTGTTTTCTACCTTGCTACTTTTTGAGTTTTTTTCTTGTATAATGGACCTTCAGAAGTTTCGTCTTATTCGAGTGATCTGGAAATGAATGAAGAATACGTTTCAGCATTCTTTCTTTTCTTTTTATTTTACCCATAACTGTCAGATTCTTCCTCACACTCGAACGACCCTGAATCTCCATTGTCATCTCCAAAGCTATCCCTTCTAGCTCGTTTACGCTACATCTCTTCCTTGCTCGGGGATCTTCTGCGTTTTTTGCCACTCACACTATTTTTATTGTTGCGATTATATGACGCTCCCTCTTCCTTCTTCTTCTTCCTAGCTTCCTTATCCTTCTTCTTTCTCGCTTACATTTTTTCCATCATTTTCTTAACCTGCATCTAATGATACGTAGAATCCCTCATCTCTGCATCGCTCATCTCTTCATCACATATCTCTTCATCGCTTATCTCTTCATCGCTCTCATAGATTTTGATACGCTTACAATTCCTAGCCTCCTTGCTGGGACACCGGGGACGTTTCTTCCCAGTGTGTGTATTACGGTGGTGCGACGTCCTTTCTTTGCCTTTCAGTGTCGTCTTACTGTGGCACACTGAACGAGCGTTTTTCTTCTTAGAACAGTAAATGTTTGTATCGCTCTCAGAAGACATAATTTAATTTATGTATAGCACTTATACTAAACACTGTTCATACCATGTAATATTTTTTTGATCATTCATCGTATATTTTAGTGATATAAGAATTACGCGCCCGTTTTCCCTTGCTGACTTACCGATCAGGAAAATAATGATGTAGTGAAGGTGAGAATGATGGTGGTAGATGAATGATGATGTAGTGATGATGATGATGGTGGTAGATGGATGATAATGTAGTGAAGACGAGAATGATGATGGTAGATGTATGATGATGTAGTAAAGATGATGGTGGTGGTATATGGATGATAATGTAGAGAAAATGAGAATGATGGTGGTAGATGAATGATGATGTAGTGAAGATGATGGTGGTGGTAGATGGATGATAATGTAGAGAGAGAATGATGGTGGTAGACGAATGATGATGTAGTGATGATGATGATGGGAGATAAATGAGGATGTAGTAATGATGATGATGGTAGTAGACGAATGATGATGTAGGGAAGATGAGAATGCTGGTTGTAGATGAATGATGATGTAGTGATGATGATGGTGGTAGTTGAATGATGTAGTGATGTTGGTGGTAGAAGAATGATGATGTAGTAATGATGATTATGGTGGTAGATGAATGATGCAGTAATGATGATGATGGTGGTAGATGGATGATAATGTAGAGAAAATGAGAATGATGGTGGTAGACGAATGATGATGTAGTGATGATGATGATGGGAGATAAATGAGGATGTAGTGATGATGATGATGGTAGTAGACGAATGATGATGTAGGGAAGATGAGAATGATGGTTGTAGATGAATGATGATGTAGTGATGATGATGGTGGTAGTTGAATGATGTAGTGATGTTGGTGGTAGAAGAATGATGATGTAGTAATGATGATTATGGTGGTAGATGAATGATGCAGTAATGATGATGATGGTGGTAGATAAATGATGATGTAGTAATGATGATGATGGTGGTAGATGAATGATGCAGTGATGTTGGTGGTAGATGAATGATGTAGTGGTGTTGGTGGTAAATGAATGATGATGTAGTAATAATGATGATGGTGGTAGATGAATGATGCAGTGAATATGATGGTGGTAGATGAATGTAGCGATGATGATGATGATGGTGGTGGTGGTGGATGAATGATGATGTAGTGAAGATGATGAAGGTGGTAGATGAATGATGGTGGATAATGTTACATATTTATATGACCCGCTAAACCCGCATGGATCACTCAGTGCAAGCAGTAGTTTAGTTTCCAGGTTTGCCTGCAAGTATCTCGCCTTACTGTATATATCCTCTACGTCCATCCATTGTTTTTATTTATTTAACAAGGCTCCTGGTGAGCGAAGCCCATGCATGATTAAAAATATATATATTTTAGCTACACATGTGTCCGCTTACCTAACCTAACATATTGTCGGCATTTTCCCAATAATAAGCAAGGCCTATTTACATTTACTCATTCCCACTCATGAATTGGTTTAACCTATTTTTTTTTTTTTTTTTGAAGTTGTACAAAGTACTCCCTTTAATGACATTACTTGGCAGTTTGAGAGAGAGAGAGAGAGAGAAACCTTCAGCTGCAATACCTCGTTAACAAGTATTGCAATTCCCACTGGGGAGACCCATGCGGAACTTTGGCCAGATGAAAGGGTGAAAACTTTTAGCCAGGTCAAACGATCGCTGAGCTTAAAAAGATACCAGTGGGTGGATACCATCCCTCCCCAACTCCCCGCGCGGCGGTTATGTGTGGGAGAGAGTACTTATAGTGGTGGTGGTTGTGGTGGTGGTGGTGGTGGTGGTTGTGGAACGAGGGTGGTGAGAGAGGCTATTGGAGGAATAGTTATAATATACAATATCATTTTACATCAACTTTTCATGTGTGGAAAAGGAAACTTGTGCACAGTTCAGGATATTTATTAAAGGCAACGTTTCGCTATGAGTGGCTCCAACTTTTCCTTTGAAATTCAGCAACATGTAGTTTATGAGAGTAAGCAAACAGCATACAAACAAAGAAGCGCACTGACATAGAAGTAGACACGAGGAGAGAGGTGTAGACATCACTGTAGAGTGTGAACTGCAGCAAAGGTAACACGGTTGATTTGGGAAGGTCACCGTGTTAGTTTCACCAGGTTATGTACCAGTGTTGGAAACTGTTAGTTTCACCAGGTTATGTACCAGTGTTGGAAACTTAGTTTCACCAGGTTATGTACCAGTGTTGGAAACTGTTAGTTTCACCAGGTTATGTACCAGTGTTGGAAACTTAGTTTCACCAGGTTATGTACCAATGGTGGAAACTGTTAGTTTCACCAGGTTATGTACCAGTGGTGGAAACTTAGTTTCACCAGGTTATGTACCAGTGGTGGGACCTGTTAGTTTCACCGGGTTATGTACCAGTGTTGGAAACTGTTAGTTTCACCAGGTTATGTACCAGTGTTGGAAACTGTTATTTTCACCAGGTTATGTACCAGTGTTGGGAACTGTTAGTTTCACCAGGTTATGTACCAATGGTGGGACCTGTTAGTTTCACCAGGTTAAGTACCAGTGCTGGAACCTGTTACTTTCACCAGGTTAAGTACCAGAGGTGGGATCTGTTAGTTTCACCAGGTTATGTACCAGTGGTGGGACCTGTTAGTTTCACCAGGTTATGTACCAGTGGTGGGATCTGTTAGTTTCACCAGGTTATGTACCAGTGGTGGGACCTTAGTTTCACCAGGTTATGTACCAGTTGTGGGACCTGTTAGTTTCACCAGGTTAAGTACCAGTGGTGGGACCTGTTAGTTTCACCAGGTTATGTACCTGAGGTGGGACCTGTTAGTTTCGCCAGGTTATGTACCTGAGGTGGGGCCTGTTAGTTTCACCAGGTTATGTACCTGAGGTGGGACCTGTTAGTTTCGCCAGGTTATGTACCTGAGGTGGGACCTGTTAGTTTCACCAGGTTATGTACCTGAGGTGGGACCTGTTAGTTTCGCAAGGTTATGTACCTGAGGTGGGACCTGTTAGTTTCACCAGGTTATGTACCTGAGGTGGGGCCTGTTAGTTTCACCAGGTTATGTACCTGAGGTGGGACCTGTTAGTTTCACCAGGTTATGTACCTGAGGTGGGACCTGTTAGTTTCACCAGGTTATGTACCTGAGGTGGGACCTGTTAGTTTCACCAGGTTATGTACCTGAGGTGGGACCTGTTAGTTTCACCAGGTTATGTACCTGAGGTGGGACCTGTTAGTTTCACCAGGTTATGTACCTGAGGTGGGGCCTGTTAGTTTCACCAGGTTATGTACCTGAGGTGGGACCAAGTTGTTTCACCAGGTATGTACCTGAGGTGGGGCCGTAGTTTCACCAGGTTATGTACCTGAGGTGGGACCTGTTAGTTTCACCAGGTTATGTACCTGAGGTGGACCTGTTAGTTTCACCAGGTTATGTACCTGAGGTGGACCTGTTAGTTTCACCAGGTTATGTACCTGAGGTGGGACCTGTTAGTTTCACCAGGTTATGTACCTGAGGTGGGACCTGTTAGTTTCGCCAGGTTATGTACCTGAGGTGGGACCTGTTAGTTTCGCCAGGTTATGTACCTGAGGTGGGGCCTGTTAGTTTCGCCAGGTTATGTACCTGAGGTGGGGCCTGTTAGTTTCACCAGGTTATGTACCTGAGGTGGGACCTGTTAGTTTCACCAGGTTATGTACCTGAGGTGGGACCTGTTAGTTTCGCCAGGTTATGTACCTGAGGTGGGGCCTGTTAGTTTCACCAGCGAAGCTCAGACCTCTGCAACACAATTGTCCTCAAAGATTTGTTACCATGAATTAAGGAAAGATCCTGGACTTCACCTTACGGAAGCAGACAAAGCAAATGCGATAGTAATTATGGATAGGATGGATAATGAGACCATTAAAGACAAGAGATGCCAAGTCAATGATGATCCTTTTTAAATCACTTGTTCTCTCTAGGCTGGAATACTGCTGTACATTAACATTTCCATTCAAGGCAGGTAAAACTGCAGATCTAGAGAATTTACAGAGAACCTTTACTGCACATATAAGTTCCATCAAACACCTTAACTACTGGGAACGCTTGGAAGCACTTGACTTGGAGCGCAGGCGAGAGAGATACATCATAATCTACACCTGGAAGATCCTGGAGGGACTGGTCCCTAATCTGCACACAGAAATCACTCCCTACGAAAGCAAAAGACTTGGCAGGCGATGCAACATATCCCCAGTGAAAATTAAGGGCGCCATTAGTACATTAAGAGAAAACACAATAAGTGTCCGGGGCCCAAGACTGTTCAACAGTCTCCCACCAGCCAAAAGGGAAATTACCAATAGACCTCTGGTTGTCTTCAAGAGGGAGCTGGACAGATACCTAAAGTCAGTGCCGGATCATAAGAACATAAGAACATAAGAAAGAAGGAACACTGCAGCAGGCCTACTGGCCCATGCGAGGCAGGTCCAAATCTCCAACGGCTTAAGCCCCGACCCAGCCAGGTCAGGTTACCTGACCGGGCTGTGGTTCGTACGCTGGACTACGTGCGGCCAGCAATAACAGCCTCGTTGATCAGGCCCTGATCCACCAGGAGGCCTGGTCATGGACCGGGCCGCGGGGGCGTTGATCCCCGGAATACCCTCCAGGTAGGTAGGTAGATTATAGGGGAAAAATAACATTAGAAAAAAGGGGAACTGACGTGGCTCTTAACTCGTGAATGTACAACCAACGCTTTCCTTCCCCCACTTTCCACCTTCCTTAACCCTACCTTTTCCCTCCTTCCCCCTACCTCACAACTAACCCCTCTCAGAGGGGTTATCCATCGAGGCAGGTGGTGACCCACTAATTTGTTTATCTCTTAACAATAAAAAAGCTTTCAAATGAGCTGATGTAGGTAACAGCTCATAGCTTGTAAACGAAGTTTGGAACCACTGACTGAACCTTGTACAACCCTGTGTTAAAAAAAACAGTGACAGGGGTCATAAGGTAACCAATTAGCAGTTAGAAGAAGGGGTAGTGAGGGCAAGATATCCTCTGTACAACACTGATTTATGCTCTCCCGGATATACCAGCCCTTTACTTCCCCCATCTGTTATTTCCGGGCGCTATTATGATCTTTCCTATTATTCACTCCTCGTTCTCTCTCTCTCTCCCTCTCTCCCCATTGTTACTTCCGTTACTGACTCGTCTAGTAGACCCATTACCGGTTGCCCTCTCTATTTAACCTCCTGTTGCCTTCTCTGTTAGAATTCACACCTGTTGCCTTCTCTGTTAGACCTCACACTGTTGCCTTCTCTGTTATACCTCACACTGCTGCCTTCTCTGTTATACCTCACACTGCTGCCTTCTCTGTTACACCTCACACTGTTGCCTTCTCTGTTACACCTCACACTGTTGCCTTCTCTGTTAGACCTCACACTGTTGCCTTCTCTGTTAGACCTCACACTGTTGCCTTCTCTGTTAGACCTCACACTGCTGCCTTCTCTATTATACCTCACACTGCTGCCTTCTCTGTTACACCTCACACTGTTGCCTTCTCTGTTAGACCTCACACTGTTGCCTTCTCTGTTAGACGTCACACCGTTGCCTTCTCTGTTAGACCTCACACTGTTGCCTTCTGTTAGACCTCACACTGTTGCCTTCTCTGTTAGACACACTGTTGCCTTCTCCGTTAAACCTCACATTTGTTGCCCTCTCTCTTGTGCACTGGCTGCATTACCTTTTCCACAAGACGTCAGGAACTCTAATTTCCTGTACGAGCTAGCCGTTTTCTCCTGTTAAAACAAATATATATATATATATATATATATATATATATATATATATATATATATATATATATATATATATTTTATATATATAATATATATATATATATATATATATATATATATATATATATATATATATATATATATATATATATATATATATATATATATATATTATATATATATATATATATATATATATATATATATATATATATACATATTGCTATCCTTCCTTGTTTTCAAATAATTTCTCTTGTTATTTTATTTCTTTTATTAAGTTGCATACGCAATTCTTTTTTTCTCAATTCCTCGTTTGTTCTCTCCCTCTTTTCGTACCTCCGTCCTTCTCTCCATCCTTCCCTCCCTTGCTCATCTTCCCTCTCCAAACTAACAAATAAACAATTACACCTCCCTCACCCCTTCCTCTTTCTCTCCCTCCCTCTTCGTTAATTCTTTTTTTTTTCTGCCTTCTCAACAAATACCTTAAATTCCATCTTTCTATCTCTTGTCTTCCTCCTTAACTCGCTCGCTCCTTCATCCTTGTATTTAACTGATTCATTTACGTCTTACCTTCACGCCCTTCCTTCACTCAACCATTCATCCCCTCCTTCTACCCACCCTATAGCCCTTCGCCCATTCCTTCATTCACATTTATATCCAGGAAGGGTTGTTTAAAGAGCCGCACACCCATTATAAAGCTTTAAATTAGTTTCGATTTTCGCAAAGTGGTGGTGGTTGTGGTGATGATTGTTGTTGTTGTTGTGGGGATGATGGTGGTAGTTACGCTTGTTTTGTTGTTCCTGTCTTCCTTAGTGATGAAGTGTCAGAAAGGTTCGATCAATTTCAATAATACAGTAACAATAATAATAATAATAATAATAATAATATTATTATTATTATTATTATTATTATTATTATTATTATTATTATCATTATTATTATCATCATCCTTAGTGATTACGAAAACTTTTTGTTAATGCTTTACGATTTCTAGAGAGTGTTCTGCTGTTATTTTTTCTTGAAACTTGAGTGAATGTTTTCACACACACACACACACACACACACACACACACACACACACACACACACACACACACACACAATTAGAGGTACATAATTACAGAGTAAAAACTACATATAACAAATAACATTTAATAGTAATAATCAATAAAAATTTAGATATACAAAATTACCATATTACAAAAAAATACACATAAATACTGTGCTTAAGATGACAAGCACAGAGAACCCACTCACTGCTATCTAACGGGCTTACACAAGCCTGATAGATGTTCAAGCCTCTGGCACTCAAAACCTCCTTTATCCCCACCCCTCCCTTCAACATCCTACTCCTCCTTACTTCCACATCCTTCCATCTTCTGCCATCCTCAGCTCCATGTCTGAAGGACAATTGGTTACTACCTTTAATACAGTTTCATCTTCTGCTAGCCTGAGTTCCATGTGTGAAGGGCAACTTCCAGGACCTTGAGTACAGTGTCTATCATTGAGTGGCCTTGCGCATCCACATGCACATGCTCTGGTGTGGCAAAAAAAAAATGCTGGTTTATCCAACAGTTGTCGTATTCTGAATATTTTACCCAGGTGTTTACCTTATATCTCGTGCACACATATAATTATATACTGTTGATGACTACAGAGAGACAGACAGATCGAATCCTTGAACTTATAAAATGCTTTGTAATATTGTAAAGATATTCCTTCGAATAATTAGCGGACACCACTGTGGATAAAATTATTTAAGTTATATATATATATATATATATATATATATATATATATATATATATATATATATATATATATATATTATTGTGACCACGAACAAGTGGTATTGATCAATAAAAACACTGCGACTAGCCAAGGATTTGAACCCATGCTGCTTTGGTCCGCCTCATGGTGAGCGAAAACCCATGACGCTCTAACCCACAGGACCACGCAATCCTACAAGAACCAAGCACCCAGCCAAGCTAGGTGTGTTACCCTAGGTCCGAGGACATACGGTGGTGTGGGTGCCTCTGAGCATGGGTTCGAATCCTTGGCTAGTCGCAGTGTTGCTATTGATCAATACCACTTGTTCGTGGTCACAATAATATAAAATACTGCTCGTTGAGGCTAGTACACCAAACGGGGAGAAGAATGAAATTAGCTCAGAGGCACCCACACCACCGTATGTCCTCGGACCAAGGGTAACACACCTAGCTTGGCTGGGAGCTTGGTTCTTGTATAATGTGGAATTTTTACATGTATGCACTAAAAGATACACATCTCTCCGCGCATATGCACTAAGACCTACCTCTGGGAGAGAGACACACCTCTCAGTGAATATACACTGAGAAACACCTTTCAATAGATATACACCGAGATACCTCTCAGTGCGTAATACAGAGAGACACCTTTCAGTGCATATACATTGAGATACACACCTCTCGGTGCATATACAATGAGACACACACACACACACACACACATCTCGGTGTATATACACTGAGATATGCATTTAACAATGAATATACACTAAGAAAGACACATCTATCTATGTATGTACCCTTCTCAATCATCTGGTGTAGAGTAGTTGTACAAGGTAGTACTGTGTAATTAGCTTAACTTAAGAGTTAAGGACATCTTAAGTGCTCCTTAAGTAGTAACCACAGTTTTACTGATTTCGAAATGCATTTAAATCATCAATATTAATTAAAGGTTCGGTGTTCCCATTCATGTGGTCTGGTATTCGTAATTCGTGTTTTGATTCATAAACTGAATGAAGAAAAAACGTATTCGGAAATCATCTGGTGTTCAAATTAACACCGGAAGTGCAGTTCAACCCCTAACATAGGGATGAAAATAAATTTTCAGTGGATATAAATAATTTCAAGGTATATACATGTATATACATTGAAAGATATACACATCTAGATGCATGTTCCTGCACACATTATGTATGCATGGATATGAATATGTTATGCTGTATGATCCTGTGCACATACATGTATGATCCTGTGCACATACATGTATGATCCTGTGCACATATATATGTATGATCCTGTGTAAGCACAATGTATGGTCCTGTGTACACACGATGTGCGTATGGTCCTGTGTACACACGATGTATGCATGATCCAATGTACATAGGATGTATGCATGATCCTGTGTACACACGACGTATGTATGATCGGGTGCACAAAATAAAGGCGGCTAGAGGCGTCGTGTGCCGGCATGCATAATTGATGATTCTGGGTACAAGCAAATGGAAAATCGATTCAGTGTACAAAATTAAAAATATACACGTCTACGGAGAAACTAAATTGACTCGCATGTGCACAGTATTACAAACCAACAACAGCGGTGCACATACCTTTCGTGCACAACCTTTTTAGTAGCTACAAAAAGTATCCAATGGAACTACGGGTCATTAAGTCCACCTTGTCGGTATTTAGGCACCATGCCAGTCCCAAGAGAAGTCAAGCTGCCAGAGTAACATTTGATGTACTTAACACATGAGTGCTCCATCGTCTGACTTGTGTATCTGTATGTGACCTCTGGTACACCGTCAAGCTGCCTCTAGCTTCCTGCACTCCTGCTGTACACCTCTCAATGGAAAACCTACCTTATCATTATTATTATTATTATATCCCTGGAGAAGGCCTTACCTGGGGAACACCTAGCGAACTGACTCCGTGTGTAGGGGAACATCTTCAGGTAATCTCGGCTTCAGCGACTCTCATCTTACACTGAATAATAATATTAAAGTACTTACCAGAGTAACTTTGACATATGATGGATTCACATTTTCTTTTATGCATTGTTTTCTCATATAATATTTAGCTGTGGGACTGATTATATGTCTATTGTAAGTTATATTTAATTTTTTATTTATATTGTCATTTTACTTATTTGTATCATATATGTATCTTCACACTCACATACAGACAGACACACACACACACACACACATACACACACACACACAAACAAACACAAACATATGTGTGTGTGTGACAAATTCTAAATTTCAAATTATTGTAAACCTCTTCACACATGCATATATATATATATATATATATATATATATATATATATATATATATATATATATATATATATATATATATATATATATATATATTATATATATTTTTTTTTTTTTTTTTTCAACAAGTCGGCCGTCTCCCACCGAGGCAGGGTGACCCAAAAAGAAAGAAAATCCCCAAAAAGAAAATACTTTCATCATCATTCAACACTTTCACCACACTCATACATAATCACTGTCTTTGCAGAGGAGCTCAGATACGACAGCTGAGAAAAGTTCCTCCCAGCTGTCACTATCTCAGACCCTCCTTTAAAGTGCAGGCATTGTACTTCCCATTTCCAAGACTCAAGTCCAACTAAATCAATTAACTGGTTTCCCTGAATCCCTTCACAAAATGTTACCCTGCTCACACTCCAACAGATCGTCATGTCCCAAAAACCATTCTTCTCCATTCACTCCTATCTAACACGCTCACACATGCTTGCTGGAAGTCCAAGCCCCTAGCCCACAAAACCTCCTTTACCCCTTCCCTCCAACCTTTTCTAGGACGACCCCTACCCCGCCTTCCTTCCCTACAGATTTATACGCTCTCCAAGTCATTCTACTTTGATCCATTCTCTCTAAATGACCAAACCACCTCAACAACCCTCTTCAGCCCTCTGACAAATACTTTTAGTAACTCCACACCTTCTCCTAATTTCCACATTCCGAATTTTATATATATATATATATATATATATATATATATATATATATATATATATATATATATATATATATATATATATATATAAAGTTTTTAATAAACAACGGCCAATTAATAAATGAATACACACATACACACACACACAAAGAGCTGTGAATTGACCCCTGCAACCACAACTAGGTGAGTACACACACACATATATATATAACATACATACTTACGTACGTTGGTAAGACACATAGGCAACTTTATTCCGAAACGTGTCGCCTACACAGTAGGCTTCTTCAGTCTAGTACAGAAAGTAGGCAGCAGCAGTAGAGATGTGAAGACGATGTAATCAGTCCATCACCTTGAAGAAGCCTACTGTGTAGGTATTGTATACCATTTTGATATTTACGTACGTACGTACATACACGACAATCACAAATAAGAAATCTAAGCTATGCAAATCATGCCACTAGAGATGGAAAAATCCCCTAGTATTTTTCATCCCCTGGTGGCTAGTTTAGCATACAGTTGTACATACATCTGAGTAATGATTGTATCCAAATGGTATGTGTATCGTCGACATACTAGTCAATTCACTGGATTATTCACATATCGTCAGTTCACTAGATATACCAGCAAATCGTCGATATACCAGTTAGTTGGCTGGCTATATCATCAACATACTATAGTCAGTTTACTGGCTCTATATCATCAACATACTATAGTCAGTTTACTGGCTCTATATCATCAATCAGTCACGTCACTTGTTATATATCGTCGACATACCAGTCACTTCACTTGCTATATATCGTCGACATACCAGTCAGTTTGACTGTTTCATCGACCAAATTCCTTGCAGGAGCAGGTCACTATAGCTCGACATGGGCGGCCACCGAAGCGTTACTAAGCAGTCGAATAATCTTTTATCGACACGCCGAAGCAACTGCTCCGTAGCACACGAGACTGAGGACATGATGCTGGTGGAATCTTTCTGATCCAAGGAAATGGAGTTAACTCATCACCCTCCTTCCCTTTCCCTCCGGTCAAATCTGATTGCCTCCCATTCACCAGGTACTGTATGACTTTAGCGTTCCCAATGACTAATAATAATAATAATATTATTATTATTATTATTATTAACACTGACAATAATAATAATAATCCGTACATCAAGCACTCCAACTTGACAAATTAAACTGTCAAACTTTACACCTTCAGGAGCTGATTTTTCAAGCTCTACACCTCCAGGAACTGACTTGTCAAGCTCTACACCTCCAGGAACTTACTTGTCAAGCTCTACACCTCCAGGAACTTACTTGTCAAGCTCTATACCTCCAGGAACTACTTGTCAAGCTCTACACCTCCAGGAACTTACTTGTCAAGCTCTATACCTCCAGGAACTACTTGTCAAACTCTACACCTCCAGGAACTACTTGTCAAGCTCTACACCTCCAGGAACTTACTTGTCAAGCTCTACACCTCCAGGAACTTACTTGTCAAGCTCTATACCTCCAGGAACTACTTGTCAAACTCTACACCTCCAGGAACTGACTTGTCAAACTCTACACCTCCAGGAACTGACTTGTCAAACTCTACACCTCCAGGAACTGACTTGTCAAACTCTACACCTCCAGGAACTGACTTGTCAAACTCTACACCTCCAGAAACTGACTTGTCAAATCACACCTCCCGGAACTACTTGTCAAACTCTCACCTCCAGGAACTGTGCAACATTTTTACAGGACTCCTACGTCACCGACACGAAGAATATCGAACTTAATCGTCCCTCGCCGACGCAGAGAATT
Organism: Cherax destructor; assembly: GCA_009830355.1. Taxonomy (NCBI): domain Eukaryota; kingdom Metazoa; phylum Arthropoda; class Malacostraca; order Decapoda; family Parastacidae; genus Cherax; species Cherax destructor. The sequence continues at coordinate 457,360 of WNWK01000019.1, forward strand.
GTGAAGCATTTGGTTCAGGATTACTGATCGACCAACACTTGCTAATCGAAAGGTGGCACCAGGGGGGACGATGATCGTCATCCGACACCTAACAAAACTTAGGATCGACACATGACGCTGAGAGCTCGATGGTGTTTTCGAGGCGCTAGCCTTGATGTCGGTGAAGGGCTCTTGATCCGTGGAATTAGGGTTACTCCTCTTCTTCCTAGGGTCAAAATTAATGGTTTCTTGTTACCCAGGCGATGTTTGCGTTTCTACTTTAAAATAATAATAGCAATAACAAATAATAATAATAATAATAATAATAATAATAATAATAATAATAATAGGATTTTTTCCATTATCTAAGTAATGCCTATTTGAACAATATTTTAATAATGCCTCTATGAACATCTTTTGAATGACTTTTTGAACGATATCTTTAGAATGATTCTTTGAACGATATCTTAAAAAATGCTTCCTTGAACAATATCCTATATTCGTGTGCCTTACCGTACCTGCTCATAAAACTATGTATGGAGCCTGCCTCCGTCACTTCTTCCCCGAGGTCATTCCACTTCCTGACCACCTTGAGACTGAAGAAATACTTCCTGACATCCCTGTAGCTTACATGCTTCTTTGACTTACATCAGTACCTTGTCTTTCAAACAGCCTGTTACTGTTTCCCCTTTCAATTACTCTGAGTATTTTGTATGCTGTTATCATGTCTTCCTGGTGTTTCTGTCCTACAATGTCGTTAATTCAATTACGTTAGCCTCACGCAGTTCATACCCCTTAGCTCTGGAATTATCCTCGTTGCATACATCTTCAATTTCTCCAATCTCTTAAGATGGTTTCGTAGGTGTGGGTTCCATGCTGGTGCTGCATACTCCAATATGATCCTAACATATGTTGTATAAAAGGGCCAGGAATGACTTTCTTGACAAACCTGAAGGCTACTCCTAGATTTGGCAGGAAAGCACTGGTTGCCGAGGTTATTCAGTTGACGCGAGCCTCTGGAGATATACCAGGCACTATGCTAACCCCCGCACCCAAGTCTTTCTTTTTTGATTCACATCTGCAACATCTATCACCCGAGTCCATATTCCGTGTCTTTTCTTCTTGCTCTTTCCCAATTCAAGCATAATCTTGCATTTGCTGGGGTTGAATTCAAGCATCCACTTATATGACCAATCTTGCAATTTCTCCAGATCCATTTGTAACCTTCATTTTTCCACATTTCTTTTTATTCTCGTCATTAATTATAAATCATCAGCAAACAGGGATACATCTGACATAATCCCATCAGCTACGTCATTTACATAAACCAGGAACATTACAACATTACTAGTCCTAATACCGATCTTTGTGTGTGTGTGTACTCACCTATTTGTGGTTGCAGGGGTCGATTCATAGCTCCTTGCTCCGCCTCTTCACTGATTGCTACTAGGTCCTCTCTCTCCCTGTTCCATGAGTTTTATCAAACCTCATCTTAAAACTATGTATGGTTCCTGCCTCCACTACGTCACTTTCTAGGCTAGGCTATTGTGTGTGTGTGTGTTAGTTACCATTTTGTCCGAGGCACATGGCGATCATTGACACTAGGCCTGTTGTATGTATGTGTGTGTGTGAGTGTGTGTGTGTGTGTGTGATGTGTGTGTGTATGTGTGTGTGTGTATGTGTGTGTGTGAGTGTGTGTGTGTGTGTGTTAGTTACCATTTTGTCCGAGGCACATGTCGATTTGACACTAGGCCTGTTGTATGTATGTGTGTGTGTGTGTGAGTGTGTGTATGTGTGTGTGAGTGTGTGTGTAAGGAAACACTTCGAAAATGTTTCCGCCTCGCCGGGAACTGAACCCGGGCCCTCCGTGCGTGAAGTGAGAGCTTTAGCCACCAGGCCAGTGTGTGTATGTGTTGTGTGTGTGTGTGTGTGTGTGTGTGTGTGTGTGTGTGTGTGTCCCTATCTTTTTACTATTTTACAATGATGATGATGAAGATAATAAGGCATAACAACAGCAACGACGATAACAAGAATAACAAATACAAGAACAAAAACAAGAACATCAACAATAATAACATCAAGGGCAACAATAACAGGAAGAACACAACTAACAGTAATAACAACAGCAACAACAACAAGCAGTAGTAGTAGTAGTAGTAGTAGTAGTAGTAATAAAAATAATAATAATAATAATAATTGTAGTAGTAGCAGCAGCAGCAGTAGTAAAAATAATAATTTGTTCGGTTTACGGTCTATTGCCTGCAGGTGAGTGATTAAGGTGGCAATTCACCTGTTCAATAATCTCAAGAATTTTTTAATCCCTGAAATATTGATTAAACTCTCACTGCATAAACACTGAGAAATATACACCTTTCAGTATATATATATATATATATATATATATATATATATATATATATATATATAATATATATATATATATATATATACCTCTGGGTGTGTATACACTCCATTTCTTTCACCCCGTCGTTTAACTCCACCCCTCCATTTTTCCTTTCCACCCTTTCATTTCTTCTCGTTATTCCCCCGCTGAGAGTGTGGACGGACAGAAGATGGGCGATGGTGGGGATGGAGGGAGAAGGAGACGGTGAAGAGGAGGGATGGGGAGAAGGGAGAGGGGGGGTTGGTCGTGTTGGGGCTGGCTGGGAGGGAAAGATTCATTACCAATTCAGCGCGACATAGTGAGCATGAGAGAGCAATGGTAGTACTGGTGGAAGTGGTGGTGGTTGTGGTGGTGGTGGTGAAAGTGGTGGTGACTGTGGTGGTGGTTTTGATGGTTGCGAATCCTTCAGGAATCTAAACAAATATTCGACGTTTTTATTGTGGCAACGTTTCACTCGTCAGGAGCTTTGTCAAGCAGTTACAAACAATACAAGAACACACAGGGTATATGTAGGTATTAAAGTTAGGTGCACTACACTCATATAATAATATATATATATATATATATATATATATATATATATATATATATATATATATATATATATATATATATATATATAGTATATATATAATGTGTTTGCGAATGAGGAAAAATGATGTGTACAATAAAATACACATAAGTGTCTGCAAGAAGACTTGGATAACATCACAAACGATGAGAATAAATACACATTCGTGGCAATTAGACCATTTAAGTAAGATACGTTTTGCGTAACGACGGCGATTTCAATTAAAACGTCTCTTCGTAAATGCCCCGTGTAATCCACTCAAGAACCAATACTGACACAGTGGGTGTGAACCCCGGCATGTTCTTGTTGCATATGACCGAGCTGCCAAAATTGGGTAAGAAATTATGCGAACATGTTTGCAGATGATGCATAAAAAAAACTTACGCGATCTAAAATATATGTATAAAAAGTTGTGAATTCGTGCAGGAAGATTGGGATGAATTGAGAAAGTGGTGAGTGGAGGAGGAAAACTATTAGTGATCAAAACTAGCACTGATTATCTCTAATAGTATTCAAAACTAATTTTGGTCATCTATTATATTACTGAAATATATATTGATCATCTTTAATAGTGATCAACACTAACACTAATCAAAACTAATATTGATCAACACTAATATTAGTCAACAGTAATATTCATCAAAACTAATATTAATCAACACTAATATTGGTCAACACACACATATACACACACGCACTGTGTGTGTGGGGGCAGTGTTTGTGGGCTTAGTTATAATACCACTAAGAACATCGACTGAAGCAAGATGAAGAGATGAACTTCATAAAATCTGCAAGTTTAGGCATTTTTCTCTCTCTAAGAACAAAAAACAGGAATCTCCCTAAAAAAATGACAAACACTTGAAAAAACGTAAAAAAATGCAACATGTAAACAGCGTTGCAAGACGACTTTTGAGACATTTCTTAAAGATTATAAAAAAATATCAAACTGCGTGATAATGTTGCCTGGGAAAAATAATTACACATCAAATAATTTCATGAGAGAATTATTCTATAATTAAATGGAGAACGATTTCCGCACAGATAAGGGAAATATTTTGGCTTGAAGAGTGGAGCTTCCCTTCTCTTTTTTTCGTATCAAACTTGATTACTACCTCATCCCAGGCCCTGTGTGACCCCTTGGGTTTAAGGGATTCTTTATGTAAGAGATGAAATAACACGCATGTGCAGTGTTAAGATATATTATTGAGAAAATGTTTCGCCAAGAATGAATTCTTCAGGACCGAAGAAGCCATTGTTGGCAAAACGTTTCCTCAATAAAATATCCTAGCACTGCACATGGCTTTTATTTCACACAGGGACTTCCTAATAAATAATGGAAAAAAATAGTGCTAAAAATATGCAATAGATGGCTTGCATAAAGTACTGAGCGTATCACCACGGATACTTCAAATAATTCTGACAGTCTGGAGCAATATAGTGCGTCCGTCTCGCGCTCAGCAGACGGAGGATCGAGCCTCCACCACGTCTTTGAATGACCCACATGGATTTAGTGCTTAACATGAATTAATTATAATAAAAAAGCTGACAGTCTGAACGCCACATGCAAACTTCCCCGACTAACTCTCGGGAAGCGGACACACACGGCCAGTCACTCATCGCGCAATTAATAAAGCTTAACCAATTATATGAGCACAGTCAGTTATGAGTTACCCTCTCGTTCCTCTAATCAAGAACCTGACTACTTTCATTCACCAGGCGCTATGATAATCTATAATCACTCAGTCAATTGTATTAACGAGTCAGTTACGCTGGTGAATGACTAGCCCTCACTCGCGTTTACAGTTAGTTCAAAGAGTCCTATACAACTAATTAGTTACTACCCGGAAATCACTCAAATAACCTTAGTTACATGTAGACAATACCTTAACAGTTTCAAATTCAAGTTAGCCCCCTAGTTACAAGTCAACTCCCTCAGCTACGACTTAGCCTCATAGTTACATATTATTTTTCCCTAGTTGTAAGTTACCGTCGGTAACAAATTAGCTCTTTTAGTTACGAGCTAGCTATCTCGTTTCAAGTTATCTTCCCTAGTTATAAGTTACCATCAGTTACAAGTTACTCTCTCTAGTTACAAGTTAGATATCCATTTCCAAGTAGCTTCCTAGCAACAAATTACCCCTTACAGTTTTAAGTTAATTCCCAGATATATACGTTAGCCTAACACAAGTTAACTCTCCCTGATCTCCCCATATACAAGTTACAATATTAACCAGTCATATTTGGTTACAATTTAGTCATACGTAATTTTATATAATAATAGTAATGCAATACATACTTGGTAATAATGATTGTAATGATGGTAGTAATGAAAGCAATAATAATGATGATGGTAGCAATAATAATAATAATATTTCACATCAGAATTTTGTTTCTGTATGTTAAAATATAACAGTTTCCTATGTATTATTCAAAATTATAGGTGATTATACATACATACACACCGTAAACAAATGTACAGATAAATATTTATGTATATATTTGCTTACCCACTTCATCCAATAATTTTGTACTTCTTTCAGAACACCTGGTAAATTGCATCTTCAGAAATTATAAAATTTACGAAATGGCTCGAGTATTTCTTTTTAATTTCTGATTCAACTTTTTTCAGTGGATCTAATACACACACACACACACACACACACACACACACACACATAACATAACTGGAAGGCTATAGGGAATGCAAATTAGACAAGACCTTTCAAAGGAAAATAGGGTAAACATAAAAGATTTTATAGGCAATGTTTAAAAGATTAAACTAAAACAAATGTAAAAAAAAGTGAAACTGTGACTTAACCACATAAATGAGAATTTTATATACTATCATAGATATGGTAATCTCAAAAAGATTAGAACTAATGGACATTATGACAATAACCCTGATAGTCTATCTGACCGAAACTTAACTTGAAAAAAAAAACATATTTTAAATAAGGTTTGTTCGACGGAAATTACTCAGTGTGGAGAAGAGAGAGAGTACGGAAGGAAGAAAGGAGTGTGAATATTGGCAAAAGAAGCAATAAGTAGCGGAAATTGAAATCCAAAATAAGTAGCTGTTGATACAGACATCCTACCGTTTAAAGATATCTGGCGGAGAGGAGAGTTTGATAAGGTAAATGAAGGATTACATAATACAATAAGACAACTAAAAGAACAGTGACCAAAAAAGATAAAAGTTATTGTAATTGGTAATAGGCTACTCGAAATATTTCGAGCAGCCTATCAGCGTATGATCCTTATAGGTTTAGCGCTTAGTTCTGATTATAATAATAGTCGAGTAGACGATGAGGCTGGAACTGTAAATAAATAGTCAAGAGAATTACTTAATAACGATTTTTTTATGTATCAGCATACAAATAAAGCGACAAGACCGATAGAAGGCAACACCAACAATATTAGACCTCGTATTCACTAGAACACATAAAGAAATTTTCAACGCAAAATATCTAAATCCACTTGGAAAAAGTGGTCATATGCAACTGGAAACAACAAATGCTGTCAAATGAGTTAGGAAATTTAAAAAAATGAATACACGGGAACGACATTATAGGAAAAAAATTAATTATATAAAACAGCATTTTAAAGAAACTAAATGAAATAATATATTGCAATGGACAGACATAAACATTTCCTAAAAAGAGTTCTGTAACATAAATGAAAATAGAATTAAATTACTTATTACAAAATGAATAGAAAACCATAAAGAGTGATTTAATGGAATGTGCTGGAGAGGTAGGGAGTGAAAAAGAAAGGACTTGTAATCAATATAGAAAGAAGACCAATCAAGAAACTTATCAGAGATTCAAAGAGGATAATTTCTGCGCAGAGATTAAGTGATTTTTAATAAAATAGAAAATTTTAAGAGTTAGACAAAAATTAATGAAAAACTTTATTTGGGAAACGTACCAGCATTAAAAGTTTGACCCCGACCAAAAGATATATTCGCCAGTTATTGTAGAGAATCTGACAGATTTAAGTTCATTATTTAATATTTTATCTAAAATACGTAGATTTTTACACTAAATCGAAACTACTGGTAATTTACGATTTTACGGATTTTTCCTGCTTTCCAATAAAATTAAAAATAATTTGACTAAAAATCCACTATTTTATTGTTAAAATATACAAATGTGAGAGAGAGGAACCAAAACAATTTGTAAAGGAAATAATAGACAAGAGCAAGGTAGAGCCAATTATTTTTTTCAAGTACGTGAAAGGTAAACTAAACATGAAAGACAAAATACAAAGAATAAAGGACGATGAAAAAACACTAAAAGCTGAAGAAAATGAGTGAAGCATTAAATACAAAATATCAGAGTGTGTTCACAACATCAAAAAAAAAAATTTAAATGCAGTGCATTATTTCAATTCCAAATAGATTGCTGAAATGGAGGATATTGACATAACTGAACAAGTATAATACTACGAGATGCTAACAAGAAAACGGCCATAGGACCAAACACGATAGCACCTTGGGTTTCGAAAGAATGTGCAGAAGAATTATTACGGAAATTACGAAAATGTGATTTCACTACAGGAAGGCAAATTTGCAGACAAATGGAAGATGGCACACGTGTTAGTCTTTCAAAAAGCTTTTGTGACAGGAAAGACCCTTTAAATTGTAGGCCTGTTTGGTTGAAAAGTGTTGTAAAAAAATATTGGAAAAAGCAATTAGAAAAAAGTTGAATAAAGAACAAAAACATATTAACTGGTAAACAATTTGGTCTTTCCTCTGTAAATTCATGTATATCAAATCTATTAAGTTATTATGAGAGAGACACGGAAATGGATGGGTGGATTGTATTTATGTAGACTTTTAAAAACTTTTGATGGAGTTCCCATGAAAAACTAATTCTGAAACTGCAAAATATTGGAGAAATAAATACCAGATTATTACAACGGATGAGACTCCTTTAGAAACGCAAACAAAGAACAGACTGTAACAAAATACTGAAAGTATCAGACACAAAAGATTATATATGTGTATATATATGTATATATATATATATGTGTGTGTGTGTGTGAGCGCTTTACTGGCAAATATAGAATTGCTGTATCCAACACACATTAGTCAAAAATTGGAATATGCAACAGCTGTGTGATGCTCACTCATTTAAAGAAATGTATAGATTAGTTAGAAAAGATCCAAAGATGAACTACAAAATGTGATGAAAGTCCGCAAACACCAAAGATACCCACGCTCGATGAGAGGAAGAAAAGTGGAGACATGATAACTACATAAAAAGTCACAAAATAAAATGAAGGAATAGATAAATGAGATTTCTTAAGTGCCTGCAACAGGGATAACAAGAGGCCTCAGTTCTAAATTTATCGATGAAATGACTTATAGCAGGAGATAGTAGGTGCTACAACCACTGGAAATTTTAGAAACTTATATGATGAGCAAATTATTGAAGCTGGGACACCATGAGCATAGCTCTCCTCCTATACCTATAATTAGGTCATTACAATCACACACACACACACACACACACACACACACACACACACACACACACAGTAGCAGACAGCGAAGAGGCGGGGCCAGGAGCTGAGTCTCGACCCCTGCAACCACAATTAGGTGAGTACACACGCACGCACGCACACAAACACATGGGCCGGGATGATGGGTTAGAATAATGGGTAACGACAGTGGGTTGGATTAGTGGGTTAGGGCAATGGGTTGGAGATGCTACCTACATGATGCAAGGTCAGTGTAAACATCTCTGAATTCCCCTCCTCAGGTTAACACACGTATAAATGGCTGTATACTTAGTCGATTTTTTCATTACGAACACTGCCACACGAAAGTGGGAGAGGCAAGCACATCCCAGGAGGGGCAACCATTGACTGCAGACGACCTTTCTAGTGTCTTCCCTCACACACACATACACAAAGTGCTATAAGCACAGGTCAGTGACATAAACGAACTCACATAGCGAAGGGGATCAGAAACATTTGATATTGTTTATGCCAGTGTTAAACTCGCTCTAAATACGGCCTAGTTTGAGAACAAAGTACGCAGTAATAACAGTTTATGATTACAGTACATTAAGGTTCAGAGCGCATGGATTTCAAGACGGTCAGCCGCATTCCACTTGAAATAATATCAAGTATGTTTTAATTCTTTTAATGGGGATTAAACTCTCAGTGAGATATACACACCCCTCGGCATATGCAGTGGGTTGCACACTTCTTCGTGTGTATATGTACAGATAAATATATATATATATATATATATATATATATATATATATATATATATATATATATATATATATATATATATATAATGTGTATGTGTGCGTGTCTGTATGTATGTGTATGTGTGTGTGTGTGGTATACATATACATACATGTACATACCTCTCAACATCCATACACTCATACACTATAAGATACACACCTGGCATTTTATATACAATGAGACATACACACTTTTCGTTGTATATTCAGCATAAATAAACATATCCGTGGATATATATATATATATATATATATATATATATATATATATATATATATATATATAAGTAAATACACGCCTCGCAGTGTATATACACTGAGAGATGCACATCTCTCGATGTATAGTCCTGCTGGCTAAAACAATTAAGTTACTTTTCTACTTATTTAAGATATATTACTATCATTGTCACCAACTATCCACCTTTAGCGGTTTTATTGGGATTTAAGCCAATCGCCCTCACAAAGACAGTTAAAGCTGCATTTCACTTGCACACCACCAGTCAAGGACACTTTGATCCTTAATATTTGGAATTACAGTAAACGCTAAGTATCTAAGCGCATATATATATATATATATATATATATATATATATATATATAATATATATATATATATATATAAATTTTTTATATAAGATAATATAAATATATTATTAGGGTGTTAATGCTGCAGTTTTATAACTGTAGTGTAAGCGCGCCTCTGGCAAGACAGTGATGGAGTGAATGATGCAAGTTTTTCATTTTCCGGCCACTCTGCCTTGGTGGGAAGCAGCCAATGTGTTAATAAAAAAATATACAGTATGTGTCCATCCTTCTTTCCTCAGCAAAGAAACAATGTGTATGCTATTAGACACTTTTCTGTGTGTGAACGTCACTGAAATGTTTGCAATCTGTTTACCCTTCCATGTCCTAAAATCACTCTCACATGCTTGTTCTAAACTCTCTCTCATACATGTCCTAAAATCACTCTCACATGCTTGTTCTAAACTCTCTCTCATACATGTCCTAAAATCACTCTCACATGCTTGTTCTAAACTCTCTCTCATACATGTCCTAAAATCACTCTCACATGCTTGTTCTAAACTCTCTCTCATACATGTCCTAAAATCACTCTCACATGCTTGTTCTAAACTCTCATACATGTCCTAAAATCTGTTGAAGGATGAATGACAAGTCGGGAGCTCCATGAAAACACATTTTATTTTAAATAACAAAAAATACGGCATAACGGTATTTACAAGACTATAAAATTGTACAATGGCTCTGTGGGGGGTTACCACTCTGAATTGTTTCAGTGCTGACAAACTCTCCTAACGTCAGCTGAAATAACGCTGACATTATGACGCCAGCCAGCGTAACACTGTTGACATCCACTCATGACTTCAGTTTAACATGACGTGATAATTTATATATATATATATATATATATATATATATATATATATATATATATATATATATATATATATATCAAAATATAAGGCAAATTGTACCCTATATAACACAGAAAAAACAGCGAAACAACAATATAATGGTAATAATAATAATAATAATAATATAATAATAATAATATAACAATAATAATATTTTCAAACCATTTCTCACCAGTACAATGTATATTTAAATAAAATGAAGCAATTTCAAGTACATATATATGGAGAGTACACAATTTACATTCACAATTACAGTATACACTTCCAATATAAAATTTTGACTAAAGGAAATTAATAATTTTTATATATTGATTAACTTTTATAAGCCTTGATGGTTCAACGCTTTCTTGTCAATATAATAATAATAATAATAATAATAATAATAATAATAATAATAATAATAATAAAACTAGTAATAATAATAATTTTGCCCTTGAGTAATCAATACGATAATTCTGTCAAGATAATTTCACCCATGAGATAATTCAATTATTATGGTTAAGCCACCAGTATGATAATTATTAAGGTTTGACCATCAGTATGATCGTTCCATCAAGAAGAGTATGGTACAAACACCAAAATAATCCATATTATTGACTGAATTATCGCAAACTTTAGCATTTGCAAATAATGATAATACCCACATCTTGAAGAGACACATGCTTCTAAAGTGATCTTTAGTTGACGTTTCGCTCAGTGCTGACCTTTGTCTATTCATGGATAAAGACTTAACGAAGTTCAACACTTCGTGAGACAGTGGTCAAGGCTCAAGACTGCCAAATGAGTCTCTTGGCCCACAACAGACGGCAACATTTGCCAGTCAAACCAGTCATGACATTCACCTCAAATTTTAAATGTCAAGAAAAAACTTAAACCCCTCTAAAAAAACATTGAAATTTACAATAAACAAAGAAGTTTCTCGTACTTTTGTTCTCCATAAATGATAAAATTTCACTGATTTTTTTTTTCAACGAAATGTGAGAAGTTCATAAAAATTCACAATTTTGAAAAGTTAAATGTATAAACGTGAAGTTGTAACTCAACACAGTATGTGTTCCTTCATGAAAATAAAGTTCACTGCAACACTCACTTTGGTATGGCAAAAACTCAGTTGACTCCTTGATCCAAGGAATAGGAGCTACCCTCCCATTCCTTGGATCAACCCTGATTACCTACCTCCGATTTCCAAATTATACTAAACAGCCAATATGTTCAGAGCAAACCAATATATATATATATATATATATATATATATATATATATATATATATATATATATATATATATATATATATATATATATATATATATACGTCTACAGTATATACTTGAGCATTTCCCAGGCTCTGTGTCGTCGGGTGTGCCTTCCAACCATCAAAAACTTAATATTCACTCTAATTTTTCACCCTAATTCTCAAAACAATTACGTAGGTACCGAGGTTAGTTGATAACAAATATAGATGAAGATGTCGCCCTGTGAAACCCACACGGGATTGGCGTATTATTTTGAAATATAATAATAATAATAATTATACTTATAATATTTGGAAACGTCTAACTCCTGCATCTCCCACTTATGCACACACGTGTCCTGACACACACACACACATATACACATTGTCTTGAAATACACATACACACGTGTCCTGACACAATCGGCGAGTATCACCCCCCACATCACAGAGCTGTATAAATTGTTCTCCATAATACACATATGGAATGGTTGTGAATATGTTCATTGTCTATTTACATTGTTGGACGTACTGGATCACTGCTCCACACACAAGTGAACATTTCTTGTAATAATCCCACACATTTCTACATATTTTGGTTTAACCGAGCAATGAACATCAATATATATATATATATGTATATAAAGGATCTATTTCAACACATGGGTGAGGAGACGAGAGAGAGAGAGATAGAGAGAGAGAGAGAGAGAGAGAGAGAGAGAGAGAGAGAGAGAGAGAGAGAGAGAGAGAGAGAAAGAGAGAGAGAGAGAGAGAGAGAGAAAGAGAGACAGACAGACAGACAGAGACAGAGACGGACAGACAGACAAAGAGAGAGTGGGACCTTTATCGTGCTTAAAAAATGAGATTCAGAAGAATATGCTTTAAACACAGATGAATTATTAATCAAAATAATAATAATTATAATAAGTTTTACACAACGCACGAGATTTTTTTTAACAGCCTGAGAGGAAAATAATGAAGGAGAAAATGGCTAAAACATACAGAGATAAAATTGAGTACATACAAAAATAAATTGAAAAATTGATATCTGCTATGAATATATGTACACCTGATATATATATATATATACTACACATACACATCATTGTCACGTCTACATGACATCGAATACACAGGGTGAGGCCGTGTGGGGGGGAACCAGTCCTAGCCAGCGTCCAGCGCAACCCCCTGGGGGTTGAGCTCCATCTCCTGTCTCCACTCACTAGAGGGGGGAGGTGGTCACACTTGAGAGCTCAAGGTTGGCCTGTCTGTCTGTCTGTCTGTTTCACCATATTCTCCAGGTGTCTATGACAAGAGATCTACGAGTTCAATATTCACATTTTCACATTTTTCTGGGGAATCGATAAGTTGCTGTAACAGTCGTAGCAACAACAGCTGCAGAAACAGCAGCAGTAACAACAGCAGCAACAGCAGTAGACAACCTCAATGTGCACTCTTGGCAATTTACTCTTCATACACTCATTGTACTCAATTTTTTTCATTAATCCTGACTAAAATAAAACGTATATAACACATAACAGATCATATGTGAATGCCAGAGAGAGAGAGAGGTGTTCACGATGCCAGAAGAATATAACTGACCCAGCACTCAAGACACTGTTGACATATTTTGAATAATATTATAGACAACCACGTGAACCGCATTTCCGACAAGTTAGGGGCGTTTCCGTTAAGTTATGAGGGTTTCTTCAAAGAACAAAAAAAATCACAATTCCGTGACTTGAACAATACACAAATAACCCACACATGGGAGAGAGAAAAGCTAATGACGACGTTTCGGTCCATCTTGGACAAAGACGGGCCGAAACGTCATCATAAGCGTTTCTCTCTCCTATGTGTGGGTTATTTGTGTATAAGCGCTTCCGCTAAGTACCACTAAGTGTGTTCTCGTCAAACTAAAGGCGTTCCCGCGGAATTACAGGATTTTATGGTGAAGTTACGTACTTTTCCTCCAAGATACAGGGTGTCGTTGAAAAACAGACTGTATTTGTAGGGAGACATTCTATTTCAACTTTCTTTGCCCTGTACGAAACGTCGCAGTCGATGTGTCCGTACTACACAGTGTCTTTCACATCACCTTACGCCATCCTTCAGAAATCGCGTGGATTGCTCCGATTAAATAACAGTTATACCCACAAAATTATAGGTGTTCCGCGAAGTTATAGGTGTTCCTTAAAATTACAAGTGTTCCTCAAAATTACAGGTGTTCCTCAAAATTACAGGCGTTCCGCGAAATTGAGTTTGAGTTCTACATTAACATAGGATTAAAGTAGAGTTCATTTTCTGATCACAGATTTTAAATTTTGGAAGTATATATATATATATATATATATATATATATATATATATATATATATATATATATATATATATCGTGCCGAATAGGTAAAACTGGTCAATTAGCAAGAACTCATTTAAAATTAAGTTCTTTCTAAAATTTTATCTTATACGTTTAAAGATATATTTTTTTCAATTATGTTAATGTAAAAATTAATAATTTTGTACCAAAAGAACCTTAGGAAACTTACCTAACCTTATTATAACAAGCGCAATTTAATTTAGCTTAACCCAACTAAATATATTTTCAATAAGTTTACAATAATTTAATAATAAACAAACACAATGAGATATATTTTTTTCGTTAGGTTCAGAATGATTTTTGCGAAATTATTGCGTACACAAATTTTCGCTTGCCTTATTCGGCAAGAAGAGCGTTGCTTTTTGAGCCAAAATCGCAAGTTTTTTTTTTTATTTTATATATATATATATATATATATATATATATATATATATATATATATATATATATATATATAATATATTATAATTATATAAAAATATATATATATTAATAAATCTTGAGTGAAAAAATTTTTTTTAATAAATCTGAGAATAAAAATCACGTAAAAAACACATGTAAACATTGGTGTCAGTAGTCAGTTGACTGCGAGCTGACCGCTAATTAACCGGCTTACTGACCGCTAATTAACCGGCTTACTGACCGCGAGTTCACCGTATGATTAACAGGTCTTAAAATCAGAAATTCCAGGTCTGGCGGGGGCATACACAGCGCGACACGCCATGAATATCGCGCCGCGAGTACCGCGTGTTGATGCGACCACGGGGACCGGAATTATTTAGGATTATCGTATCGGCAAGTCTGATGGATGCTTTGGCGGTGAAGAGCTCTTGATCCAAGGTGTTAGAGTTCCTATCTTATTCCCTGAATCAAATCATCCTATTCTGAATGCGCTGAATGACACTTAAGTGTTTATCGCTTCCCCATAAACATAATAATATTAATAATAACAGTAAATAATAATAACGATTCTTGATTTATAAAACAATATAACCCTAATTTTTAAAGGGGTGGACCGGTAAGCCAGCGGAAGGCCTTGGTCAGATGACCAAAAGCTCCAGCGGCGGGTCATAATATGACTAAGACCCGCGTCAGAAAACACTTGTCCTGTTTCCGGACAAATCTTACCTAACCTTGGTTTATAAGTGAGCAGTTTTAACGGTGTTTTGATCCGAGGAACTAAACTTACCTCCCTTTCCTCAGATCAAGAGCCCTTCATCAGCCTCAAGAGAGGAGGGGGGGGAAGGGAGAGGGCGGAGTGTTATCTGTGTATCAGTGATGAATGGAGAGGGGAGAGGGAGACATCCCCACCGCCTGACATCGGATGATTGCGGTTCCACCGCCACCAGCAGGCCGCAGGCACCCACGGCACTTGCAGCAGCCGCGTGCGGTCCTCCCCCCCGTCGCCTTGCGGGTGCGACACACACGGAATTTATTACCGCCTGCGGCACCCCGCTGTCATGACACAATGGGAGGCGAGTGTCCGTGTAGCAGCGGTAATCCCCGAAGAGTGACCACCCGCAAGTGCATGCTGGAACCACCCAAACCCGCCCAAATAAACGCGCTTAAATTAACCCACCCATATTAACCCCTCCAAGTAAACGTGCATTAAAGATTCCAAATGAACCCCTCATAAACGAACTCACACGACAGAATCTACTAGTCGGAACCGGCCGGTACAAAAACTAACCTTCCAGAACCCACCCACCAAAATCCGCCCTCCAGAAGCTGCCCTCCAGAGCCCACCCAACCAAACCCGCCGGCCTGAACCTCCCAAAAAGAATCCTGCATCCTAATGCCGCCCACTAGAATCAGCCTACCAGTATTTAAATACACACACACACAAAGTGGAGAGAGTGGACTTAGTAGCGACCAATGAAGAGGCGAGACTAAGAGATATGACTCGACCCTGGCAACCACAATTAGGTGAGTATACACACACACACACACACACACACACACACACACACACACAAATCAGTACTATTTCTGATATATGTGAAAGACTTCATTGACGAATAAAGCCTAGCATATCCATGTTTGGTGATAAAGAAAATGAAAATAAAAACTGGAGAAAATAAAGTGAAACCCATAAATGGACCTGGATAAACTGAATGAATGGTCTAACAAGTAGTTAGTAGAATTCAACCCCTGTAAATGCAAGTGTATGAAAATTTGAGAATGAGGAAAAAAGACCGGAAACTGAGTGCAAGCTCCTGGAGTATACTTGGAGAGGGTTTCGGGGGTCAATGCCCCCGCGGCCCGGTCTGAGACCAGGCCTCGTGGTGGATCAGGGTCTAATTAACCAGGCTGTTATTGCTGGGCGCACGTAAACCGACATACGAACCACAGCCCGGCTGATCAGGTACTGACTTTAGGTGCCTGTCCAGCACCCTTTTGAAGACATCCAGGGGTCTATTGGTAATCCCCCTTATGTATGCTGGGAGGCAGTTGAACAGTCTTGGGCCCCTGACACTTATTGTGTTATCTCTTAGTGTACTCATGGCGCCCCTGTTTTTCACTGGAGGAATGTTGCATCTCCTGCCGAGACTTTTGCTTTTGTTGGGAGTGATTTTCGTGTGCAAGTTTGGTACTTATTCCAGTGACATAGGATTAACACCTCACTACAGAGTGAGCATAATGCCGAGCATATTATCCGAGTTGCACATCAACCGAATAACATCTCTGCAGGAAAGTGCTTTTGGACAAGTGAATAAGCACCTTATGGAAATCTTAACAAGCAGTCATTCATCATAATATATTCGATACATGTTACGTTTATCCTGGAGTGTGCAGTACCAGAATGGAACCCACACATGAGAATACATGTTAAAAAAACTGAAGAAAGTGCCGACCTATAAGGAGACTAGTCCCGGAGCTAAGGTGTAAAAATACAGAGACTAAAGAAATTAAACTTGATGTCATTAGTAGTTAGTACAACCTGGGAGAACTTGATAATATACAAAATGGTCAAATGACTTAATAGAATGGACAGAGATACACCGAGATGCGGGAAAATATATTATGAGGGTACAGTTGGAAGTTAAAGAAGCAGATGAGTCATAGTGATGCCAAGAAGCGTCTCTTCAGCCTCTGACTGGCCAGGAAGAGGAACGACTCGGACAGGGGCGGTGGATCTTAGCTCCACACTTAGCTAAAGTAATACGTATGATAGAGTTCACGAAGCTAGGCCAAGAACTGAGACTTGATCCATGCATCCACAAAAACGTGATTACATACAGGCAAACACACACACACACGAGTGAACAAACTATTCACATAAAGGTTAACAATAATCTTATTGTCAAGGTTGATTTTTTAATATATAAATAAAGTCTTACACATTTAAAGGTGAGAATTTGCAAATGTGCCAAGACACAGGAAAAAGAATGAAGCCATCCACAGGGACAGGTCGGAGAAAACACTGGTTGAAAACATACTGTACACACACACACACACACAACACACACACTGGAGGTGGCGAACGAACACAGACGAAATACAGCTTCAGAAACTAGAAAATACAAATATCGCTCAAGGAGAAAGATGTTAAAGTTAGCATCCCACCCACCATATCGTAAGGTTAGCTGACCTAAGAACTGGATTCTGAAACCTCAATAAAGAAATTTTAGGACTCTCCACGCGACATATGTTAGGACTATTATGGAGTATGCGGCACCAGCATGAACACCCATATAAATGGTTATAACTATGACCATAATTTTTAAAGAGGTAGACAGGTAAGCCAGCGGAAGGCCTCGATCAGATGACCAAAAGCTCCAACGGCGAGTCATCATCTAAGATCCTCGTCAGAAAATAACTTATCCTGTTTCCTGACGAACCTTACCTAACCATGAACACCCACCAGTTTAAGAACGTGCATTCCACACTGGTAGTCCCAGATTTTTTAACATCTTACCAGAGGATATCAGAAACACTGCTGGAACAAGTGTAGAAGCGTTCGGGTTAACCAGGTAATTACCAGACGAGCATGGCAAATGGCCGGTCTCCGGGAGTAGGAAAACGCTCGAAACCCATCAAAGGTATATTAAGGACACGTCCCGGAACTGATGGGATTGAGTTATGATGAGAGACCAAAGCAACTAAACTAGTTTACTTTAAGAGAGAGAATGACTATGGTAAACAAGAGTCTCAAGATGATAAAAAGTGGTAGAGGCAAATCAATACACAGCTTCAAGAGTAGGTATGATGGGGACCATGAGTCCAGGAACCAATAATGTCAGCAATTGTAATTTAAATGGTGGGGTCCAGGAGCTGAAACTCGACTCCCGAAAACAACTCGGTGAATATATGCGCGCGCAAACACACACACCCAGGAGCTGTGACTCGACCCCTGCAACCACAACTAGGTGAGTACACACACACACACAAACACTCAAACACACACACACACACACACATACACACACACACACACACACACACACTACATAAACAAGGATTAACACTTGAGGTAATACAGACGTGCGATGAAATAAAATCTAGGATTTTCTTAGAGTTCCAGGTGATAGTTGACACTTACCCCTCCCTCTACACCACAACTAACCCCCTTCCTCTACACCACCCCCACCCACATCCCCTACACCACACTTACCCCCATTTCCCCTACACCACACTTACCCCCATTTCCCCTACACCACACTTACCCCCTTAACCTACGCCACACCTTACCCCTCCCTCTACACCACATCTAACCACCCTTCCCCTTACACCACACTTTCCCCTTCCCCTACACCATATCTACCCCTCCCTCTACACTACACCAACCCCCTCCCTCTACACCACACATTCCCCCTTCCCTTACACCACACCTACTCCCTTTCCGTTCACCAGTTACCCCCTACCCCTACACCACACCTACCTCTTCCCCTACACCACATCTATCCCCTTCACCACATCTACCTTCTTCCCCTACACCAACACCTTCGCTTTTCCACTCCCTAATTCTACACCTCCCCCTCCTTCTTAAAGCCCCACCTCCCGTCTACAACGCAACTTTTCCCTCCACCTTCTGCCTCTACCACAATTGTTCCCTTCAACATCCCTCCTATTCCTCCCTCCTCCGCCCCTCCCTTCACCACCCCTTCCCCCAATACACACACGTTAACATAGTGGGACCAGCGGGTATGACCGACCACACTGAAACACCGATGAACCCTCTGCCCATGGCCTTCTACGCCTCGCCCGATAGCCACTACCCCAAACTACGGCCTCTTTCTTGGCACTGATGGCAGTAGCAGCGCCGTCAGCCGCGCCGTCAGCGCCATCGCTGAGAGGTACTTGTAAAACTCCAGGAGAAGAAAGCAGGAAGCAGAAAGCTTATTCACCGCCACCCATCATGAGGAGGAGACCTGATGCTAGTGAAGGGCTCTTATTTCAAGGAATCGGAGCATCCCTCCTCCTCCTTGGGTTAAATCTGATCACCTCTCATTTTCTAAGAACCATTTGACCCGTAAGTGTCTAATGCTTCTTTATGGATGATATAATAATTAATAATAGTACTGCTAATAATAATAATAATAATAAACCGATGATAATAATAATAATAATAATAATAATAAATCACGGAACATGTGGGGCTGAATCCATGGCGAGTCCTAGATAATAATAATAATAATAATAATAATAATAATAATAATAATAATAATAATAATAATAATAATAATAATGATCACCGCCAAGGTTGCGTCAATACTTTTATTTTTATTTCAGTTTACTCCCAAGACGTTGAGCCTAACCTTCGTGCATTTTAGCACGTGAGTGGTGAACACGCAAAGTCGCAGTGGAACTTTTCATGTGGTGAGTCTATCCCTTCCCCGGCTGACGTGCCACTCTTACTCCATGACTAGACGCCCAGAAATAATCACTTCCTACACTTAAAATCTGTGATTTTGCTAATTTTCTACATGACAAAACTCTAATCCACGATATATATATGTATATATATATATATATATATATATATATATATATATATATATATATATATATATATATATATATATGTCGTGCCGAATAGGTAAACTGGTCATTTAGCAAGAACTCACTTAAAATTAAGTCCTTTCTAAAATTTTCTCTTATACGTTTAAAGATATTTTTTTATTTATGTTAATATAAAAATTAATAATTTTGTATCAAAAGAACCACAGAAAACTTACCTAACCTTATTATAACAAGCGCAATTTAATTTAGCCTAATCCAACTAAATATATTTTAGATAAGTTTACAATAATTTAATAATAAACAAACACAATGAATTTTTTTTCTTTTGGTACAGAATGATTTTTGCGAAATTATTGCATACACAAATTTTCGCTTGCCTTATTCGGCAAGAAGAGCTTTGCTATTTAAGCCAAAATTGCAAGTTTTACATTTTCGGCACGACACACACACACACAATATATATATATATATATATATATATATATATATATATATATATATATATATATATATATATATATATATATATATATATATATATATATTTTTCTGTTCACACCTTTGGAAACTAGTACTAGCAGACAGAAAGCTAGCGTTATCTCCACGCTGATAGAGATCTTGTGCCGTGCAAGTGACGGAAGACTTGCTGGCAACGCGTTGTCTAGCGCCGACGAGATAACTAGGGAAAGCGGCGGTCTGGAATCTTATTACTGCGACTATCGGCTGGGACTACGGTAGTCGTGAGACTGTCGGCTGCTTCTGTGACAGTCGTACGGCTGTCAGCTGGCTCTTCGACAGCCCTGCGATTGTCACAAGTTTCTATAGCAGAAATGCGGCTGCCGGCTGCTGTTGCGACAGTTGTGCGACTGTCAGCTGTTGCTACAATAGTCGTACGATTGTCAGCTGTTGCTACGATAGTCGAACGACTGTCAGCTGTTGCTACGATAGTCATGCGACTGTCAGCTGTTGCTACGATAGTCATGCGACTCAGTATAAATGTCTCAATGCATTCACAGATAGCCCACAAATTTAAAATACAGCCAGGAGATGTTCGTCCTGGACCATTACCGACTTGATAATGATTCACGACTTAGACATCGTCTCTACATTTTGTTTTCAATTTTTGGATTATTTGTGAATCATTGAAGCTACAGTACTTTGACTGCTATTCTTCATATCAATGTAAGAATGAACCTTTCTTCACTTTAGGTATAACAAAGCTAAGAGGAAAAAAATGAGTTTAAAAGAATAAGATCTAAAGTAATCAGATCATAAAATGAGATAACTGAATAATCAGGAGGATGCAAGAGTGGGGCAACTGGTGGCGGTAGCCAGGTGGTGCAGGTGGCGTGTACACACGCACACGGACACGTACCCAGCTGGCAGGGCCCTTACTGGTACGTGCCACCCTCCGTCCATAGCCACTTACCAACCAACGTAGCGAAACTCAAACTCACAACTAACTTCACTTTGTTCTCTCACTTGTACACTTTGGTTCACTTTGACAGGCTGCTGTTGGCTAGCTATCACACATGAAGGACAGATTCTGTATTCATTGTCATTGTTTTGCTAATTTGTTAAAAAAGTACAGCAGATAAGAATTTGTGTGAGGTTCTACTGACGACCAATAACAAATGACTATTAATAAATAATTTTCCTAGTGCATTGGCCAATGTATTCCCTTTCATGGGGAAAATGTATCGTCATTAAAACCCGTATCAACATGATGCTTAAAATAGAAGCTAATTCTACAATGGTCTGAGGTGAGATTAGGACCAGATTGCAGACCGGACCTGTAACCTCCAACATAATTGTATCACAAAGATCAAACATAATTTGTTAGAAATTTCAGGGTAACCGATGGATAAGTGACTGGAACAGTGTCATCTCTCGCTCGGTTTCACAGTCAGAGAGAGACCTATTGGTCACTAGATAGATGTAACACAAAGTGGTAACTACACTCAGTAAGAAACTGACCTTGCTTTCAACAGGTCTGAGCATCATTCTCTTTTTTTCAGGTCTAGGTAATAACTGGGTTAGCACTTGCTGGGGTGCTAAGAGGCAGGGCTGTCTCTGTGGACTGTGACTGACCAAGAGCAGAGATAAGCCCTTGGCTGAGGACTCCACACAACTTGCCTCTCATTGTTTACTTGCGTCTTATCAACTGACCGGACCATCAGCTTCACCACACTGGACATTCACACATTATTTACAAGGGTTTGGTGGGCGAGGTGCTGAGGGTATGGCCGCCCACGCCCACATCAGAGGGGCGTGGTGGTATGGTGGTAGAGGGGTGGTGGGTAATAGCCGCCATGGTCACCGCCCATGGCATGGTGTGAGGGCGCGGCGGTGGAGGCGGGCGGCAGCGGACTCAGGTATCCGCCATATGAGTCCTTGTTCTCGGCGGCGATAATGGAGGTGATGCTGAAGGGATGAGCGGGAGCCGGGTAGTTCTTCAGGTGGTCATAGTCCTTAAGGTGACCTCCGTAATCCTTAAGGTAGGCGCCGTAGTCCTTGAGGTGGCCGTTGGAGTAGTCTTTTAGGTAGGCGGAGGCTGTGTAGTCCTTGAGGAGGGACGGATGTAGGGGCGGCGCTGCGTGTAAGTCGTGGGCGGTGGGTGTCCCTAGGTGGGCGGCCTGGTGGTGCTGCTGATCCTGAGGACCCTGCTGCTGCTGCTGTTGTTGTTGTTGTTGTTGCTGCTGCTGCTGCTGCTGTTGCTCAGCGCTGTACTTGTCAGCAACGCTGACGGAGGGGGGCGGCATCTGGTACCCAGACTCTGGGGGCTCGAGTTTGGTGGCAGCCTCCAGAAGCTGGGTCATGCCAGACACGGGGTCGTTTGGCTGTTGTTGACCTGCTTGGCCACCGCTAACAGGGTGGCCGTGGTGGCCAGTGTGACCGCCGTGGCCCGGGTGGGCAGGGGATGCCATGGAAGAATCCATCTTGGACTCTGCATCCTCTGCATGCTCCTGCTTCGTGGCAGAGCCTGGACTCTGGTGCTGGACTTGGCTGGGCGCGTGCGAGGGCTTGCTCGAAGTCCGTATTGTCTCCTTCTTCTCGCACTTGAAGCGCTTCTGACGGCGGAGGTAACAGCCGTTCTCAAACATGTTGCCGGAGTCTGGGTGGAGCGACCAGAAGGATCCCTTGCCTGGTTTATCTGGCGTGCGGGGGATCTTAATAAAGCAGTCGTTGAAGGAGAGTGAGTGACGAATGGAGTTCTGCCATCGCTGTTGATTCTGACGGTAGTAGGGAAAGAGGTCCATGATGAACTGGTAGATCTCGGACAACGTCACCATCTTGTTGGGGGCGTTCTGGATGGACATTGTGATAAGGGAGATGTAGGAGTAAGGGGGCTTGGCGTGGGTGTAGGAGCGTCGGTACGTCTTGTCCTGACGCGCCCGCTGTAGCGCCGACGACACAGGACTGTCGGGCTCCTGCAACTCACGCCCGTAGCCCACCATCTGGTTCATGCCGCCCATCCCGCCCATGCCACTCATACAGCCACTCATACCGTTCATCTGCTGCATGGAGCTGTTCATGGGCGGGAAAGCGCCCATACCCGTCATGCCTGGACTCATGCACTGTCCGCCCATACCCATGGCGCCGATTCCGCTCATGGAAGACGAGAAGTCCATGTTTGGGGGCAGGCGCTGCTGGTAGGAGTTCATGCCCATCATGCTGTTCATAGAGTTCATGCCGTAGGTGCTCTGCGACATGGGCGAGACGGGCGGCGCCCCCGAGCTCATGGGCGTCATGGTGTCGCTGTATAACTTCTGGGACAACATGGTGGCCCGGGTCACTATACACCACACGCGACACTGGTCTCACGGATCACGCACTGTACATATTCCCCCGCGGCAGATCTTGTGGATGCAAGCAAGAGGACACAAGCAAACTCCGGTGGTGTGGGCCCACGGAGGGTCACGCTAGCCACACGCAGCTCAACAGGTCAACTAAGGTCGCCTGGCCAACACTCACACGCACAGTTCACGGCGAGACTCTACGGCAAATTGAATGACCAAACACTTATCCTAATCATATGTGTACGTTTCTCAGTTTAACTTGGTCTTGTTTAATTCTGTGATCAGCAAAAGTACTTGTAGCACTCACAGACAGTAATAAGCGCACGGTTGGCCCTAACCCTGAGTAAATACATGGATGTTTGGGCTAGGCTAACGCCCTCCTACCCGTGCAGTCACTACGGAAGAAACCGGACGGGCTATTGGTCCAGCCAGACGGGAGGAGGGGTCCGGTTAGCCAGTCTCCGCCCACTTGCTCGCTCATCCGGCAACGGGCGTTCCGGGCGGAGTCGAGGGTGGCTCCTCCCTCCCTGGCCGACGTACGCCAGCACCCGTGACAAGCGTCCACAGCGGCGCACAGTTCCGCCACGCACTGAGGTCGGCGGAGAGCGGCCGCCGACTCACAGCCGCTAGGTTGCAAGAGGCATCAGGCCGGCCCCATCCCGGCATACTCGCGCGCATTCCAATTCTCTCTCTCTCACCTCTCTCTCTCCCTCCTCTCTCTCCCTCCTCTCCCCTCCTCTCTCTCTCCTCTCTCTCTCTCACCCTCTCTCTTCTTTTTGTTATTGGATTGATGTCAAATCCAGGAGTTGCCATGAGGACGGCACATCCTATCCTGCCATATTTGGTCCACAGAAATTCGGATATAGTTCCAAAATTTATATTATTTATTTCCAAAGTTATTATGGGTGATACTTTAGTGTTTGAACGAATAATAAGCCTTATACACGAATTATTTTTTTCATCCAATTATCATACACCTCATTCATATTAATAAACGTAATACTAATTAACAATATATTGACAATACTGCAATTAATTGTAACGAATATTTATATTAATTACTAATGTTTTCGATTTAGCACAAGCCGTTACTAGTGATTAAAACCTCGAGGGTGAATGAACACATGAGAGACTGAACGTAATGTAATGATTAAGAGAGATACCATACTTCTAAAATAACAACGTCACGTACAATGTCAAATTTGTTGGTTTTAAATTTTAATAACTGTTGTTAAAATAGAAAGAATGCCAGACTATCTGTTCATTACTGCTCCTGGAAAAGGAGAATGTCAGACTAACTGTTCATTACTGTTACTTACAGGAAGCATGCCAAACCATCTGTTCATTATTGTTATTGAATAAGGAAGAATGCCAGACTATTTTGGGTTATCCTAGGTAATCTACATATGCTGCTATATATAATTTATGTAACTGTATTTATGTGTACCCGTACCTGAATAAACTTATTTATTACTGCTGTTGAAATAGTGTGACCGCCTTACTATCTGTTCATTACTGTTGTTGGGATAGGGTGAATGCCAGACTATCTGTTCATTACTGTTGTTGAGATAGGGTGAATGCCAGACTATCTGTTCATTACTGTTGTTGGGATAGGGTGAATGCCAGACTATCTGTTCATTACGGTTGTTGAGATAGGGTGAATGCCAGACTATCTGTTCATTACTGTTGTTGAGATAGGGTGAATGCCAGACTATCTGTTCATTACTGTTGTTGAGATAGGGTGAATGCCAGACTATCTGTTCATTACTGTTGTTGAGATAGGGTGAATGCCAGACTATCTGTTCATTACTGTTGTTGAGATAGGGTGAATGCCAGACTATCTGTTCATTACTGTTGTTGGGATAGGGTGAATGCCAGACTATCTGTTCATTACTGTTGTTGAGATAGGGTGAATGCCAGACTATCTGTTCATTACTGTTGTTGGGATAGGGTGAATGCCAGACTATCTGTTCATTACTGTTGTTGAGATAGGGTGAATGCCAGACTATCTGTTCATTACTGTTGTTGAGATAGGGTGAATGCCAGACTATCTGTTCATTACTGTTGGCGGAAAAGAGAGAATATAAGACTGACTCTTCAAGACTGTTGTTTAATTATATTCCGTGCGTACACACCAAGAAGTGTATATACACTGGGGGGTCTTCATACTTTATAAAAGGGATCTTGATCCTAGGAATTGGAGCTGCCCTCCTCTCCCTCGGGGTCAGACTAGATTACCTCCCATTTCCCACTGCTACTGCGGATGTGGCGCTTCCCCACCAATACAATACCAGCAAAAATCAACAACAGCAAGCACACTCCTCAGAAATGCGCTTAACTGCGCGACTCCCGTTACGGTTCGCGGGTGATTTTCGCGTTGTTTGCTGAAGGTTATTTATCATTTATCCTCGTGTTATCGCCCATGATGAGCATATTATCCTATAACTACGGGGGTATTATAGCATGTACTGAGGTGATATCGTTGTTACCATGACACCTGTTATCTTCGCAGTGTGATTTAAAAATTCGTTATAGTTTGCTATCATATAATCACTTTTAACCGTGTTATCTTCGTATTAACCCTGTTATCTTCGTATTAACCCTGTCATCTTCGTATTGCGTCTATTTAAAGCTTTATTACGCATTGTTATTGTTGTCGTCTTGCGTTAAAGATCACTTTCTTTCCTTGTCATCGCTTAGTTAGACCGGTAATCCCTTGTCTTAAAGTTGATGCACAATCTAGTGCCCACACTCCTCTCATTCCTTGGATCAGGACTCTTGATTCAACGAATTGCAGCCTCCTCGTCCTTGGATCAAGCTTGAGTACCTCCCATTCACAAGAGCTATACGACCCCTACGAGTTAAGCTCTTCTCATTGATTATTATTATTATCAGTAGTAGTAGTAGTAGTTGTTGTTGTTGTAGTAGTAGTAATCGTAGTAGTAGTAATAGTATTAGTAATCGTAGTAGTAGTAGTAGGAGTAGAAGCAGTAGTAGCAGTAATAGTAGTAGTAAATAATAATAATAGTAAATAATAATTATAGTAAGTTATAATAATAATAATAAAAAAAGTAAATTTTGTTTATATACTTTCGTTAAATACTATTTTTAATCGCTTTCATAATGACTTCCAGCCATAATCCTAGTAATTATAATTATTATTATTATTATTATTTTTTTAATTTGTTATAATGATTATTTTTTGACATTTCGTAAATATTATTATACCAGAAAAGCCTATCATCATCATTATCGTCACTCATTATAATTATGACCATGGCAATTATTATTATCACCACCACTACAGTAACACCCCCTTCCTTCTACTCCACTATCCCCACTCACCTCACCCACCAGTACACTCTCCCCCGCTCCTCCTCACCCCTACTCGTTTAGAATGAGACATAATGGTACCATTTAAGTGATGGGAGACATGGTGGTGGGACAATGAGAGGGAAGAGATCGATACCTATCCCCAGGAAGGAAGGAGGGGTTATGGGACACTAGGATTTGCTAGAGATGATCGCTAGCTATTGTGGCGCTGTCCTTGGCTGTCCGTGGCACTGTCCTTGTCATTGTCCGTGCCTCATCCTTACTGAGGGAAGTTTCGGACCTATCTCTCTCCTTCCCCTTCTCTCAGACTCTCCTTTCCCTCTCTCTTCTAGTTACACACCTATACACATGTACATCCAAACACACACACATACAAGGGTACACTTCATAATCTCGTGTACACGTATATACCTTCGCGCACATGTACGTCCATAAGGTATACAATACCTACAAGTTGATGAATAAGACATGTGCAATACTTGGACTGATCACATCAGAATTACTACATCTACTGTCTTCAGTGTTATGTCTACCTGCATTTGACTGAAAACGCCTGTTGTGTGGGTGAAACGTTGTGGCAATATTGAGCTTCGCTAACACTTCGATCCATTACTGCCGACACTTGTGAGGATAAGACACACGTTTCAAAACAATTAGTTTATGGGAACAATGTTTGGCCCTTTCTCAATAAAAGTTAAGATGCTAAGGCATATACCAGTGTAGACAATGACGGAATTAGAGGATATCAAGACAGACTGCAGAAGTGGTCAGAGAAGTGGCTGCCAGAGTTCAACCCCAACAAGTGTAGGGTTATGACCACAGGGAAAGGAGGAGATAAGACCTGACATTGAAAACATATTAAAAGTAAAAAATTAACTGAAGGCCACAAAGAACGAGGATTTACAAGTACGCATGACACCAAGCATGACAGAGCGCATGACACCAAACATGACAGAGCGCATGACAGAGAATGACACCAGGCATGACAGAGATCATGACACTGAACATGACACAAAGCATGACATCGAGCATGATATACACCAGGGGTGATATCAACACAATAACATAGGCAGCATTAATCTCTATGACAGATCAGGAGGTTGGACGCCTTCAACTCCGTCCCTTAAAGGGAGGTGCCTCGATGCTGAATTTCTTGATACAAGAAACTGGAGCTGCTCTCATCTTCCTCGGATCAAACCTGATTACCCCCCTTCTGAAGACTGTGTATGAATCTTGCGGGATCTGCACTTTTCAAGTTAACAATCGTCCGTCATCCTCAGGTCTCCGTCCTTATACCTTATTCCTTTTCTTCCTAGTGTGGTCAGCCTGGCGTGTCTTCGTACAGTGTTATTCAGCCCATGTTGGTACGTGGGAATGAGACCAGGACAGCGGCGTTTTCTAGTTTATTTCCGGACATTACCTTCTTGGCTAAGAACTGTAGTTCTAGGTTTCGTGTGAGATTCGCCGCCTCTGGTGAGAGGGCTGGGGAACTTCCCTTGGATCCTTGGTGCTGTGTTTAGTTCTCTTCTACCCCGGCCGGATGATGGGCGTAGGTTTGAGGTACCTTTGTGAGGCTTCCCTGGCTTGTGGTTCTCTTCCATCTTTGCTTGATACATAGCAAAAAATCCATTTCAAAAAAATCCATTTCACTTCCCCTGTTTCTGTTCTGCCAGGACAATTCTCCTCGGGTCCTTAGCCTCTCTTGGAGTGCGCTGCCTGTACCTTCCTCTTCTAGACGCCTGAGGTGGGACTCGCTTCTGCAGTTAGTTTAGTTGTGACGCGTGAGCGGCTAGTTTATTGTGCACCCCATCCTCATCCTGTGAGCGGTAGCGCAAGAAAAACAAAAGCAAGATTACAGAGATCACCAAGGGTCTTCGTCAGATCCCACTGAGAATTGGTACATCACTAGAAAGGAGGAATATCAATTTTGTATGTTACAGTTACTTCATATAGTTGTTGTACACAGTACAGTAATACAACCTAAAGAAAAAATATATATAATTACCATTATTTTTTTTTTTACAATTTATTCATGTAGTTGTACACAGAACAGTAAGGAACAAAATCTAAAAAAAAATGATTTCTTATTACCACAAAAAAAAAATTGGTCGTACCTGAGTTGCCGTCTCTATAAAGACAGTTTGTTCATCTAGTCGATGCAAAATATGGATACACCCCTCAAGATTTCAGATATCATATCATTAACAGTGAGGTGTTTTGCCATATAGTGTAAGGTTTACATGTAGGTGTCTCCGAAAGGCTGGATATAATGCTTCAGTGTATGACCCTGTCTCTGTCCACACTTTGCATATGATGTCATTAACATCTCCATACAAACCGTATTGCCAAAGATACAGCCAGCCTTAGTCTAGTAGTAACACTATCTTGCAATCTACTGACCTTGTTACTTTCTCCATAGATATGTTTGACTTGACACATTTCATTATGATGAAAAATGGATCTGCTATTTCCTATCTATACTGTTCTACTTCGGGGTTGTTTGCTAGTTCCTTTCTGTCAATATTTCTTAAGCTTCTGTTTGAAAATTCAAAGTTATATTGAACATTCTCTTTATTTAATACTTGTTTAGCTAATTCATTAACTCTGTCATACTCCTGGAGGCCTGTGTGAGAGGGAATCCACAAAGGCTCAACTGTGATCTCTTTCTTAATAATTTGTGTATATCTGTGCCTAGCTTCATACACAAGCATGCTACATCCAGGTGTAGTGCTAGCGTCGCAATTTCCTGAGGCATACGTATTCATAGACAAAGCGGCCGAGTGGCTCTTCAGTTGGGTTCATATGGCCGTTGCAGCCCTTCACGCCAACATTAAATATAATAATATAATCAAATTACGCGCTAAATCCGAAAGCGAATATACAGTGGAGCGCATACGGCACAAGCCGCCGTAGCCCTTAAACCCAACAACACTAGAAGTGTGTATCTCTGAGTAAATACACTGAAAGTTTACTGTCATCCTTATTTTAAGGGTTAAACTATCTTTGATGTTACTTCCTGGGTAGATTACATTCTTAATGATCATAGTTTAGTTGATAGACGTGAGTGTGACTTTGGACAATTGTTTATCCACTAAATGCTGCCTTTGCGACACATTTGCTCCACAAATGGTGCATGCGACGAAATGTTTATTCGTTCACTGGTGCATCCGAGGCCCTGTTGATCCACTAAATGGCGGCGGGGATGCTAGCTGTAATCCACCTGGCCGCCTCCCCGCTCCAAGTGACGCCAGCTCTCAAGACTAAGGTCAATATTTTTTTTAATTAACAGGTATTTAACACAATGGCCATGACGGTAGAGCTTGGCACGAGGATCATTTTAACTCGGATTATGTCGACTTAATTTGTTGAAGTACTCCGTGTGTGTGTGTTTGGATGAAGGAGAGTGGGGGAGAGGGATGGCAGGGTGTTGTGGGTGAGGGGGAAAGGGTGAGGGGCTAGAGGGGAGGAGAAAGTGAGGGGAAAGAGGTGGTGTGGAGTGAAGGGTGGGACGGTATTAAGTGTTGCCGAGTGGAAGAAGAGTAAGGGGTGAATGATGGGGGTGAGGCGGAGTTGATGGTGTGCAGCAACGTGTCTACATCTACAGCAGCAGATCTAGGCTAGTGGTGCTCCCTCGTCAGTAATCATTTCACCATATTGTTAAAATTAGTCCAGTGGTTGTAGCACTTAGTGCTTCGTCTTTGAATTCCTACCACTGTTCCACTGCCAAAATAAACTTTCTAGCACTAGTTAGGAACCTCTATTCCTGAGTTTGCAACTGTGACCTCTTTGCTCTCCTTTATCTTTGTCTTCGTTTCCAAGATGCAAAAAGAAAATCACAGAGGAAGCTTAATGATAGTTTAGGCCTTTCTTGTTGCAATCAACACATCATCAGGAGCTTGCAATGTTGCAGAAATGAGTAGGAAATCCAAGCAGATTTATTCAGGGGAACGTTCTCGCTCGAATCATTCGAGCGAGAACGTTCCCCTGAACTAATTTGCTTGGATTCTACTCATTTCTACAACATTGCAAGCTCCTGAGGATGTGTTGATTACAATACGAAAGGCCTAGAGCTAGTATTCAACTCCACCTGTGGTTGTTTTCCATCGTGTATCCTTCTATGATTATATTCGCAGTTATTAAGTCTCCACTGATTGGATTCTACACTTTTCTGCAACATTGCAAGCTCCTGATGTGTTGATTACAATATGAAAGGCCTAGAGCCAGTATTCAACTCCCCCTGTGGTTGTTTTGCATCGCGTATCCTTCTATGATTATATCCGCAGTTATTAAGTCTCCTTTTCTTCCTATTGTCTATTCGTAATTCATATTACTTAACTCTGGGATCTACCTGATAACACATCAGTTTTTCTATCGTATTCGCGTGTGTTTCAGGTACGCACACCTCACTACAACTTCTGGTAACAATCTTATGCCTTGCAATCACTCCGTGACATAAACGTTCACTTACGTATGTGCGTACGAACTACGTACATACTACGTGTGTACATGTGTGTGACAACCATTGTTAGACCAAGTTGTAGAGAGTGACAGTGATCGTCAGTGACAGGATGTAGGGGTATTGAGAGTGACAAATGAGTCAGTAACAGGCGGCTGTAGTGGTACTGGCAGTGACTAAAAGCCAGAGACAAGTTGTAGCGACAGTGACAGTGACGGTCAGTGGATAGTGACATCGACAAAGTGACAGTGGTGGACAGTGACACTGATAGTACTAGTCGCTGACACTAAGTGGTCATTGATAGGAGCAGTGACAATGATAATGACAGTGCTTGTCAATGACTTGAGCAGTGACAATGACAGTGCTGGTCAGTGACATGAACAGTAACAGTGGTGGTCACTGACAGGGGCAGTGACACTGACAGTAGTAGTCGATGAGAGGTAGTGATACTGACCTCGACAGTGCTGGTCGATGACAGTAGCAGTTACATTGACAGTGGTGGTCAGTGACAGAGGCAGTGACACTGACAGGCAGCTATCTCTTAGCACTTATCACTGGTTATCTTATCCTCAAGAGCATTATCATTTGTGGGAAAAAAATATAATTTTTGCTTAAACTTTCACTGGTTGAATTTCAACTCCGAGAATTTAGCAACATTCTGTTGATGCATATCTCAGTACATTACTTAAATGTTGCAATCTTCAGAGTACCGTTGACTTGATGTCTCTCTACCTCATCTCTGACGTTTCCTGACCTCTTAACCTAATATGAGTGTATGTGTGTGTGTGTGTGTGTGTGTGTATGTGTGTGTGTTTGTGGTGTTTAAAACTGAAAAAGGTTCTCATGAAATTTATTCAGCCTCAATTTTTGGGGCTGCTATTCGAGGTGATTCACTATAATAATAATCACTGTTACAATAGTGATCCCTATCACTCTTGTCACTGATTACTCTTCTCTGACCTTAACATTGAAGTCAAATCACATACAATGTGCCTCACCCACCTCTCCCACACTCATGTGACGAGAATAGCCTGTCTATTAGCGGACGGAGTATGAATCCTTGCGCTCAATCCACATGGGTTCAAAGCACGTCATAAGGATTAGCAAAAAAAAAAAAAAAATCAGCAATGGATTTATTTCTGAGACTGAGCGCTAGTATACTGCTTTTCAATGCAACTTTGGCAGTAGCATTTGGTTCCACTGTCCTTTTGACAGGTTGAAGTTTGTCATAATTACAATTAATGCTAGCTCGGTTATTTTATTTTTGAAATGGCAGTTGGTTTTGCGTATTAGTGCATCAGCGTGTTTCCAATTTACAGTGTAGCTTCCATTAACTAAACAAGGGCTCAACTTTCCTATTCATATCTCACTGGCTTCTTAATTTTCACTACCAGGTCGCGACTAGTCCGTCCCCTGTGCACCCTGGCAAGTTGAAGATTGAGACACTTATGCAACACTTATGCCACTTTTCGAAACGTTTCCTTATTAAAGATTCCCATATGTTTCATAAGTGTCTAAATCTTCAACTTGTCGGTTTTCAAAACCATTTATCACACCCTGGCAAGTGTTTATTACATTCCAACAACCATTATGCATATATTTGGTACCGATTTTTACCTGAGGACTTATTTAGAAACAAGTTTATCCAAGATAACAGGTAACAAATCGCACATGTGGAGCTCTGTAAAAGGTGTTGTGTTGCTGAGAGAACCAGATAAGGTGTGTAGTTAGTGACGATTGTTTGTGCCTGTCTCAATGACTCGCTCTTTCACCGGAAAAAAATTAAACCTGCCAAGGCAATTGTATGGCAGAAGAATTTGGACACATAATGCAAACACTTAGACATTTTTATTGAAACCTTTTTTGGTCCTAGACCTTGGTCACGTCTGAAGTGACCAAGGTCCCGAGACCAAAGCGTTTCCAACAAAATGTCACAGTTTTGTATTTTTGTGCCTATTTCCAAAAACCTGTCGGTATCACATAACATTTTTACCACAAAAATTTACATGAAAGTTTCATATTGTTTGCGGTGAACCTTAAAGATTCTCGGCTGTTTTGATTCCGTATCGTGTGATCCTGTTGCAGTGTATGTATGTATGTATGTATGTATGTATGTATGTACGTGTGTGTGCGTGCGTGCGTGTGTTCGTGCGTGTGTTCGTGCGTGTGTGCGTGCGTTCGGGAGTGTGCGTGCGCACTCTTTATTTTGATCGTTAGGACAAGCTTATCGAGTGATTATCATGTTTATTATTATAATTATTTTGTTAATATAACCATGGGGAAGCGCTAAACTAGTAGGGATCATATAGCACCTGGAAAAACAAGAGATAATCAAGTTGAGTCCAAGTGGAATGGAGCTCCAATTCTTTGGATCAAGAGCCCCTCACCACTGTCCAGGCATCCCCATACTGCTGAAATATCGCCGGGTGATCTTTTGAGTTCCTTCAGGGAATTGTATCTTTGTCCTCAGGATGCGACCCACACCAGTCGACTAACACCCAGGTACCTATTTTACTGCTAGGTAAAGAGGAACAACAGGTGTCTTAAGGAAACGCTTCCTAATGTTTCCACCCGTACCGGGAATCTAACCACGGACCTTAGTGTGTGAGCTGAGTGCGCTAGCAATCGAGCTACGAAGCTGTGAAGGTTCTCTGCATTTTTCAGCTCAACAATTAGGCTGGTGTGGGTGTTGGAAGGACCAGGTGAGTGTGAAGGAAAGGCAAGGTATGGGTATTGGAAGGAGCAGGGTGAGGGTTTGGAGGTCTCGTGTGGGTGAAGGTTTGGGTGGAGGTGTCCCCCAACATGGCGTCATACCCAGTGTACACAACATCAACAATGCCTGATAAGCCCACTTGATACCTTATCTCCAACCATAGATACCTTATCTCTTGGTTAAGGACCATGCTATTCTGAGTCACCCAACACCCGCCCACGCCTCATCACACCCGCCCACGCCTCACCACGCCCGCCCACGTCCTCACCACGCCCGACCACGCCTCACAACGTCCGCTCACACTCCAGCACCAGTAGCTGGTGAGACCTAACGCCATACGCAGTTTTAAGGATAAGTACGTCAAGGCTCGTGAATCAAAAAAAAAGTTAAGCTTGTTATGTGCAGTTTAGAGACAAGGGCCAGGAGCTATGACTTGACTCTCTGCAACCACATAAAAGTTACAGTGGCAACGCATTTTCTCATTTTTCTCAATATTGTATTTTATTTAAAGTTTGAGTAAGTTCATTTAAGTTAAATTAGGTAAGGTTAAGTGAGACTGGATCAAACTAAGTTCGATTACGTTAAATTAGGCTGGATTACGTTGGGTTAAGTTAGGTTAGTTAAGAGAGCCACAAATAAGCGAGATGAAGATACATGGGAAACGTTAGGTATCTTTATTTCTAAAACGTATCGCCTACACAGTAGGCTTCTTCAATCGAATGCAAAGGTGACTAAATATGGATACAGCAGAAGCTGTGGGGAGTTAAAAGACTGTGATCAGTCCATCAGCCTTGAAGACGTAGTTATAAGGTGATCAGTCCTCAGACTGGAAAAGAGTACAGCTCCATAGTCTTGAACAATGTGAAGCTGAAGGTTTGGTAAGGTTCGTCAGGACACCGGACAAGTGTTTCCTGACGCGGGTCTTAGTCAGATGATGACCCGCCGTTGGAGCTTTGGTCACCTGACCGAGGCCTTCCTGCTTACCGGTCACCTTTAAATTATAGTCTATACAATGGTCCTTTTATATTACAATGGATCCTTTTATATCATGGATCCTTATATTAAATGATCTTTATACAATGATCTTTTATTACAATGGATCCTTTTATATTACAATGGATCCTTTTATATTACAATGGATCCTTTTATATTACCAGAGGCGCGCGGAAAATGATTATGACGTCACAGGAGGCGGGGCCTACTAGTAGAACATTTCAGCAAGCCTACTGGCCTAGATATGTCCTCAAATCCAACTCTTCTCGCACATAACTATAGTTGAACAATATGAGGGAGTGACCACATCAACACTACGTCTTTAAGGCTGATGAACTGATCACATAATCCTTTACCTCTCCACTGCTTCTGTTCTCTCCATATATTCATCTTTGTATTCAACTGATGCCTACTGTGTAGGCGAAACGTTTCGAAAAATACAGACAGTCGAATTAGAAAAACAATAAGCCATTGTTCAGTATTATTTTCTTAGGGAAGAGCTAGAACCATACGGGTTTTGAAGTTAAGCTGTGTGTTGTGTGCCCCTGGGTGGCCTGAGCTGCCATCTCTGCCATGGTATTTTGCTTAAAGAATGATATATGGTGTAGTTTAAATTGAAGTTGTGCTCAGCCAATCTCTTGCTCACGCATACATGCACAGACATACATACACATCAACCAAAAAACATACATAATGGAAACGGGTCAACTACCAAAAAGTACTCTGTTTCAAGTGGAATCAACTACCCCATGTCAGCCGAAAACTTCATCAATGCAATCGAGCTGTGTTAGCTTTCATTAATTCTCTTTTGAAGGATCTATGTACAAGTAGTTCAGCATGACCATGGGCTCACCACTAAGCAATGTCATGGCCAATCTGTACATGGAATACTTAAGAATAGAGGGTTAAAAGCCCACATCCCTAGAGAGGTAACACCGCTAAGATACTTCGACGAAAACCTGGTTATT
Source organism: Cherax destructor (assembly GCA_009830355.1). Lineage (NCBI taxonomy): Eukaryota > Metazoa > Arthropoda > Malacostraca > Decapoda > Parastacidae > Cherax > Cherax destructor. The sequence continues at coordinate 493,852 of WNWK01000019.1, forward strand.
ACCCCAAGATGCTGCAAAACCCTCACCCACCTTAACAACAAACTTGGGAGAACTTTCAATAAAATTTACCATAGAAGAAAAAGCTGGATGTCATGATCTGCAAAACTGAACACAAACTAGATTTCAAGGTATACTGCAATCCTAATAAAATTATTTAATGCATTACTTATCACATTACAACAAAACCAAAAGTGGGACTATTACTGGTTTCTTAAGAGCTCATAGGATTTGTTCCTCAGCAACAGTCCTTTAAGATGAATGAAATTATAATAAGATCATCCTTCAGCTTGACCAGCACTTCATCACCGACTGCAGAAATTAAAACCAAGAAAATACTGCATAACGCCAGACAAGATTCCAACCCCAAATCCTTAGCCAAAGCCAACGTCAGAAATGCCAACATGTTTTCCAAAGCCATTAGAGACGTAATTAAAAAGAAAACCCTAACCAAGGAGACAATTGCCGGCATTTACATGATACCATGTGGAGGTTGTGATAAGTTTTACATAGGTGAAATCTCCAGGGACCTGAACACTAGAATCAATGAACACAGAAACGCCTGCCTGAGAGATGACATAAGCAATGCTTGTACTATTCACATCAACATTGAAAACCATCTGATGAACTTACTCAAAGCAAAGCTAGTTTTCAAAGAAGCTGACAGGTGTAATAGCCTGTGCTTGGTATCTGCTCTGATTTCTACATACAGAAATCAAGATCATTCCTAACTTCAGAAACACTAGTCAAAACTTATTCTCTCCACACATGTGGTGTGAATATAATGCAGAGAATTCGTAGTTTGGAGATTAGGAGGAGGTGCGCGATTACCAAAACTATTATCCAGAGGGCTGAGGAGGGGTTATTGAGATGGTTTGGACATGTAGAGAGGATGAAACGAAATAGAATGACTTCGAGAGTGTATAAATCTGTAGTGGAGGGCACGCTTGCTGGAAGTCCAATCCCATCTCACACAAAACCTCGTTTATCCCCTTCCTCCAACCTTTCCTAGGCCGACCCTACCATCGTAATATTATATATATATATATATATATATATATATATATATATATATATATATATATATATATATATATCTCAGGGCCTATGTATATCTTTATCGATACCTGTCATGCATATATGTATGTATGTGTGTGTGAGAGAGAGAGATAAGGAAACAGACTAGCAGTCACCGCAGTAATAGGTTGGTCAGAGTAATATAACAACACACTGTGGTGGTGGTGGTAACTCAAGTGATGAAACACAAGTTATCAGGCAATGATACATGTTATCTCCGACACGTGGCATTCTGTATATACCAGCAACCTTGCAGGTGGTGCACTCCACAAATTTCGTAATTACCGTTTTAAAGTTGAATGATCCCTTGTTTCAAATTTAACTGTCTTTATTTCAGGTTAAGAGGTTTCCGTTTAAAGTTATATAATCTCTATTTCAGGTTTCAATGTTTCTGTTTCCAGTAACTTGCTTTCGGTTTCAGGATTCAGTGTATCTTTCAGTTTAAGTGATTCCTGTTTCAGATTTCACTGTCTCTGTTCCACATTAAGTGGTCTCCGTTTCCAGCTAGAAGACATCAGATTTAGAATATAGTTTGTTTTCAAGTCTTGTGGTCTCTATTTCAAGGTATAATATCTCTTTTAAGTGGTGTGTTCCTGTTTCATAGTTCCTTGTTTTATATGAATACGTGACATAGCTTGGTTTTTAGATATAACATGAATCTCACACTCCATAGCACACTGAATTCTCAAACTCTCACTCTCAACGCCTTCATACTTTCCTTTCAGCAATACACTTCTATCCACCCCTGATTTATACACCGTTCTAACATTGTTCCATTCTTCCTACATGACCAAATCATCTCAACAACCCCACTTTCGTTCGGTGAATTATAGCTTTCACATCGCCACACTGTGAAAAGTGGAGAATAGTCAATGTTTACGCATTTGGAGGTGAGAAGAGTGTAGAGGAGAGAGATTCTGAGAGGTGTTAAGTAGCTGAGGAATTTTTAAGCCATGGGAGAAAATAATTTTGCGAGACTTTTATATCAAAGGGTGTTGAATGAGCGGTGGGAAAATTTGTAGTGCTGTACGTAAATGAGAATGAGTCTTAAATTATTGCATTGCTCTGTTTGACAATGGGGATCCTTTAATTGTTTCAGTATCATGTGTAAATGAAAATGGGAATCCTCTAACTAAAACATACATATAAAAGAGATTTCGTAGAGACACTACAGCTCTCAAGAAGAAAAATATAAATAGTATACCATACGAGGAATGATGAGGTACACAATGACAACAAGGATTTTTGGATGTACCTGTTTTTAAAGGAGCGACTGATTCCTCTGATCATTATTTAGTGGTAGAGTAAAAGGAAGGTGGTATACAAAGAGAGTCATCTAAGTAGGTAAAATGAGAAGTGAAACTTAATTAACTAACGGAAATAAGCGATACTAAGTGATATACATAAAGGCTGCTTAGAGTGAAAGTGATAGAGTATGATAAAACAATGTAATGTGAATTTAAGCATGCAGTAATAGTACAGAACTGAGATCTGTGATACCGAAGGACATGCAAAGGAGGGAAGAGAAATGATCAGGGGACTGATGAGGTGAAGATGATAGCAAGGGAGAAAATTTTGGTGCATGAAAGGGTTAAAAATGTAAACATTACATAATGAAGGCAGATTATATGAATAATGAAAAGATGAAGGGAAATGAAGGAAAGCAACAAATTTTAAATGAAAAGATATATGTATGCAAAGAGAAGATACTGAAGGATTATCAGAGATCATACGCGTAGTTCATTAGTTATTATCACATTACATTTATGGGAGAACGCTCAGCCAGTATGGGTCTTACTGTACAGAACCTGGGAAATGGGGGATTAATAAATAAGGTTTGATTCATATGTACCTCCAACACATTAGATCAAGAGACCTTCATCATTGAGACACCCTCTTCCCTTTGATGTGTTAACTCATGGGCATAAGTGAAAAGAGGTCAAAAGAGCATGTAATAATTATAGGGAATACTTTGCTCATACTTTAATAAGGGAAAATGAGCTGTTGTCGCATTTGTGAATTTGGATAATTCGCACTTTATACGCCAGGCTGATAATTCACACAAGCTGATAAATTATACCACATTACATTTCTATGGTAGCAATGTGTTTTATGAGAAGTGTGAAGCTCAAGTCAAGATACGTAAAAAAGAAGAGAAATATTTTCCAGCAAAAGTGAAACTTAAGTAAAGATGCGTGATATCATGTTTTTTTTTTTATCAATGTATTTATAAATGTGGCTGTAAAAGTGAATGATAGTGTGCTACAGGAGAAAGGGGTTCTAAAATATTGTAATCTGATATAAAGCGGGAGTAATTACAGTTGCTGTTTGAATGTGACAATGTTAATGGGAGATACAGAAAAGAAGTTGCAGAAGTTGGTGGAGGAATTTGGAGAAGAATGCAGGAGAGTGCAGAGGTTCGCAAACAGAATCGTCCTCTAACTAGTGTAAATGAACTATGAATAGACTAAAATAACCTGACGATAATAGAGGACAGAAAGTGCTAAAAACCAATACAGAAAAAAAAGGTTATGAGACTAAGCAGTTCAGAAATGAAAGATTGAATATAAGAGTAGAAAAAAAAAGTATGAGATGAATGAACCTTGGTAAGTCAGCCCATGGATCTATGAAGGATGATGTAAAAAAAAATAGCTGAAATAAAAAAAAAGACCATTAGTGATAATGAATATATAAGAAATATATTGTACGTACACTTACGTACGGGTATAAAACATGGTCTTTGAAGGCTGCAAAAAAAAAAAAAAAAAAAAAAAACATCTGTTCATCCTTCTCTATCTTGCCTCATTTCTGTCAGCCTTTCACAGAATCTCAGTAGCTTGGGGGAGCAGGATTTACCTTGGCCAAATCTGTGTTAGTGTTCCGTAACGAAGCTCCTCCTCTCCTGAGATACCACCAGTCTCTCTTTTGTTATTTTCTCCATCACTAGGCACGATATGTGTTAGGTGTACCAGTCAAGGTTTGTGTCTCAGGGAAACAAGTCTGCAGTTTAGGGCCTACTGTCTGTCACCTTTTTTTTTTTTTTAAGGACAAGTGTCACATCGACTATTTTTCAGCAGTTCGGTCATTTTCTTGCCACACATGAATTACTGGTTATCTATATTTTTAGTAGCAACTTGCTCAGGTCCTCTGTTCCATATTTCAATACCCATGGTTACATCCTGTCTTACCTCAAAGCATACTGTTTTAGTCAACGTGCCCATAAAAGGACAAATGGAAACCTTTATTAGATAATCTGAAGGGATGTTATATAGGTTTTGCTATCTATATTACAAATACGAGTTTAAAGTGCTTGAAGGGCTGACTTTTGAGTCAAAAAGATCATTTCTCCAGGGCTTATAAATGTGTTATTTGCCATTTGGAGTACAGTGAATTTTGTATGTGTAGGGATGAGCAGCTTGTTTCATCTAGCACAGAGTTTGTATACATACATAGTGATCGACTTCATAGTTTTGAATAATACGTTCAAGACATACATATATTTTTTTGCGCTGACTTTAAAGCTTGTTGCAGTACGAATTGTTCATTATTGAACTGAAGCATCAGTGTGCACATAATGCTCGCTAAATCTGAAGCTATCAGTAAAGTAAGCAATTGTATTTCACCTTTCTTTTTAATGATGTGTGGGTGTGATATCTGTATCTCAGGTTGTAAATAAAGGTAAATGACATTAGCAGGAGCAATTATTGTATCCAGCTCTCCCAGGTGCTTCAGTTCTTCCCATATACAGTAAAGTTTCCCAGGTATACTCAGTGTAGCACTTCTCTCCTAACATCATCCCTTGTTCCCTCATGAAGACCTCGTGGATGCTTCTGTTTAGTTCGCAGATGACATCTTTATTTTACTGTTGCTTGTCGTCCTGATGTAAATTTAGGGTACCTTTGACTCAATCTTTGCCTTAACTTCTATGTCGCTCTCCTATTGCTTCTCTGCCTTAGTCTCACTCATTTCTTTATTCTACTTTTCCATCTCCTATGTCTCCCTCTAATTCACCATGACTTACGCTTTCTTAACTCCTCTACTTTGTTCTCTAGCTTTTCTGCTCATTTAAACTTTGGCCAACCTTGTATTCCTCATTTGGCTTTTTTTTTTTTTTTTTGGAGCGGGATGTAAGGTTATTATGAGATGACATCACCGCCGTAGATAAAGTTTCTGATATGTTATAAATAGTTTCAGCCTTACACTCAACGTTATTATTCCACAGATCACCACCGCCGTAAATTTTTTCATACGAAAAGAATAATTTCACGTATACATGCATTCATTTATCTTATTCCGTAGACTCACCGTGCCATCTTAGGGTCTGCCAGATCCTAGCCAGTCATCTAACCTGTCCATGTTGGCAAAAAAAAAAAAAAAGCTCCAATGATACTACAAAAATTATTGACCAGTGATGCCTCAACAAAAGAATTTCATAAAAAAATATCCGCGATGTCATACATATGAAACTTAAAACGTTTTACAGTTAGATTAGATCGTCCTTAAATTGCCCGATTGCAATTTAAATATGTCATGCATTTCTAAACATTAACTACCTTTAAGAATCAACAATCTTTGAGCGTTGTATTTGCTGAACACAATACACTATGTCCATAAATTCTGGATAAGAACTTTGTGCAAATCATGGACTCGCGCCCACATTTAGTAGACCTGAGACATCACTGCTATGGACAATGTTTTTACAGTCCCTGAGCTCTGTTCCTTCCTGGTGTGGCGCCTTCATCACTCTCCTGCTGACTATATCCTTGCTGAATGTGATGGTATAAATGGAAGAGAGATCTCACCTCTCATTCTCCCGTGTCCTTTGATATCATCACCTTTCTGCCTCCTAAAATGGAGAAAGGAGTGGGTGGAGGAAAGAGAGTATAAGTGGAAAGGGAGGAGTGGGTGGAAGAGGGAAGTAGGAATGAATAGAAGGTAGGAAGAGTGAAGGGGAGGGAGAGAAAGTGAGAGGTTTTAAAGGAGCTGATGTAGGTAACAGCTCTTAGCTTGTAAATAAAGTTAGGAATCCTTACCCCAACCTTGTTAGATCCTGTGTAAAAGAAAGAGAGAGAAAAGAGAAGCAGTAGGAGTGGACAGAAGAGAAAGTGGGAGTACGAGTGATTGGAAAAAAAGGGTTAGCCTCTATGATTTTGCACTTTCTTCCCATACAGTAACAGATAAAGCTGGAATATTAATCCCCTTAACACCGTTCCTGAGTGCATCTGTGTTCACACATCTTCATATAAGTACATAACGCATGATGCTTTTATTCTCCATTTGAGGCTTTCAATCCCTCATAATAGATCACATAATTTCAACTCCAAAAATACAATTACCAAATCAGTTATTTGCTTCGGCTCCTTGACTTTGATGATAAGAAGGAGCTCATCTCTTTGCAAGTTACAAGTTGCAAACCATAGCAGCACACTTAGGATGTGCTGCTATGGGACATCATCTTGACATCATCATCTACATCCTGACCACGCTCCCACACGCACGCCTAAAACACAAGCCTACCCCCACCTCACACACTTGAATTCCCAACTCCTTTGCGTCAAAATAGAATTTCAAAGCAAATTTATCTATATTGTTTAGCTGCATTATCATAAACGAAGGTAATCACCACTAATGATTGGACGGTACTAAATTTTTTTTGTCGATACTGATACGATACCCAGTTTTAGACCGATATCGATACCATCAAAATTAACCGATACCGATACTTTGGCAAACTTGTACTCACCGCAGCTGAAATATCAGTTATGGTAATCACACAGCAGAATTATCATCAGTCAAGAAAACCAAACAAACGAATTATCATCAGCCAAGAAAACCACACAAAACGAATTATCCTCAATTATGATAATTACATAGCAGAATTATTATAATTTATGGTAATCAAACAGTAGGACTATCATCAACGAAGGTAATCAACGAAGGTAATCAACAAAGGTAATCAGCACAGCCGAACAGATGACCGAACACTGGGAATAATGTGTAAGATGTAAAGTCAATAAGATACATCTGAACTATCAACACACGCCCCACCTAACCACAGCTCATTAACATATACCTTTTTTTACTCCCGTTTTTTCCGGTTTGGAATACATTTATCTATCGAGGGATGATGGGTTGGTTTATTAGGTTTAAACCCTATTGACTACACAAGTCATTAATGCTGGATCTAACCTGAACATCACAGCTTTTAATCCCAAGAGAGATACACACTTTTTAGTGTATATATACAGAGCAACAGACCTTTTTGCGTGCATAACTATAAGTAATGGGATTTACCATCCCTATGTATGAGTGTATATATATATATATATATACAGTAGACCCTCATTTAGCACGACTTTATGTTGCGCGTTTTGGGTATTACGCGATTGAAGAATTGCGGCACATTTTTATCTAACACGACGTAAACCTTATATTACGCGATTCGCTGGAGGGGAAAAATTTTGAGCCCGCGGTCGCCTGCAGTAGGTTAAACCATTGAGTCAGTGGGGGTCCTACTAAGGGTGGCTATGAGCCACAACAAGTGTTTAATGCTGATGAGACAAGTGTTTTCTGGAAGAAAATGCCAACATGAACTTATATCAATCAGCAAGAGAAAAGTGCACCAGGCTTCAAGACAGCAAAGGATCGCTTCACCTTGCTCCTTTTGGGTAATGCATCAGGTGATTTAAAGTGTAAGCCCATGGTTATTTACCGCTGTAAGAATCCTCATGCTTTGAGGAAAAGGGAATTTGTTTTTCCTTCCCACAAACTGTAAGTTTATTCAGGTATACAGAGATAGTTACATTGATTATCATACATAGCAGCATATGTGTAGAGAACCTAGGATAACCCAAAGTGTTATCTAGAGACCTAGGATAACCCAAAGTTTATATATATATATATATATATATATATATATATATATATATATATATATATATATATATATATATATATATATATTAACACATCGGCCGTCTTCCACAAAGGCAGGGTGGCCTGAAAAAAAAACTTTCATCTTCACTCCATCACTGTCTTGCCAGAGGCGTGCTTACACTACAGTTATAAAACTGCAGCATTAACACCCCTCCTTCAGAGTGCAGGCACTGTACTTCCCATCTCCAGGACTTAAGTCCGGCCTGCCGGTTTCCCTGAATCCCTTCATAAATGTTACCCTGCTCACACTCCAACAGCACGTCAAGTCCTAAAAACCATTAGTCTCCATTCGGTCCTATCTAACATGCTCACGCATGCTTGCTGGAAGTCCAAGCCCCTCGCAAACAAAACCTCCTTACCCCCTCCCTTCGACCTTTCCTAGGCCGACCCCTACCCCAAATTGTCAACTAACTGTTTGGACACACTAGTATGTATTAGCCATAGAGGTACACCTATTTTTAATGTAGTCACACCTTTCCTTAGCACTTCTTAGAGTATAAGACTGATTATATCGAAAAATGTGAGTAATACTACAGCATTATGTGTCATAGGTTTAGTTAAGTGACCACTGATTTTTTATAACTGCTATAGTAGGGACACAAGTGATTTCTTAACTCTTTAGTCTTTTTGTCATACCGTCACCAGTGACCTTCCTCCTCTTCCTCCTTGACCCTGCTTTTCTCACTTGACTTCTACAGTGTCATGCTAATTGACCTCTCTCAGCGGTTCCCGGTGTTTTTAATTAGTAACACATTTTTTATCCCTGCGTGTGAATTACCGGTCTATGACTTCCCGTGTGAAGTACCGGTCTATGACTTCCCGTGTGAAGTACCGGTCTATGACTTCCCGTGTGAAGTACCGGTCTATGACTTCCCGTGTGAAGGACCGGTCTATGACTTCCCGTGTGAAGGACCGGTCTGTGACTTCCCGTGTGAAGGACCGGTCTATGACCTCCCGAGTGAAGGACCGGTCTATGACCTCCCGTGTGAAGGACCAGTCTACGACCTCCCGTGTGAAGGACTTTTGCTACCTACTGCCTCGAAACCTCGACAGTCTCATCCTTGGAACCTGCAAATGTTGTGTTGTGTGTGGAAGGGGGGGAGGGTAGAAGGGGTAAAGATCATTGAAAGTGTGAGTCCATGACTAAAACTCTTTTTATAATGTTCACGCTGATTAAAATCTCATTGGTCAATATCCTGTCAAACAGAATCATCACTGTACAAAAACTTTTCGATCAAAATACCAATTGTACACGTCGACCACCGGCCTGACGTCAAATTGAACAATGGTCTATCAGCCTATAATCCTATGGATGAAAACCCCAAAGCATTTTATCATCAACTATATGATAATTTAAAAGTGTGATAATGGTAATTACTTAACCAGAAGCCTAAATGAAGAAAAAATATTGTCCAAGTTTCTGGTTTAAGTTGGCTGTATTTGTTTGTTAATATTTATTTTACCAGGTGACTGGCCTGAACTGCAGCACTGCTGACTAGTAGCATCAAGTGACCTAAATTACTTGTGTGTATCGTTGTGATTGCACAGTTGTATCAGCTATCATACTAAATAAGCACATGTTGACGTAGTCATATGCTTGACGCAATCACGTTTGACGCAAGCGCCCAAATTATGTAATGTCCTCTACTTGTAACACTAAATGCTTAATAACCTCTACTGTTAACGGATGATAATCCTCCAGTACATGAGAGGGAAGTGGAACTTTAATGAATTGAAGGAGTTTAAAAATAATCCACAATTTCAAAAGAAAGCTATAGGCAAATCTGTCCATCCTGGTTCAATGCCCAACCACAACTCTCTAAGAAAGCTAGCAGTACAAAATTCAACTGATAATATTCAGCAATAATTGTTAATAATAATACATAATGATATGATATTTATCGTCAAGAAATCGGAGCGAAACTGGTTGCCGCCTTAATCAGCAAGTTAGGAAGGCACTACTGACCACGTGTGGGTGTTTACAAACAAACAACATCAGTAGAGCCTCGTATCTCCGTAAATATTTATCACCAATCAATATTAAGATGTTTGTACATCCGGCACTTACAAGTTTATTTGCCTGTGCTTGAGTCTCTTGTACGCCTGCCCTGTATTTAAATTATATGTGTATATATATATATATATATATATATATATATATATATACAGAGGAGAGAGAGGTGGGTGCGAAGGGTTAGCAACCTCTAATGCATTTCCAAAACAAATACATACTACAAACTGTTAAATTAGACACATATGCAACACTTGGGTATCTTTATTGAGAAAACGTTTCGCCACACAGTGGCTTCATCAGTCCAATACAAAAAAGAAAGTAGTAATAAAAGGAGGAGTTTGAGGTAATCAGTCCCTCGGCCTGGAGTCGATGTGTTCAGTCCATCAATCTTGAAGTAAATACAACATAAGGCAAATAGAAGTTGCTTATATACTGTAGACAGGTGAGATGAAGCAGGAGGAGGCAGGTCATAGTGGTATCAACCACTAGTCGAAGTAAGTCCTTGTCCAAAGGTTTGGACAAATGTTGAAGAATCCCTTTGTATCAAGATCCCAAGAAGTTGCTGTGTCAGACAGGATGTAGATGAATGGTTCAGAGAACCGACAAGTTGTTAAATTAGACACATATGCAACACTTGGGTATCTTTATTGAGAAAACGTTTGCCACACAGTGCTTCATCAGTCAATACAAAAGAAAGTAGTAATAAAGGAGGAGTTTGAGGTAATCAGTCCTCGGCCTGAGTCGATGTGTTCAGTCCATCAATCTTGAAGTAAATACAACATAAGGCAAATAGAAGTTGCTTATATACTGTAGACAGGTGAGATGAAGCAGGAGGAGGCAGGTCATAGTGGTATCAACCACTAGTCGAAGTAAGTCCTTGTCCAAAGGTTTGGACAAATGTTGAAGAATCCCTTTGTATCAAGATCCCAAGAAGTTGCTGTGTCAGACAGGATGTAGATGAATGGTTCAGAGAACCGACAAGTTGTTAAATTAGACACATATGCAACACTTTTATTACTACTTTCTTTTTTGTATTGGACTGATGAAGCCACTGTGTGGCGAAACGTTTTCTCAATAAAGATACCCAAGTGTTGCATATGTGTCTAATTTAACAACTTGTCGGTTCTCTGAACCATTCATCTACATCCTGTCTGACACAGCAACTTCTTGGGATCTTGATACAAAGGATTCTTCAACATTTGTCCAAACCTTGGACAAGGACTTACTTCGACTAGTGGTTGATACCACTATGACCTGCCTCCTCCTGCTTCATCTCACCTGTCTACAGTATATAAGCAACTTCTATTTGCCTTATGTTGTATTTACTTCAAGATTGATGGACTGAACACATCGACTCCAGGCCGAGGGACTGATTACCTCAAACCCTCCTTTTATTACTACTTTCTTTTGTGATTGACTGATGAAGCCACTGTGTGGCGAAACGTTTTCTCAATAAAGATACCCAAGTGTTGCATATGTGTCTAATTTAACAACTTGTCGGTTCTCTGAACCATTCATCTACATACTACAAACTAAAACATCACAAAAGTATATAAATAAAAGACAATTAAAAAGCTAAAACAAAGTAATTCTGCGGATTGTTTATTGTTACAAAGAAAATATTTCTCTTTAAAAGTGTATAGACTCCGCAACGGCCAGATCTATGATCTTGGATCACTGTGGCCAGCTCTGTAATCTAGAATCTTGATGGCTTGCTATGAATTTGAGTATGTGGCCGACTCCATGGTGTTGGATCATTGACCAGCTCCGTGGATTAGGATCACTGTGGTCAGATCCACTGGATCACTGTGGCTAGCTCAAATGGATATGACCAGTTCCATGGTCCTGGAGGGATTGGACAACACAGTGATGAATTTCACGTTAATGGTGTGGCTTGTGACTCCATAAAGTTGACATATGGCTCTAAATTTTGGTTTACCTAATTGTTTATACTAACAGATGTGCCCAAGTGGTTGACGATGTGGTCACGCATATGGTGATTAGCTTGACCAACATATATAACATTACATCTATAATAATTATATTTATATACTACTTAAAGATGCGTCTCTGCACTATTGGCTTCATAACTTTGATTAAGGTGGCACTGAGTATTTGAAAGCGGATTTGTAGCGATTAATATTCAGTCTTATTAACCTGTTGACCAGTCTGACGTCAATTAGTTAATAAGAGTATTATTTTTAAGATACATATTTAATTTAAAATGTTATATCTCTTAAAACTAATGAGGCTTGGAGTCAGAGTGATGATGCGATATTTGAGATAAATATTTCAATAGGTACTTGATCAGCGTAACCAGACAATCTATTTAGCGTTAACATGCTGACAGAGTTGACTTGTAGATATTCTGTTTCCCCAGGATAATTACCTTACATATACCCATTGCATCTACCACTGCCGACAGCAGCATTAACCTATCTAATTTATCCTCAAGCTTCTTTGTATCACAATCAGTTTTTTTTTTTTTGGTCGGCCCATTTCTGTCATCAGCGAACTTACGTGACGCAAGTTTATAGAATATGAACAACCCAGTGGCTCTGTTGTTATTTTTACCCCATTAATTGGTGGGTGGGAATGGTTGGTTTTCAGAAAGATCTGCCTTGTATGGGCCAGTAGGCCTGCTGCAGTGTTCCTCCATTCTTGTTTTCAGCCATACCATGAGAGAACTGTAGTGCTGTGCTGGAATATTTATTATCACTTCCCCAGAAGCCCATTTGAGACCTTACTTAGCCCCGATTAAAAAAAATCGGTTGTATTTTATTATCCACAACTTCAAGATGTTTATAAATTTGCAAAGCAAGAACGACCCCTTAAAAATCGGGTTGAGACTCATAGATCATTATCGATTCCAACTATTTGCTAAACCATTTTGTAAATATGCATCACATTTCCGGCACGATACTTGTTTGCAATGATTTATTAAGAAACTACCTGGATTTTTCACTAAGGGAATCTTTGCATTTTTAAAGGCACTCACAATGGTTCGTTGGGATCCGGTTATTGGATTTTAATTCTGTCTTGTTTTAAGAACAATGACACTAGTGACTGCTTAAATATCTTAGTTTATAACATATCTTCTTGTGTAATAACAATGTCGCTAGAGATTGTTTTAATACTTACTTGTTTAATAACCAAGTCGTTGGTGACTGTTTTAATATTTAATATTTTAGGAACCATGTTCCTAGATACTGTAATCTCGATTCACTGGGTTTCTGGGACTTTTTTTTCGCTTCTTCTTGTGTGAACGCAAATACAAAATAACTTTAAATTAAAATTACTCACAATTCTTGGTCATTATCTTTAATCTATCCTCGGTTAAAGTAAACCGGATCTTTCCTGCATTTTAATCCTTTATACCTAGAAGAAACCCTTAACGTTAGTCTTAGATTCACTAGCAGAGAGAAAGAAGGGGATGGAGAGACACGGAAGGGAAAAGGAAAGTAGGAAAGGAAGAAGGTAGCAAGGGAAGGACAGGGTGGGACAACGAGAAGGAAGGTAAGATGATGGAATACGATTATAATGCAGTGCGTCGCACACTTACAGCTGCCACACTTGTAATAACGCCTGATATAAAAACACTTTGACCAGAGCCATAAAACGAAGCGTGTCGGGCTCATATATGCACAGGTTCAAATATGTATGTTTGTACACTTGTCTGGGTACTGTGGGAGGAGTGGGTGGGGTGTGGCGAGTCTGAGAGGTGTACTGTGGTGGTGGGGTGGATATATATCATGATGATGGTGCTGTGGTGGTGATGTTATATCATTTTAGTTGTTCTGGGGGGAAAGGAGGGTTCTGTGACCGAGTGGAGACTGTCTTAGAGAGTGGTGCATACTCGAGGTGAGAGCAAACTTGTATATTGTAATCTCTGCTGTCGAGCTTGTGAAAATGCGCCTTAATGCATCTTCTGCCAGATTTCTTTCCCAGGATAACATCTTCACTGTTGCACCTATTTGCTTGCATATGTAAATGTTCTTAGACTGTAGTCATCTGCGTAGACATGGGATTCATGGCTCTTAAGTTAGGGCCAAAGTCCGGGGTGATGAGCCCTGAAATCGAGTTTTTTTTTTCTTAGGTTTTGAAAAGACCTGCACGATCGTTTTGTATCTGAATGAAGAGAACAGATTCATCACTGTCAATAGCCACTAGGTACCCTAATTTTGCATACCAAGACAGTAGACAACATCGTTTGCTGTAAGCTACCACTTTCCAGCCATAGTGCCAACAATACCCCGATGAACGGACAGCAAATATCTCCACACCATCAGTAGTGCTAGATTTACTGTGCCCTTAGCTATTGTACCAGAATCACCGGGTCCCGGCCAGAGTCCCAAAATCAACAGGCCCCACCCACAGTGCCAGAATCATCGGTATCTTGCCATAATTCCGAAATCACTGAACCTCAGTCAATTCAGGAATCAAGCCCCAGCAATAGTACCTCCACTTTTGCACCATCATTGACTCCGAGGAGCCACTGAATTGGGGGGAGAGGAGGTTAAATTATCTGTTACATGAGGAAATGGGGAAGACGACTGATTATGAATAAAATATATATGCAACAGCTGGGTATTTTATTCATCATCTCGTTGGTATTGTATACCATTACTGCTACCTTACGACTCTGATGTCTTTCATCGCCCCGTGAAGAGCTGGGATTAGTCTCTCCTTGTCCAGAAGGTAGAAGTACAACCCTGAAACCATCCATGACCAAGTAAAATTTAGGAAGGGGGTTGTAGAGCCTACGTTGGACAAGGCAGATAATACGTTTTTTATAACATTCATGACCATGGAAGACTACACATGTTTTTGATACTCGCCATGGCATGTGACTGCCAATTAATAATCACTTCTGGGTCCGTAACACGTAATTCATTAAATACTTAACAGCACTTAGTAAAGTAGCTGAAAACTAAGCTCATTAGAATCGTATAATATTGACGTACCTGTCAGGTGGTGTGTACATGTCCCTGGATGAGCTCTAACCCACACTTACCTGTAATGTTACATATTATTAGCATGACCCCCCTGCTTCAAATATATATATATCACTTCCATATATACAATTACTAAATAAGAAAAGTACAGAACTATGATATCCTTCAGTACTCTTATAGATACGTTTCAGTCTTAGGAACTTGTTCATGGCAAAACATCTGGAGTGAAGAAGGTCCTATGACCGAAACGTATCCAAAATATAATGCCCAAAATATTTGCTCCCGCTTCTTTAACCGAACTTAACCACTGCAAAAGTAGTTTTTGCTATTAAGAGAGACTGAATTTTACTATATAACTGTCATAGTTATCGACCATTAAATAGCACAGTTTTTACTCACCTTGTGACGGTAGCACAGTTATTATTCACCTTGTGACGATGGCACAGTTGTTACTCACCTTGTGACGTTGGACGAGGACACCTGGGTGTTTTGCCTTGTCTGGTCCAGCCGGGGGTACCTGGGACACTGGCAACACCATTCCTGCAATATATTACTTTTACTTCAGTATCCAAAAGTTAGTAATTTTTTCCAGTCTGTGTTCGTAACTCAGTGTTAAAGTTTGTTGGTTTATTGGTTTAAAGCATATCGACTGCATGTAACCTGTTCACCACTAGTCAATAATATTTTAGTCCTAAAACAGAGGTTAAATTAAGTTCTTAGCATATATAGGCTGATATATACACCTTTCGGAATATATAATCTTACTGCAGTTACGGTTGGTTAATAAAGTTTAAAGCCTATCGACTACACGGTGGTCGTTAAGGCTCCATGAATCAAGAGTCCATCATCGGCGTCAAGGCACTTCCATAGAAGGGATCTCATCCTTGAGAGCGGTATATCCTCCTCATTCTCAGAAAGCCAGTGAGTGTGAGTCTGTGAGGATTCATATCTACTGCAGTGTCTGACACGATGGACCTTCACTGAGACAATTCCCAAAAATAATTAACATTAGTGGGACAAACACTCACCCCAACGTAAGAGGGAACATTTTTATACTACGCCACTAGTCTAACCATTAAAAACCTGACACATATTAGCAAGGATTACTTCCCGATCTTACAGTTGCCACCAGAGGCTGATTAACATACATCTAGGCATCAAGTTCATCATATATTCATTTGGCATGTGACCCTGTCGTGCCAGGGAACATTAGGTACGATAGATTCTAAGTCATTACCAAACACTGTCCCGTGATATTAGTACGACACATTCATAGGGGAGTGACAAACCCTCAGGGGTCATACAGCGCCTGTAGAAACGGAAGGCATTTAGACTCTATTCAAGGTATTGAAGCACAGGTCCAATTCCTTAAATTAAGAGTACCTCACTGATATCACCCCTTGACGGGGTGATATCAGTAACTGGACTCGCAAAATCGTAATAACACGATTGCAAAAAACTCAAGGAACAGGCAAAATTCGAACCCATGGCAAGCAAATCCTAAACCCAGCAGGCCAGTGCTCTAATTACTTTGCCATTCTAGCCTAATAAGATTCGTTCCGATCCTGTCTTTTCGTTGAACATAGTAAACGGAGCATGTCACTGGGCTGCCAGCAGTCTCTTCCTTGAAGAGTGAAACAGGAGACACCAGAGCTGGCCTCCTTTTCTATGTCGTCCAAAGAGACACAGAGGTTGACTGGGGTAGTCACAGCTGCACAGGAGAAAGGTGTGGAAACTTCAGACATAAAATATTAATGGATGGGGGACGAAAGGAATGGTTGGAAACGTCCTTCAAATAAAAAAATAAAAAATCCATCACTTTCCAGCACCCCAACCAGTGCCCTAGGAACCACCCGCTTGTCATACTCGATACACTATTACTTTCATGACTTTTTCAGAATTTATATCAATGGTAAAATACGCCGACAAGTATTTGGATAAGACACAATATTATATTTGTGGCATTCTATTGAGAAAACGTTTCATCCACCAGGTACTTGATCAATTCAATGAATTATAAAGTACCTAGTGGACGAAAAGTCTTCTCTGTAAAATGCCATAATTAAATAAGCAAGGCTTATTACTACTTTGAATTGAAAGAAAAAAAGGTACTAACGTTATTAGGCTAAAAATCGATGAAAGCAAACCAGAATTGCAGACTTATTACACCTTAGGTTGCTGGATACACCGGGAAAGTTCAGTAGGACTGCACTCCTGAATCCTCCGGCAACCTTCAGGAAGACTTTTTCCATAACAAAAATATAAAGTCCACCTAACTGACAGGATCGTTGACAGTGATTCGGATAACGATTCTCTTTTCATTCCTCTAGTAGCTAAATAGGAAAATATCCCCATCATTTAAATAATAAAAATTAGTGGTTCATTAACAGGCAGACACCCAGGAAAAGTGGGGAGACCTTTCCAGGGTATA
Source organism: Cherax destructor (assembly GCA_009830355.1). NCBI lineage: Eukaryota > Metazoa > Arthropoda > Malacostraca > Decapoda > Parastacidae > Cherax > Cherax destructor. The sequence continues at coordinate 511,262 of WNWK01000019.1, forward strand.
GACTCTCCAACCCTTACATCAAAGCTGATAAAAGATAAAGACCAAGAAGTGTGCAAATAAATAAGCATGAAATAGCAAATACAGAACTTTAAACATTGATTTATGTTGGAAAATTCAGACCTAGAAATTATAAAAACCACTGGCTTGGAAATATATGTAGTGAAAACTATAAAGTTGTCAATGAAGCAACACTTGGGTAACTTTAATAAAGAACAAGACATACGCGATTGCCTCAGAAATTGTGACCTTCCTGCCACGGGTTAATAGGCTAACTGTACTACTATATTTTTTTATCCTCTAGTTTTCACAGGAAATGTTACTTCACATTAACGTTTTGGCATTCTTATTTACTTTATTCTACTTCCCTTAAACCAGATTTGGTAGTCGAGTAAAATACCAGGGTATCAAGTGAGTACGTGTGTTGTGACACTGGTCTAACTTGCCCTTTAATTAAACAAGGTCTCTTCCTCTCTCCCTCACAATCTCAAATTTCACAGCTCTGTTTTAATACGCATTTTACGAATACATTTAATATATATTTTAAATATACACTTGATAAAAAAGAATATTTGGATATCTAACACAATTTTAAATCTTCGCACAGATAACCGTATATAAGAAGTATTTACAGAGCAACATGTAAATACTCGCACTGTAGTCGGTCTCAGGCCTAAATACCAGTATATCTGATAGTCTGGCATATACAAAGTGATTATTATATTCATGGGGAGCTCTAAACCCATAGGGGTCAAACAGTGCCGGGGGAGAGAGGGGTGAATAGAAATTATTCAGATTCGATTCAAGGAATTGGAGCACAGGTACAATTCCTTAGATCAAGAGCCTCTCGCCAGCATCAAGGAAACGCCCTTCAAAGGTACAGACAGTGATGGGTAGAGCAGATATATTATTACATTCACTGGGAAGCGCTAAACCCGTAGGGGTTATACTGCGCCTGGCTGCCCAAGTGATGGGTAGGTACAATTCCTTAGATCAAGAGCCCCTCACCGGCATCAAGGAACGTCCCACGAAGTTAGGGTAGATCTAATTCCTTGGATCAAGAGCCCCTCACTAGCATCAGGGTTAATGGGGTTAATTTAAAGCCTATCGACTAAACGAGGCCACTAAACACTAAAGCTGCATGTCAAGAATACTATAATCCCTAAAACAGGGATTAAAGTATATAATCTCAGCATATATACATAGACAGAAACTTGTCAGTGTATATATGAACCACCGGCATCAAGGGATGTCCTTGAGGAGAGTTGCCTTGTACAACACAACCAAGCAGTAGGCGCCACATTTTGTACACACCTACATGAACGCCTAGTTCTCTCTAGTCAATAGAATAATATACAACTGTTTATTTCCATGGCTTCCCTCCACCATAAAGTTCACTTCCAACACGTTACATAACACCTACCTCTGGTTTCTGCCACAAATATCGGCAAAAACCGCGAGCATAGCACATCAGTGTTGTGTCAGCCATAGTGGGACTCCTAGTATCGCTGTTATGAATTCTCCCGCCCGAAAGTTGCCGCGTCCCGATACTCTTCAATGACTTTACTAACTCTTTGTGCCTTTAATATTCCTTAATTAAAGCATAATAAAGCATATTGTGTACTTTCATTATTATTTTTCTATCTTATAAATTTTTATACAGTATTTACAGTAAATATACGGAAATCTTATCGAGAAAATCATTTAAAAACTGAGGATTTGATAGCTTTCGGATATGAACCTTACGATTTTGTTTCAAACATCGAACTAATTTTACATTTGCGTAGTTGATTCAAATACTTCATTTACTTTCATTTGTTCTAAAATGGGAAAAAAAATATTTTATCTAAATTTAACAAAAATAAATCAAGCTTTTGGCATGTACACCTCATGTAATCTCAATAACCAAATGTAATTCTTTGTATCATGTCCAAATAAACTATTATTATTATTATTATTATTATATTATTATTATTATTATTATTATTATTATTATTATTATTATTATTATTATTATTATTATTATTATTATTATTATTATTATTAATGAAAAGGAAATCTGCTTAATTTTCAATGAACACTTTTGAACACATAGAATGCATTATGATTATTCTATCCCTGGGGAAATGCTAAACCCGTAAGGATACTATAACACCTGCGGAATGGGAGGAAATCAGACCTAGATTTTTCTGAAGAAGTGGATAGCTGCAATTCCTCGGATCAAGAGCCCTTCACCAGCCTGAAAGAATTAGGAAAACTCCTTGTATGAGGAGTGTGTGTGTGTATACATAGCAAGGGGCTAGAAACCATTTCTCCTGTATAAATTACTAAGTAAAAAGAAAAACTTTTGTTTTTAGGTCACCCTGCCTCGGTGGGAGACGGCTGGTAATTCTGTCCTCCCTGGCACAGGAGGGTGATAATACTCTCTTACACACACACACATACACACATATATATATAAATAGAGAGAAAGATCGCAGTTAGCAGGATTCGAACTCACTACAGGAAGACTGACAAGGTTACCATGTGACGCTCTTCACTACTCGACCACAAATGCCTCAAAAGCTGGGCAGCCTGGTTTAGAGGTCATGTTTTAATGATCTTTCTCTGTATATACGCTTGCTAGGACAGTCTTAGCAAGCGTCCCTCGAAACGAATTTACTGAGATTACTTACTCATTTTTGCAACTTTGCAAGCTCCTGATGTGTTAATTGCAACACGAAAGGCCTAGAACTATAATATATATATATATATATATATATATATATATATATATATATATATATATATATATACATATATACATATATATATATACATATATATGTATATATATATATATATAATATATATATATACATATATATGTATAATATATATATATATATATATATATATATAGATACATATATATATATATATATACATATACATATATATATATATATAAAATATATATATATATATATATATATATATATATATATATATATATATATATATATATATATATATATATATATATATATATATATATATATATATATATATATATATATATATATATATATATATATGCAGTGCCAGGGAGGACAATATTACCAATCCTTCTGTGCCAGGGAGGACAGTGTTGCCAAGCTTCCCGTGCCAAGCATCTTTCTGAATAATCTTTTAAAAGTTATTAGTGTGAGTGTTGACATAGGCCGGCGTTGGTAGCACTGCAATAATAATAAAAGTAAACAAAATTCTTCAGCCTCTCACACAGGTAAGTGTTGTCAATCTTCCCTTTTGTCAGTTTTTAGTTGAGCTTGGAATATTAACCAGTGGCACTGTTACAGTAACCTTGGCACTGTTACAGTTAGTGGCATTGTTGCAGCGAGGGGCACTGTTACAGCATGTGGAACTGTCACAGTGACCTTGGCACTGTTACAGCGAGTGGCACTGTTACAGCGAATTGCACTTTTACAATAAGTGGCACTTTTACAATGAGTGGCACTGTTACAGTGACCTTGGAACTGTTACAATAAGTGGCACTGTTACAATAAGTGGCACTGTTACAATGAGTGGCACTATTACAATGAGTGGCACTGTTACATTGAGTGGCACTGTTACAATGAGTGGCACTATTACAATGAGTTTCACTGTTACAGTGACCTTGAAACTATTACAATGAGTGGCATTGTTACAGTGACCGTGTCAAGTGCCACACGTATCATGACATTGTCATGGAAGCGCTCAATTAATTCTATTATTACATTTTTTCAATGTGGTAATTTACCACATTTAGCCGAGTGTTTTTTAATGAATTCTGTATAAATTTCTTAATAAATTTCACGTATATCTTTACATTAATTTCATTCATATTTTTTTATTTTATTAATGATAAACTAATACCGTCAACTCTGTAATTTTGATGATGATGATGATATATATATATATATATATATATATATATATATATATATATATATATATATATATATATATGAAAGTTTGAAGTAGACTAAAAATCATAATTACAGAGTCGAATGAATTATTCAGCTGTGTTTAGTTTATCAATATTAAAAGACAGATGCATAACAGATAAACTTTTTTTTTTAGGTTCATGAAATTCGTAGCAGCACTGGGGGCGAGGGAGGGGGTGAAAGCTAGAGCGCAGGGTTTGGGAGGGAGGGGAGGAGGAAGGGAGAAGGGGGGTAAGGCATGTTCGCTGGGCGTGTCAATGTTTGTGCAGGTACAATAACACGGTAGATAGTTAGGGGTGTCCCGTACCTCTTCCCAGTACTCCCCCCCCCTTCCCTGTACGTGGGCTGTAGTGCACGTGAGTGTTGATAACGTACCTAAGAAATAGTTGCAGGTGGTTGAACGTGGGTATTAATGCTTGGGTGTGTTCATGGTTAGCAGGTTAGCAGTGTAAGTAGGTGGGGACGCAGACACCTGCTGCTGATCAGTGCTCACCTAGCAGTCAATAAGTACCCAGGAGGTTTTTTTTTTATCAGGTACCCAGGAGTTAGTTATTTGGGTCGCATATTTAAGAAGTACTGCAAGAAACATAATTAAACTATACCACATCGCTCGTGGCTTTCTTAGGTTACCCTGAGGGTTATTAACCCTCTGGAGTTAAAGAACCTCTTTGGGGCTAAATACCCTCCGGTGTTAATAACCAAAAGAATAAAACTTCCCCTGCATCATTTTAATCGCTTCACAATAATAATAATAATAATAATAATAATAATAATAATAATAATAATAATAATAATAATAATAATAATAATAATAATAATAATAATATATTTTCGCAGCGATGGATCAAAGTCAAGACGGCTCAGAATATCGACACTTGTTGGGATGGATGCAACACAAGCCCTGAGAACGTAAGGTATAACATGAGAAACGTCATTAATAGGTACAGGAAGAGTGAATTGTTTTGTTTATACAGATGAACATTGTAATCACCCAAAAAGGAACTGAACGTGTGACAAATCCTGGGTGCAAAATTCACAGGGTTTGCTGTGAAATTTCGCTCTATGTAGAGCGCTATCTAGCAATGTGACGAGGACGGTGGCTCATATTAAGGAGGATCAAGAACTAGGCACTCCAGGAAACTCCTCCCGCACGAAGATTCACGCAAACTGCAAGAAAAATAACACATCACACCTAGCTACTGCATGAACATTTAAGGAACGGGCTTCAGCAGTTACACCCAAGACTGCAAGAACACTCCCAGAAAAATATAAAGTGAAGGAACACTGGACGAAGCTTAGGTATATAATTTTGAACATGCCTGAGGCAAGTGGAAGTGCGTGTGGTACAGACACACTCAATGAAGCTTGAGTCTACATGACCAACTCACTTACAGACATGTACAGCCACCGAGCAAAACAGGTAACAGTTAGACATGGTATTTGAGAATGCGCAGAAAGTTTCTCCACAAAAAATTAAGATTTACTCTAGCTGTAGCTACATTTATGAGGCTGTAGTTTGTTCCATGTACATCCGCAAGTTAAAGAAAATCTGAGTAACAGAGAATGTTAATTATAATTGAAAAATCTCCCAAGATTTGTAATTAAAGGCCATTATCAGGAACTAATATGAAAACTGCGTCAATAAAACAAACCAAGACAAAGTATGGTGTGGCCACCAGTATTACAAGTAAAGAAACGTGTTGGGGCCACCAGCAATGTAAGGATGAGGGATGGGAAACGTGTTAGGATAACCAGCAACACAAGGGGGTTGAGGCCACCAGTATTATCCTGAAGGATCACCAAGAATTGTAAAGAAGAAACTTGCAGGTACCACGATCATTGTAATGAAGGAAACGTGTTGGGGCCACCAGGAAGGAAAAGTGCTGCTGCCTTCAGCACAATAAGGACGGAAATGTATTGGGGCCACCATCTTTATATGGAGGAATTATGTTGCAGTTACCAGCATTATGGGGAAAGAAACTTGTTGAAACCACCAGCATTATAAGGAGGTGAAACCTTTGGGGGCCACCAGAATTATAAGGGAGGGAATGTTAGGCCCACGAGCAGGTTTATAAAGAAAGAAAAGGGTTGGGGCACCTGTTGTATAAGGAGTTAAACGTGTTGAAGGTGGCATGCAGCCAGATCAAGTGTTATGAAAGAGAAACACCCAGAGAGATGCTATATCTCAAGCTTCCCGCAGTAATAATGACCTGTGTGACAATGCCATCAGAATAGAACCTTGAAAAATCCATGAATCAGAAGAGTACAATGCTGCTATTTCCTTCCCACCTGGTGGTTTCTCAGGGTTATGATCTCAGTACATCCAACAAATGTTTAACCCAGCCCTAAAAGTGCCTCTTTTTCCCGAACAAAATTCGTTAATATTGGCCTTTTCACCTGTTTCCCCAGGTCATTATCCCTCCTCCCCTCTCTTAAGTGTTTTCCTCTGAGGCCAAAGAAAGATAGAAGAATCAGGCTCATCGCTGTCGGCAACTCCTGCCGCCTCATTGCCAGAACCATGAGAAGATTTAGTCACGTTTCACCGGGACTCCCCAAGCCAGCACATTCATGCATTGCTAACCACACACCAAAATGCCTTCAATTAATCAGGGCGCTTTAAAAAATGCCTTAAATTAACTCAGAAGAGAGGCTACACTTCAAACTACCCTTTCCCATTTCTCTTCCCTTTGTTCGTTTATGTACAAGTGCGACAATCACAAGTCGAATGGAATGGAAGAAAAGATTGAAGACACTGACGCACACAATGCCTGCTACTTTCTTACTGGAGGCTTATCCCTCTTTGAGTGATAGATTTTCAGATGTTCTCCATCTCTCAGCAGCAGCAACTAGACGAGTACAACGTGTGTTTCTGTAGACCAGGAAAGACAATTTTCTCGCCCTTACCATGGAAATAAGTGACACTTCCAGTTTTCAGTTGTAGGACTGGGCGTACATACGGCCTCCAAGATTACCTTGCTAACCTTCTTACCTTCCTCCAGATCATCCAACGAACCGGTGTAGCAAACCTTATGAAAACACTAATTGTTTGCCCAAAATCTTTACCAGTTTTAGTGAAGGGTCACAATGTTGCTATGATAGCTTCGTTGGGGAGAAATTGTCGTAGGCATATTCCAGGAAGCAAGATCTAAACAGATAACCCGCCTCTCAGCCAAAAGTGCCCCTCACTCCAGAGATTTTCTATTAACAGTCTCATATCTGCGAACTGCACACATCTCTTCCCGTAGACAGTGTATTGTGATTTCTTTCTGCCTTGCTGCATCTGTTCAAACTGAGTACAAGTGTATTTTTCAGGAGGACAAGTGAACAATGGAAAGAGTTTGATTCACTATTTAAAAATTGGGAGCAGCAGGAATACAAGGGGGGAAAAGGTATCAGAATAGGTATAAGAAGGAGAAGGAAAGAGCAGGTAGAATGAGAAGAGAGAACAAGATAATGTACACACACATGTGTGTTTGGAGAGAAGCATAGGAGTGAAGGAGGAAGGGAGAGGGTAGAGAAGGAGCAGGAGGTAAGGAGAGGCTGAGGAGGCACTGGAGAGGACTCACTCAAGGATCCTTCAATGTTGCTGAATCATAGAAATCTCGTCCTAATCCTTTAGTGATTCCTGCATCACTGTTCCCACCACACCCATCACTGTTGTTGTCACCGCACCCATCACTGTTGTTGTTACCGCACCCATCACTGTTGTTGTCACCGCACCCATCACTGTTGTTGTTACCGCACCCATCACTGTTGTTGTCACCACACCCATCACTGTTGTGGTCACCGCACACATCACTGTTGTTGTCACCGCACCCATCACTTGTTGTCACCGCACCCATCACTGTTGTCACCGCACCCATCACTGTTGTCACCGCACCCATCACTGTTGTCACCGCACCCATCACTGTTGTTGTCACCGCACCCATCACTGTTGTCACCGCACCCATCACTGTTGTTGCTGTCACCGCACCCATCACTTGTTGTCACCGCACCCATCACTTGTCACCGCACCCATCACTGTTGTTGTCACCGCACCCATCACTTGTTGTCACCGCACCCATCACTTGTTGTCACCACACCCATCACTTGTTGTCACCGCACCCATCACTTGTTGTCACCGCACCCATCACTTGTTGTCACCGCACCCATCACTTGTTGTCACCGCACCCATCACTTGTTGTCACCGCACCCATCACTTGTTGTCACCGCACCCATCACTTGTTGTCACCGCACCCATCATTTGTCACCGCACCCATCACTGTTGTTGTCGTCACTGCACCTATCACTGCTGTTGTTGTCACTGCACTTATCACTGCTGTTGTTGTCACTGCACCTGTCACTGCTGTTGTTTTCACTGCACCTATCACTGCTGTTGTTGTCACCGCACCCATCACTGCTGTTGTTGTCACTGCACCTATCACTGCTGTTGTTGTCACCGCACCCATCACTGCTGTTGTTGTCACTGCACCTGTCACTGCTGTTGTTGTCACCGCACCCATCACTGCTGTTGTTGTCACTGCACCTATCACTGCTGTTGTTGTCACCGCACCCATCACTGCTGTTGTTGTCACTGCACCTATCACTGCTGTTGGGGCAACTATCACTGTTATTAGGTAACTATCATTGTTATTGGGTAACTATCACTGTTATTGGGCAACTATCACTGTTATTGGGTAACTATCATTATTTTTGGGGTAACTATCACTGTCACTGGGTAACTATCACTGTTATTCAGGTAACTATCACTGTCACTGGGTAACTATCACTGTTATTCAGGTAACTATCACTGTCACTGGGTAACTATCACTGTTATTCAGGTAACTATCACTGTCACTGGGTAACTATCACTGTTATTCAGGTAACTATCACTGTTATTCAGGTAACTATCATTGTTATTGGGGGAACTGTCACTATTGTTAGTGTAACTATCACTGTTGTTGGGGTAGAAGGATAAAGGAAGGAGCGAAGGAGAAAGGAAGGTAAGAAGGATCGATGAAAAGAAGAAGAAGGAGGGTAACAATATGTCTAGTGTTATGGTACATTATTTGATCACACACTCCACACACATCCATCTTCTCCTTCTCTCTCTCTCTCTCTCTCTCTCTCTCTCTCTCTCTCTCTCTCTCTCTCTCTCTCACTCACTCACTCACTCCTCTCTCTCTCTCTCTCTCACTCTCTCTCTGTATGTATATATATATATATATATATATATATATATATATATATATATATATATATATATATATATATATATATATATATATATATGTCGTGCGATTAGGTAAAACTGGTCAATTAGCAAGAACTCATTTAAAAATAGGTCCTTTCTAAAAAAAATTCTTATACGTTTAAAGATATATATTTTTCATTTATGTTAATGTAAAAAATTATAATTTTGTACCAAGAGAAACTTTGAAAACCTACCTAACCTTATTACAACAAGCGCAATTTAATTTAGCCTAACCCAACTAAATATATTTTAGATACGTTAACATTAATTTAATAATAAACAAACACAATGAAATATATTTTCGTTATGTTCAGAATGATTTTGGCGAAATTATTGCATACACAAATTTTCACTTGTCTTATATGGCAAGATGAGCGTTGCTATTTAAGCCAAAATCGCAAGTTTTACCTAATCGGCACGACATATTATATATAATTTTTTAACGCTCCAGCCGTCTCCTATACCTGGCGAAGAAGAAAAGATTTTCACTGTAACTTATTCAATCACTGTCTTGCCGATATCACAGTTTAGATGTGGCTCCAAACCGCAACATCCCCATCCCTTCTTCAGAGTGCCTGCACGGTTAGCCAGGACCAAAGTCCGGTTAACCGGTTTCCCTGAATCTCTTCATAAATGTTTTTTTGCTCACACTCCACCAGCACGTCAAAACATACTACAAACAACACGTCAGATCTTGACTCAATCGTGTCTCGTGGAAACCCAAACTCCTTCCCATATCTCGTTATTATTTTCATGTCCTTTCTCTCTTTTCCTCCCTCCCCACCCTTCATCTCTCCCCCCTTCCTCTCTCTTCCCTTACTCGCCCGCGTCTCCTCCTCCCCTTCCCCTCACCTAGTTGTACTCACCTAGTTGTTGTTGTTGCAGGGGTCGATTCATAGCTCCTGGCCCCGCCTCTTCACTGGCCGCTACTGGGTCACTCTTCCTGCGCATGAGCTTTATCATTCCTCTTCTTAAAACTATGTATGGAACCTGCCTCCACTACATCGCTTCCCAAACTATTCCACTTCCCGACCACTCTGTGACTGAAGAAATACTTCCTAACATCCCTGTGATTCATCTGAGTCTTCAACTTCCAACTGTGTCCCCTTGTTACTGTGTCCCATCTCTGGAACATTCTGTCTTTGTCCACCTTGTCAATTCCTCTCAGTATCTTATATGTCGTTATCATGTCATCCCTATCTCTCCTGTCCTCCAGTGTCGTCAGGTCGATTTCCCTTAACCTCTCCTCGTAGGACATACCCCTTAGCTCCGGGACTAGTCTTGTTGCAAACCTTTGCACTTTCTCGAGCTTCTTCACGTGCTTGGCTAGGTGTGGGTTCCAAACTGGTGCTGCATACTCCAGTATGGGCCTAACGTACACAGTGTACAGAGTCCTGAACGATTCTTTATTAAGATGTCGGAATGCTGTTCTTAGGTTTGCTAGGCGCCCGTATGCTGCAGCAGTTATTTGGTTGATGTGCGCCTCAGGAGATGTGCCTGGTGTTATACTCACTCCAAGATCTTTTTCCTTGATTGAGGTTTGCAGTCTCTGGCCCCCTAGGCTGTACTCCGTCTGCGGTCTTCTTTGCTCTTCCCCAATCTTCATGACTTTGCACTTGGTGGGGTTGAACTCCAGGAGCCAATTGCTGGATCAGGCTTGCAGCCTGTCCAGATCCCTTTGTAGTTCTGTGTGTGTGTGTGTGTGTGTGTGTGTTGTGTGTGTGTGTGTTTGGGTGTGTGTGTGTGTGTGTGTGTGTATTCAGAGACGTGAATGAGTTACCACAAGTGGTCAAACTTGTTCAACACAAGAGCCGAGATACACACACACACACACACACACACACACACTTGGCAATCAAGGCACTAAGTACAGATGACTCCTGAAACGCACAAGATTTACATGTTACACGCAAACTAAATACACAGAGTTAGTGTACACACACGCACAGAGAGCTATGATATACGCACACACAAAGACTCACACACACATTCAAACTAGAAGTGGATATCATACCAAACATAATGCCTGTACTAGGTCTGTAAATACAAGGATTTCCTTCATGCACTTCAACAAAGAACCCTTCAAATCACACGAGTTCGCAGAACCACTGAGGAACCCTCACCTGCTCACACAAAACGATGATCGAGAAAGTCTGTTATCCTCAGACTAGAGCCGGAACTACGTGGTGAGTGTGGTGATAACTACGTGGTGAGTGCTACGTGGTGGTAACTACGTGGTGATACTTACGTGGTGAGAACTACGAAGTAAGAATTAAGTGGTAAGAAGTATGAGCAAAGACATCAGTAATTGTATCTCACATAACTGGTGAAGCGTAAATAAAAAGGAGACTTGATCATAACATACAAATTCTTCCGAGACATAGATGGGAGAGACGATGACAGACTATACAACATGAAAGTATCCTGAACGAGGGGACACAGAACAGAACCTGCTTCTCTGAATCATTAACTTAGACATGGCAAAGCGAAAAAGCTCTGCGGAGATAGATAAGTTTTCACAACAGAAGGTTTCTCTGCCTCCACACCTTATATACCTGGCACCAAAAATTACTCTAACAGAACAGTGTTCTTTATTTACCAGTATAATTTTAACCGAGAAAAAAGCTTTTCTATAATAAATAAGCTAAGAACCTTGCTAAAAGAAATTGTGGGTTATATTCAAGCCTAAACACACCATACAACGTCTCTTTAAGCTCAAAGGTGTTACACCTTTGAGCTTTGTAATTGTCATGGCTGTAATGCATCTGTGAACGCTTAGGCAGATCTATTGGTAGGACCACAATGCATTAAGTAACCCAACATTTAGTGACATTCACCAACATTTCGAAGTCGCTAACACACCATAGGCGGGAGCTCATTCACTGTATTGTGCAGTTCATCCAACACCATAGACTTGACTACAGTGATACAACATTATGGTGCTGGACACAACATCAGGGTGCTGGACACAACATTATGGTGCTGGACACAACATCAGGGTGCTGGACACACTGCAGTCTCTGTACAACTCTCAAGTCGCACCTTCCCTGTGAAATAATAAACGTTCTGTAAAGTCACTTCGACTTTACTTTTTAATTATTTTTATTTTAACATTTGTTAAAATCTTCGAAACAAGTGAATAAAAAACATAACAAAAGTGGTTCTTCGGAACATCTTCCCTCCTTTGGTTCACACCTGATTTCATCCCATTTCCCAACAGCTACAGGACCCCTGTCATGTTTGAGCGCTTCATCAAGTATATAATACCAATAGCCAGAGACATGTAATGACAGGGGATTTACCGTCTGTTACCAGAATACGTGAGTCCGCCTCGTATTTTGAAACACACCTGAAGTATAGGGGATTTTCCTTGTTTTTTTTTTGTCTCCGTTGCTTGTCAGATCTATTATTTACAAAGGAAAATACCTGCCAGGTTTCTCAAAGAGGAAGTTAAATGTCAGATCTCTCACAGAGGAAGCTACCTGCGAGGTCTCTCACAAAGTTACCTGCCAGGTCTCTCACAGAGTAAGTTACCTGCCAGGTCTCTCCCAGAGTAAGTTACCTGCTAGGTCTCTCACAGAGTAAGTTACTTGCCAGGTCTCTCACAGAGTAAGTTACCTGCCAGGTCTCTCAACGAGGAGCTACCTGCCAAGTCTCTCACAAAGTTACCTGCCAGGTCTCTCACAAAATTACCTTCCAGGTCTCTCACAAAATTACCTGCCAGGTCTCTCACAGAGGAAGTTACCTGCCAGGTCTCTCACAGAGGAAGTTACCTGCCAGGTCTCTCACAGAGTAAGTTACCTCCAGGTCTCTCACAGAGGTTACCTGCCAGGTCTCTCACAGAGTAAGTTACCTGCCAGGTCTCTCACAGAGTAAGTTACCTGCCAGGTCTCTCACAGAGTAAGTTACCTGCCAGGTCTCTCACAGAGTAAGTTACCTGCCAGGTCTCTCACAGAGTAAGTTACCTGCCAGGTCTCTCACAGAGTAAGTTACCTGCCAGGTCTCTAACACAGGAAGAAGCTTTGTCTCTCCTAAAATGTGGTACACACAAGTTTACTCAAGATAAATTTGCCAACAAATTATATTTACTTTAGAAAGTATTAGCCAAGAAAGGTTAGCCGCAGGAAAAACATGGTGTGAAAACTGGTTTTTTCCTTAATAGAGAACTGACTAGTCTTCTCAGTGGTCCAGTTTGTCTGGACCAACGGTCCAACGTGTCTGAACCAATGGTCCAGTATGTCTGGACCAATTGTCCGGTATGCCTGGCTCGGTGGTCCAGTGAGTCCAATCCAGTGTCTGGTTCAATAGTCTATTGCGTCTGATCCAGTGGTCACCTGTGCATGATTCAGAGATGCAGTGTGTCTGGTCCAGTAGTCCACTGCACTGGTCCAGTGAGCCTGGTCCGGTAGTCCACTGCACTGGTCCAGTGAGCCTGGTCCGGTAGTCCACTACACTGGTCCAGTGAACCTGGTCCGGTAGTCCACTGCACTGGTCCAGTGAGCCTGGTCCGGTAGTCCACTACACTGGTCCAGTGAACCTGGTCCGGTAGTCCACTGCACTGGTCCAGTGAGCCTGGTCCGGTAGTCCACTACACTGGTCCAGTGAACCTGGTCCGGTAGTCCACTGCACTGGTCCAGTGAGCCTGGCCCGGTAGTCCACTGCACTGGTCCAGTGAGCCTGGTCCGGTAGTCCACTACACTGGTCCAGTGAACCTGGTCCGGTAGTCCACTGCACTGGTCCAGTGAGCCTGGTCCGGTAGTCCACTACACTGGTCCGGTAGTCCACTGCACTGGTCCAGTGAGCCTGGTCCGGTAGTCCACTACACTGGTCCAGTGAACCTGGTCCGGTAGTCCACTGCACTGGTCCAGTGAGCCTGGTCCGGTAGTCCACTACACTGGTCCAGTGAACCTGGTCCGGTAGTCCACTACACTGGTCCAGTAAGCCAGGTCCGGTAGTCCACTACACTGGTCCACCGTGCGGAGCCCAGTATTCCAACGAACATATTTCCAGTGCGTGTTAGTATTCCTTCGTAACTCACAAATAGCCCTATTCATAGTAAGCAAACCTAACCTGCCAAGTTAAATGTTACAAGTTACAACACACTGCTAAAGATTACTCTAGCATTCACACATACACACACACACACACACACAGGGATTTTAGGAAGTATTTCTTCAGTCACAGAGTTGTCGGGAAGTGAAATAGTTTGGGAAGCGATGTAGTGAAGGCAGGATCCATTCATAGCTTTAAGAAGAGGTATGATAAAGCTCATGGCGCAGGGAGAGTGACCCAGTAGCGGACAGTGAAGAGGCGGGGCCAGGAGCTATGACTCGACCCCTGCAACCATAACTAGGTGAGTAACTAGGTGAGTACACACAAGTTTGACCCAAGGAGGGCGCGTTTAGCTCTATTTCCTTAGCCCAAGAGCCTTCCGTGGCACTGAATCGTCCTTCCCAGAAGGGTAAGTGATTTTGAGCACCGTGTTTAGTCTCTAACAAGGCGAGACGAATGTGCAAGCCTCCCTACACCTGTATCCCGAATTTCACCCAGCAATAAACAGACACCTGAGTGGTAGTCGCCTGCTGTGGGCCCATCCTTGGCCAGATCACAGTGGAAATAAGCCATACTGCTTGGCTATCCCGGGTTATCCTGGGTTTAATAACCTGCGGGTTTAACGCTTCTCCGTGAAGGCTAAGAATCTTTTTTTTTAGGTTATATGAGAAGATGCTCTTGGAACTCTCCCCAGTCCCCAGGCACGTAGCCCACCCATCCTCCCGCCCACTCGCACACCCCGGCCATTCACTGACTGTTGGCTCATCTGTACACACACACTACGTTATGTATGACGTCATCACCTGACCGGAGACGGAAAATCTGAACGGAACCTGAGAAAAGCCCCAACGGGGCTTCCTCCCCCCCTAAACCCCACCCCTTAACCCCCTACCCTCTCTTACTCCTCCGTACCCTTACCCATCTCCCTTTTTTCCCTACCGCCCCTACCCCTTTCCTTCTTATATTTATTCTCCTCACTCTCCCTCCCATAAGCCACTCCCCCTACCATCCCTCCTAGTCTTACAATGCTAGTCACCCTTACTGGGAGTGTTGTTGGCTGACGTCACATTATCCTCCTCAAACCACCCTTCCTAATTAAACTACCATTTACGATTGCATTCCCCCCTTTTTCTGTTTTATTTTCTTTGCAACTCTCCTTTGCTCCCTCATCTTACCCTATCTCTCACAGCAAGCATCCTTAAATCTGTAAATAAACTACACGAAGTTTCCTCCTAGCAAAATGGTATACGTAGGAAAAAACTTATAAGAACATCAGAAAGGAGGAACGGTCCAGCAGGCCTACTGGCCCATACTAGGCATGTCCTCATACCCAAACCCACTAGCAAAAATATTCGCATTGATAATCCTATTAACCCAAGTGCAAGTCTCACTCAAATCCAACCCCTGTTGCTCATGTATCTATCCATACATTAATATAATACCTCCAGGTAGATGACTAAGACGCTTGGGTATCTATAGTGATGAACGACACCCACGTATTGCACACGTGTCTTATTCATCAACTTCATCCCCGGTGAAGAAGGTTCCCAGTATTAAGTGAAAGGTTTCATTGCAGCAAGACGTATCTAATTAATGTTAATTTAAAACAAAAACAAAATGTTTCTCCCTCTCAAGTTCTCCCACTCTAACCCCTTCAGTTCTCTTTCACTCGGCCTCACCCTGGTCCTTCTCTCCTCTAATGTCGTCAACTTCATTAGCTTGAAAAGGCGTATTAAAACAGGTATGATGGTAAACACACAAGTTGCAGGACAAGCTGTTGTTGGGACAACGTTTCGCTCTTTTATAAAGCTCTACACGGAGCGAAACGTTGTCCCAATAAAAGCTTGCTCTGCAGCTTGTCTTAGTCTTCATACGTCAGATTCAGTTCTGTTCGTTTCTCCTTGTACTTCAGTCCCTTGCAAGAGCTCCAGTACTTATATTGCAGGTCTGTAGTGGTGGGGTTCGTGATAAGGGGCTTGTTTATGTTGTAAATATTGTACCTTGTTGCTTGTTAGTTTTCGTGTTGTTGCTGTGTATGTGATGATGTCACCAGTGAGAACTAGATGGTTGGTGACTTTCAATTTATCCCTTCACCACTGTTGGAGCGCGACACTTGCTACAGGGCGAAGGGTAACTAACACTTGAGGAACTTCACCAACTCAGAAGTAATCGATTATTTTCAGATTGTGTAACCATGGAGGGTCAGTCTCCTCGCGTGACTAACAGTGTGTCAGG
Source organism: Cherax destructor (assembly GCA_009830355.1). NCBI lineage: Eukaryota > Metazoa > Arthropoda > Malacostraca > Decapoda > Parastacidae > Cherax > Cherax destructor. The sequence continues at coordinate 527,744 of WNWK01000019.1, forward strand.
TACTCATGATCGTTCCCCTGATGGCACAACGGGTAGCTTCGTCTGGCTGAGGTGGGAGGGAAGGGGGAAAAGGGGGTCTAAGGTACTGTGAATTAAGTTCTCTGCCTGTATGGAGAGTTGAAAACATGGGATTGAATCATCAGCTGGTCTCCTATATTTTTTTAAATACATCTGCTAATACATACTTGTAGTAGCAGATTACAAGCTTTATATATATATATGTGTGTGCACGGGCACGTGTTATTTTTTATACTATACAAGAAAATTAACTTGAAGAGTGAGCGTAGTGTTGTGTTCCTGGCGGTGTAGATGAAACAACTAAGGCTGTGTCATGTTGACCTTCCAGTAGTACATAGTAGTAGTGCTGAATAGTTTTTAAACCTACCTTCTGTTTTCTATGAGTTATGCGTAAAGGAAGAAGAGCAGGAGAGGTTGGGGGGGGGAACTCCTCGAAGTGATGGTGCGTCAGTTTCGCCGTCGTATGGTGGTATTTATCCGGGAATTTCGTCCATATTTACCTTACCGGCCGGTCCACCTCCTAAGTTTGGCTTCCCGGTGTTTCTGCCTCGTCATGGCGCTGGGTGTCTGATTTCTGCTGGAATGTGCGCCTATTCAGCCAAGGAGCTATATTTTTTTTCCATACTACCCGAGAGGAATTCTGACCCCAAAAAGATAATGTTTTAAATAGTGAACGGTGCTTAAAATTCCATTACTTTGAAAAAAATTTTTTATTTTATTTTTATTAGAGTAGTTCAGACGAATTGAATTAAACTATCATTGTGGGTGTATATTGTGTAGTGGTGCTGAGGGTTGTGTAGTGGTGCTGAGGGTTGTGTAGTGGTGCTGAGGGTTGTGTAGTGGTGCTGAGGGTTGTGTAGTGGTGCTGAGGGTTGCGTGGTGGTGCTGTTGGTTGTTTAAACAGACACAAGGAGAGGTAGATAACATTTTTAAACAAAAAAGTAAAAAAGGGCCCCGTCCTTGGACCCATTATGTGTCTGTATTTGACTGCCCCCACAGGGTCGTTGTAACGTCCATAATAAAGATATTAAACTAATCTTTACTTACAAAATGACAAACTGAAATGCAAAGAATATTGCATAGAATATAATAATGATAAGCACAAGATGAAACTGGGTAATTATTTAATGACAGTCCTCCGTGAAGATGGTAACCAATTCTCTGGAAACGCTAAACCCATAGGGATTATACAGCCCTTGATGGGGGTGGAAGGAAGGGGGATGGAAGGCATTCGGGCATGAGGGAATTGGAACACAGATCAACTCCCTAGATCAAGAGCCTTTCACCAGCATCAAGGAACCCTCCATGAAGGGAATGGGATTTAAAACCTATCGACTACACTAGGGTCATTACGGCTGCACATTTTCACCACCAGTTAAAAATACTTTAATCCCTATTTTAGGGATCAAAGTAAACTCTAATCATGACTCTAATCATCTATATGCTGAGAGGAAATACACGTGTGCATGCGGTGTTACTGCTGAGGCTGGTGTATCGTAGAGTAGGTAGACCTTGTGACGGTCTCTGGCTCACCCATGGGAGTTAATGGGGATTGTAGTACCCATGATGAAATTAGTATATGGAGATCACCGATGATGATACGCGAGTCAACTTGACCTATGGTGTATGTAGACTGAGATAACACTTACCTCATAGTGAAGTTATTACTGATAATCACCATAACGTAATAAAAGTATACAGTAAGGAGAGAGTGGTTTAGATGTTTAGGAGAGCAGTAGAGGCTGATGTAAGGATTGACCCAAGGCAAGGTCAACACGCAATGAAAAATAGAAAAGAAAAGAAGAGAAAGAAATACTTCCCAGTCACCAGGTGAGTCAGCCAGTATTAGTCAGCTTCCTTCCACTTTCGTCGAGGTTTCTTTTCCGCGCACTGTATGGCAGGGCTCGATACGGCGTACGCTGTCAGTGGCCCTATAACCCCCAACAACAACAACAGCTAGTGGTTAGTGACTTGGCTCATAGATGGCACTGGCATATATACTTCCATAAGAGGTGAGGAAGGTAACAATGACCAAAATAACATGCATGCTTCCTAACATGAACATTAGTACACTAAATACGAACTTTTCCCTCATATTAATCGATAGGGTTTAAACCTAATGAGCCAAGTGACTGATACAAGACTAGGGCATAACTCTTTACTTAAAGAAGCGTCTCAAAGAAGGAATATATATAAACGCAAATACTGTACACAATTTTAGCCTCTAGTTAGAAGTGCCTCGCCACCGTACAGTTGAGGGTTAATGGAACTATAATGTTCAGGCCAAACTACAAGAACAGGGACATTAATCTCTGGAACTGGACGTATTTTTTATTTAATGCTTGCCCCATTAATAAAATAATAGTAGTAGTAATATAGCAAGTCGGGCCAAGAACTAAGACTCGACCCTAACACCACTAGGTAAGTATAATTAGGTGAGTACACTTACACACACACACACACACACACATGGAGGGTCCGGGTTCAATTCCCGGCGGGGCCGAAACATTTCGAAGTGTTTCGTTACACACACTCATACAACAGGCCTAGTGTCTAATCGACATGTGCCTAGGACAAAATGGTAACTAACACATACACAGCCTCCCCAACACACACACACACACACATCCTCCCCAGCGCGCACACACACACACACACACACCTGTAACCCGTTATGTAGGTATTTTTACAAAGAGTTCAAGTGCGTGATGATGGCCTTTACAGGAGCAGCAGCACCTGCTTGCTTAACGGACCAGGCTAGGGGAAGGTGGTAGGTGAGGCGAGGTGGTGTTAGATCACCTGCCCTCACCTAGCCTTTGTGGGGAGACTTGTCAGTACGGTATGTTGAGCATGAGAGAGAGAGGGAGAGAGAGAGAGAGAGGATGGGGGAAGGGGGGTGGCGAGAAGGAAGGAATGGAGGTAGGTAGATTAGGAAAAAGGTCAAACAAGACTGCAAGAATTTCACGTGTGTCTTCCCAGGAAGAATAGTCCTAGTCCACTCGTAATGCAAGTGACCTGTGATGAGTGTCACCACCACAGGTAACAAGTGACCTGTGATGAGTGTCACCACCACAGGTAACATGTGACTTGTGGTGGGTATCACAACCACAGGTAACAAGTGACCTGTGGTGGGTATCACAACCACAGGTAACAAGTGACCTGTGGTGGGTATCACAACCACAGGTAACAAGTGACTGTGGTGGGTATCACAACCACAGGTAACAAGTGACCTGTGGTGGGTATCACAACCACAGGTAACAAGTGACCTGTGGTGGGTATCACAACCACAGGTAACAAGTGACTGTGGTGGGTATCACAACCACAGGTAACTAGTGACCTGTGGTGGGTATCACAACCACAGGTAACAAGTGACCTGTGGTGGGTATCACAACCACAGGTAACAAGTGACCAGTGGTGGGTATCACAACCACAGGTAACAAGTGACCTGTGGTGGGTATCACAACCACAGGTAACAAGTGACCTGTGGTGGGTATCACAACCACAGGTAACAAGTGACTGTGGTGGGTATCACAACCACAGGTAACAAGTGACCTGTGGTGGGTATCACAACCACAGGTAACAAGTGACCTGTGGTGGGTATCACAACCACAGGTAACAAGTGACTGTGGTGGGTATCACAACCACAGGTAACTAGTGACCTGTGGTGGGTATCACAACCACAGGTAACAAGTGACCTGTGGTGGGTATCACAACCACAGGTAACAAGTGACCAGTGGTGGGTATCACAACCACAGGTAACAAGTGACCTGTGGTGGGTATCACAACCACAGGTAACAAGTGACCTGTGGTGGGCATCACAACCACAGGTAACAAGTGACCAGTGGTGGGTATCACAACCACAGGTAACAAGTGACCAGTGGTGGGTATCACAACCACAGGTAACAAGTGACCAGTGGTGGGTATCACAACCACAGGTAACAAGTGACCTGTGGTGGGTATCACAACCACAGGTAACAAGTGACCTGTGGTGGGTATCACAACCACAGGTAACAAGTGACCAGTAGTGGGTATCATAACCACAGGTAACAAGTGACCAGTGGTGGGTATCACAACCACAGGTAACAAGTGACCAGTGGTGGGTATCACAACCACAGGTAACAAGTGACCAGTGGTGGGTATCACAACCACAGGTAACAAGTGACCAGTGGTGGGTATCACAACCACAGGTAACAAGTGACCAGTGGTGGGTATCACAACCACAGGTAACAAGTGACCAGTAGTGGGTATCATAACCACAGGTAACAAGTGACCAGTAGTGGGTATCATAACCACAGGTAACAAGTGACCAGTGGCGGGTATCACAACCACAGGTAACAAGTGACCAGTGGTGGGTATCACAACCACAGGTAACAAGTGACCTGTGGTGGGTATCACAACCACAGGTAACAAGTGACTTGTGGTGGGTATCACAACCACAGGTAACAAGTGACTTGTGGTGGGTATCACAACCAACAGTCTAAGCCTAGAGCTTTTCCCAACGACATTTCAGTCCTTCACTATTTATTTGTCTCTCTAGCATCCACGCACGTTATCTTCTATTATCGCCATCTCGCACTATCTCTTCCTATTATCGCCATCTCTCATTAGCTCTCCGTAACATCTCCATTTCTCACTACCTCCTCGTAACACTGCCATCTCTCTCCACTCTTGGCCCTCCATGGCAGGTTCCTGCATGCTTCTAGAGCCATGGATTTTTTAACTACCGTTTCTCTCTTGGGATCAAACCAGATTGCCTCCCATTCGACAGGCGTTACGTGACCCCCTTCGAGTTTGGCGCTTTCCCGTGAATATCACTCACTCAACACTGTTTATCCTCCCTGGCAGCGCCACTCACACTACTTAATCCCCTTCTTCAACCTTTCACAGAAATGAGACACATCTCCTGCCCTAACACTCAGCATCCTTGAGTGATGTATTCTGCTCCGCCCTCAATTATGGATTAAAGAATAAGGTAAAGCCAGGACATGTGTCAAAAATAAATATTGGATTTTATTTAATATTCGCCTCCCCAGGGAAAATAGTTACCTAAGGTTATACAAATATTTATAAGACAAACTATGATTTTTTAACACTATAACTAAGCTAGCAGTCTCGCTGATCATCGCTAACATTCGCGTTACATAATAACACCTACCAAGCCTATCTAAGATTTTGCATAAGGTTAGCTAACTATTTTCCTTGCAGTGGAAGTGCAAGGTCAAACTTCAAGTGGTGAAAAATATTGCTTCTGTGCATTAAAAATGTCGTGTGGAACAACACGTGGAGAGGCGAGACTCACTTCAATTACCGTGCAAGGCGCTTAACTAAATGAAAATATCCCAGCACAAGTAGAACATTAAATAAGACGCTGAGCCAATCCGTGAGTGGGAGTCAGTCCTCTTCCTCAAGATGTTTGTTCGGTAACTGTGTACCCAGGAGGAAATTCCTGTTTCCTTAAGTATAATCACCTGGCGTACAGGTGCATCTTATTACCATGCTCTCGGAGGTACTGACATTGTGTGTGCGCATGAGTATGTGTGTTTGTGTGTGTGTGTATGTGTGTGTGTGTGTGTGTGTGTGTGTGTGTGTGTGTGTGTGTGTGTGTGTGTTTTTGCGCACTTGCAAAGTTGCACGCATCAAGTTATGGGTGCGGGGGTCGAGTCATGTGTCCTGGCCCCGCCTTTCAACCTACAATCGACTGGCGTAAATTCCAGTCACTTTATCCCTATTATTGAAATTGTGTATAGACTTTACTAACACCACAACTTCCAATCCATTCCCCTTTCTTTTACAGACTTAAGACTGAAGTACTATTTAACATCCCTGTGACAGGTGCCTCAGGTTTACCGTCCTAGCATGTGTCAATGACGTGATGAAGTTCATGCATGTCTCCGTCCACATGATCTCCACTATATTCACCTCTAAATTCTTTTCCATTGCCAATATCCTAAGTTTCCGCCATCAAGAGTCTCTCCTCTTGCTCCTTCCCATTTATCGTGATCTTTCACGTGTTAAAGCATAAGTCCAGTAGCTACTTCTTAGGCCACGTTTGTAACTTATCTGAACACTCTTCAAATCTATATCTAGTATCTTTGTATTCTACTCACCCATTTTACATAGTAAACCGTCATATACAAATCTATATCCTCTGACTGGTTATTTTCATATATTAGAAAACGTATACATCTTAATACTGACTCTTGATGCGCCCCACTCATTACTTTTGCCCAATCCCATAATTCCTCTTTCCCTTACTCTTTCTGTTTTTTCTATATACAGTATATTCACTGAGCCATCTACCCACTCCTCGCTTGCCCGTTGAATGTCCAATGTTGCGTCCCTTGCATGAGACTCAAAGTGTATTTGTTATATGTATATATTTTTATGTTCACTTAATATTTTATTGTCTATATCTTCATTAATAGCTAAAATAAAGTTATTATGATTTATAATATTATCTGACCATGTATTATTTAGCTATGTATATAGGTAGGATAAGATTTATTGAATTAAGTCTGGAACTACTATGCTAACTACCATAGGATAGTTGAGTCACTCGGTTTCTCAGGTCTCATAAACCAAGTTGACGTCTGGTTTAGAGGCGTTGGCTGAGTGAGTTCCAGCCTACCTCTAGCCGTGGAAACATCTCCTTGAGCTTTGTCTGGACTCAAGTTTTGGATAACTAACGATTCCGTTGGTGAGACGGAATCTATTTCTCGCTACACTAGGAATCAATGAAGGTCAGAGTTATTTCTGGACTTAGATTCTGATAGCTACTAAGGTTGTGAGTTTCTTTGACGTTAGTCAATCGGCTCCAACAGTGATCTCTACGTATTACCGTAGTCTTGATTTAAATGAATCCCAACTTATATTCAGTAAGAAGGGAGCGTTAGTACTCCTGTTGGGATTCTGTTGGAAATCTCGGCTGTGTTTTGTCTATATTATATTTCGATAAACAGGTTAGTTTATTACTTGAATTATCGTACTCGAAACCAGTGATTATTCGAGGACAGATGTACAATTTATTCTTTTACTTATATAGGGTCGATTTATAGGGAGACATTTCCGTTAAGGATTGTATCTCTAAGATATATGGGGTTAATTATGTCTCGTGGCTATCGAAAAGTCACTTTAAGTTCCAAAATTGTATTATAAACTTATGGCCATTGTTATTAATGTACTCTGAAGAATCTTTCGGCATTTTAAACAAGACTATTCACGTTATTTAACAAAAGTTGGTATTAAAGATATTAAATTATTATTTTGTCTGGTTATTGTTTCCTGATTATGACTTACAAGAAGCCTATTAGATGTTCTTATATATTAAAGATGGAGTTGTTGGTAATCCAACACATTGTTACAAGAAGGGAAGACTAACAGGCTACATAGGTAAGGAGATTTATCCCAAACTCAACGGATTTCTCCTCTCGCTTCTATAGTATACTCAGCGAGACACACAACTTCTCTTTTTGTGACATCTAGTAATCTTTCATATACCTATAGGAAGGTCCGAGAGGCCGAATTTGCCATTTCAGTTAGGAAACACCCTATGTGTACTAAGTTGTGTGTACAGGAGTCTATTCATAACTCTTGATCCAGTATCTAAACTATTGTTAATTGTTGGACCTCGTCTATGGTCCAACAATTACGCCAGGTATAGCTTTGGCTTCAGACATTCATGGGAATATTAAGAGTACATGTCTGAAGATATCACTTGTATGATTAAAAGCTTTGATTAACCGTTTTAAAATTCCTAGTTTTATGTGAAGTGGTGGCAGCAGTTTCGTGTCTGCTTGGATAAAAGCATTGTTATGGACATGTGTGTCCCTGGAATTAGCTCGTCTCTGACAAGCCATCCTTTTCTGCCACAGTGCTAGCCCAAAGGCAGAGGAAGCAGGAATCCTAATAATATCAGGTCTTCACTTACCTCCCGTTTGCTTCCATTGTAGCTGATCTTGTCCAGTAAACACTTCACATATTCATAATCTTCTTCCGTATGAATTGCGTGATGCAAAGGAATTATTGGAAGTGTATTGCCATGTGAAGCCAAACGGCCTCTAGACTTCTTGGCGAGCTGTTAGTAAACAGAGGCAGATCTAATAAATATCCACGTCGTCGAAAAAGGATATTCATCTCAGAGCAATAAGACAGAAGTGGTATCAGAAATTTTGGAGAAAGTAACAAAAGTCAGATGCCATTTCCTGTAGGATATGTAAGATCCAGTAAATTCCACTCTGAGACGAGATGTCAAAACCTCTGCATTGTATTTGGTAAGACCTAAATCCCTAAGTAATCTTGTTCTTGCTGATGAGATAAATGTGGAGATTTAGATGCAACGTCATCGCCCTCTTCAGAAGACGAAGCTTCCAATTCTGAAATTCCTCCTGAAGAAGCTGGACTGGGAAATGATAAGCCTTCACTCTATGGCACCGAGGCAATAAATGAAGTGCTTGGTTAAGGAACATTTATTTTAGCACATCGCAGAGTCTATTGTGTAGTTTTAAAAATAGGTTAGATAAATACATGAGTGGGTGTGGGTGGGTGTGAGTTGGACCTGACTAGCTTGTGCTACTAGGTCTTATGCTGTATAACCCCTGTGGTTTAGCGCTTCTTTTGATTATAATAATAATAATAATAATAATAATACTGGGTCTTATGCCGTTCTCCTTCTTTAAGTGGAAGTGACCTGATTACCTGGAGTTTACCTGGAGATTACCTGGAGAGTGTTAACTCCAGGTAGTCAGGTCTAAGCCTGGGAGTGACATGGACCTGCCTCGCATGGGCCAGTAGGCCTGCTGCAGTGTTCCTTCTTTCTTATGTTCTTATGCCATTACGTTATTGTTTTGTAAGGGCTACGACGGCTTACGCCGTATGAACCCTGTCCTAGTGGTTTGCTCTCGCTTCAAATACGAGGAATTGAAATTTCATGCATCTCTTAATACCACGTAACTATCCTTCTGATGGTGAGAAACAACTACCACATGGGAGGTGACCATGATTTATCTTGGTCACCATGCAGTGCAGGACTTGGTGAGGGGTTGGTTCTGCACCTGATGAGTCCAGGACCAGTGTCCACAGATATAACAGAACCAATCTGGAGACAGTCTTCAGCTCTACTGGTACCCATAACTACCTCAAAACAAGAAATTGTGCAAAAATAAAAGAACTAGTGATAGTATATATTAAAAATATGGAAGAAATCACAAAACAAAACGCGTGATTGCAAATTTTGTGAACAAATTACACTGGTATTTTTCATATTAAAAATATATGACAGTATATAAAAATAGCAATGTAATTAACACATATTTTTAATTTCGATCATTTTATTTATAAATATAAATACAATAAAAATAAAGGATTAAATTTTTTATTGCCAAAATGTACGTAAAAACGTGAAAAAAAATTTCAATAGCTAGTGACACTGGCAAAATCAAAGACAGATTTATAATCAGCAGAACCTAATTATCAAATACACCCAAAAAAACCAGCATAATTTTTTTTCAGACAACGTAATCATACATGATCCGAGAAAGAGGAAGGTAGTTGTAAATTCATGGATCAAGAGCCGAAGCGAGAAAAAATCGCAGCTGCAGACAGTTGATGATTAAGAGGAGCGAGCAGACTGGGACTGACTCTGCTGGTGCAGACACAGTAGAATTGAGTCTGGTGTTGCAGACACTGAGGGTGGGATTGAGCTACTGGACAAACTCGAGTCAGTGTCAGCCTGGCGTGGGCATATTTGTACTCCTGGCCAGCTAAACACCGCCTTGTGTGGTTGCCCGTTCTTTACTCTCATAGTGAAAATTCTCATGAAATAACTGGCCCACTGTGTGTGTGTGTGTGTGTGTGTGTGTGTGTGTCCCTGAAACGACCAACCTCTGTCATGTATTTGCAGGGTATTCCTTGATTCACTGCAACACATTATCATGTGACCATACTTGCTCCAGTAATTTATGAATCAATCTCTCGAGAAGTCCAAGAATATGCAGTCAACCCATCCTTGCCTACAGCACATACGTGATGTAGGACTTTCCTAAATCTAGATTGTTTGTGTGTGTGTGTGACCAAGCTCCTCCTCTCTAAATGTTCAACTAATCTTTTAACGAAAATGTTTTTCCTCAGTACTTTGGATAACACTTGTGTTGGTTATACTGACCTGTGATACAGTGTCTCTTGCCTGCTTCCCTGTTTGTGCATTGGGATTTTATTTAGTTTCGGCTGCCAGATAGCTATATCTTCTCTAGAGACTTATTGTAGAACTTTGCTGTAAGTTCACACAAAGCTTCTGCTCCCGTGGCCTGGTAGGCAACGCTCTCGCTTCACACACAGCGTCTGTGGTTCGATCCCCGGTAAGGGGATCGAACCACAGGTGTAAGGAAACATTGGGCGTGTTTCCTTACACCTGTTGTCCCTTTCACTTAGCAAGCAAGTAGGTACCTGGGTGTTAGCCGACTGGTGTGTCGCATCCTGGGGGACAAGATTAAAGACCCCAATATAAATAAGACACAGTCCTCGATGATGCACTGCCGTTCTTGGGTTATCTTGGGTGGCTAACCCTCCGGGATTAAAAATCCAAACAAAATCTTATCTAACCAAGGTAATATGTTGCCAGGCCTCATAACTTTTGATGTGTCCAACTGTTAGTAGTTTCATTACCATCTCCTTTGTTATGTTGAAGTTATCCAATTTCTGTTTAACAAGACTTGCCCATAAATGTGGTAGTAAGAGGTTATGAACGGTGTAGTCATTTATATACATAACACGCGTCATTCAAAGTAGAGCTCCGTAAAGCTCCACCTCCGCTCTCTGGTACCAGCTCTATCTCACCTTTGTGTGTGTGTGCGTGTGCGCGTGTCTGTGTGTGCGTGTGTTGTGTGTGCGCGTGTGCGTGCGTGTGTGTCTTCACACGCCTGTTTATATGTTTATGCGCACATGTGTGTACGCGTGTGTACACTGACTGGGGTGCCGTGACTGCGTGTAATACGGCTACTTTACCGTGGCAACAAGCAGTGTCGGTGGTGACAATAACACGCTATATGCAAATACCCGTGTTTAGTGCCGTCCCGCGAGGCTCGTTACTCCTGGCTAACAATCTCCCAGTTCGACCTCCCCTGCCGCTGGCTCTAATAACACAGTCATACAATACCCCTAATGTAATGCTGGCCGACTGGCGATTGCAGACTCGAACCTCTGTCCAGTTAATAGATTATGGCTCCCCAGGAGGCAAAAGGCAATTGCAGGTAGAGGAGAGAGGGGGATTAGAGGTACGGGAGGGGATTACAGGAGGATTACACCCTACTGGAGGGAGACTTGACTGGTTAGTGTGTATGTGTGTGTGTGTGTGTGTATATGTTTTTGTAAGTTGCTCTTATGACTCCCCTGGGAGGGTGGCGTAGTTGTTACAGGGTGAAGATTGTGGGGCTGTGTGTCGTATGTTTGTGTCGTAACTATCTCTCTTTTTCTCTTTCCACTCTGAGGCTGAAGAAGTACGTCCTAACATAGCTGTGACTCATGTGCATCTTTAACTTCTAGAAGTTCACCAGTGTTCTGATCTCCGTCTTTCAAGAAGCTTAAAGCCCCTGTCTACCCTATCAAGTCTGCTGGGTATCTTGTACATTGTTACTATGGCCTCTTTTGTTTTTCTGTGTTTTTCCTCTAAGGTTCCTTTCGCCTTTTCTCGTGAGCCAGCTCTCTCAGCACTAGGACCAATATTGTTGCAAATCTCTGGACTTTCTCTAGTTTCTCTGTTTGATCCGGTGTGGACTCCAGGCAAGAATTTCATTCCCTGTGGTAAGGTATGAAAAATGTCTTGTGAAAGGTCCCCTTTCCTTCTGTGTTGAGATTCCTAAAATATGTTCTCAGGTTTCCTTGGCACGCATATGCTTTGGGTACTATTCTTTATATGTGAACCTCTGGCAATATGCTCGGAACTTTACTTACCCCAAGAGCCATCTCCATACTCGAGGTTTGCTGCCTTTGTCACTCCATTCTTTACTCCCAGCGGCCATTTGTCTGTTCATACCAGAAGTTCGTGCACGTCCACTCGCAGTCGTTGAATGTTTTCCCGAACTTCTTTTCTCGTAAGTGAATCTTCATTAAGAGAATATAGGATTTTATCTCTTTCAGTTTCTTCCCTTCCTTAATCATATTACTTGGGTCTTTATTGTTTTTTTGTGGTTATCTTTCTTCTAATGTTGCTATGTATCAGTTTCCAATCTGACTTAGCATTTGTCTCTACGTCATTCTCAGATCACCTCTCTGCTTCTCTTCTCACTCTCGTGTATTCCTTCCTGGCAGCTCAGTTCACCATGTTGTTTGCTTACATTCTCTTCGTTCTCTGTTTTTTTAATGCCATGGCACTTTTTTGACATAGCAGCTCTACATGTTCAAGCGAACAATGGACTCTCTTTGCTTTTCCCATCGCCACTTTTTTTGGGAGTACATTTATCTTCTGCATCTCGATATTTACTAACAGGTACTCCATCATCTTCTGAGATGGGTTTCTTCTTAAGTGCTCCTTCCCACTGTGCTTCGTTTATGAAGCCTCTTGTTATTGGGTAGTTCCTCTTCTTGCTTCTCATCAGATTAACTTCCAGTAGGTGGTTAACCTCAGGACTACATGGTCACTGCCCGTCAAGGAGTCCTTTCATTCAATTTCTATATTGCCTCATTTGAGACAAAATCCAGAATCATTCTTACTGATTCATCTTGCCCCTTCCTCTCTCTCTCTCTCATGTAATTTCCTTTACATATTGGTAGGTAAAATTCTCCATGTCTGTCTCCATCTACTTAGCTTCCCATGTTTTTGATGAGGAACAGTTTAGACTTGATCCTGTGGACTTGCTGCTAAATCTTCCATGGATTTTGTCATATCTTTAAATGTTATCTTCATACTTTTGTCTCCATCTACTCTTGGTTACCCAGTTGTGACTTTGCTTGTTGTATGACTTTGGTACACATCACTGTGAGTTCCGCTCAAGCTTGCAGAGTTCTACATGTTCGTGACCAAGAGTGTTATTGCTTCCCTTCCTCCACTTCCTCGTTCTTTCCTCTTTCCCTGCTGGAAATATATTTCGTCAGTTTCGTATCTGTGATGGCTATAATGTCAAGTGACATTTCTATTCATTCCCCTTGGTCAATATACCTGGAGGGTGTTTCGGGGCTCTGTTAGTTATACCAACTGCATTAGATTTTACTGTTTTTTTTTTACCTTGGGGCACCTTGAGACACCTTGGGGCACCTTGAGACACCTTGGGCCACCTTGAGACACCTTGGGGCACCTTGAGACACCTTGGGGCACCTTGAGACACCTTGGGGCACCTTGAGACACCTTGGGGCACCTTGAGACACCTTGGGGCACCTTGAGACACCTTGGGGCACCTTGAGACACCTTGGGGCACATTTGGAAACCTCAGGGAGAGGTAAGTGAATACTGGATGTGTCATTCGTGTCAGGTTTCCTGTGGGTGTTAGTTCAAGCTACATTCCTTACCCATGGATAAAATCTGATTAACTCCCGTTTCTAAGGTGCTGAATAATCCCTGCGGGTTTAGTGCTTCTGCATGAATATAATGATACCTGTCTTTAAGATATTATTGAGTTCCTCGTTCGTGGTCCACCCCTTCTGTAGTCCATTCTTTTGTGGTCCCTCTTCTGTAGTCCCTATTTTGTGGTTCCCTCTTCTGTGTTTTTTTCAATTTCTTCCTCATGTTTAGCCACCTTTTCCTTACTTTTCTGTTTTGCTTTGTTCAGAGTAGTTTATGAACACCCTCTTGTGTATGAACACCCTCTTGTGTATGAACACCCTCGTGGATTTACCCTTCAGATTTTCCCTCTTCCCCCCCCCTCATAACTTGTTCTTTCAGTCTCGCTAAAAAATACTATCTTCAGCAGACATTTTCTCTCCTTGCTGTAAGACCCGGGCATAAAAACTACCAACACCAATTTCTGTTTTCATTACTGCCAATATTCCATTGATATCTACTTTCACTCACAACATTCACCTTTCTCAGCTATCTTTTGCTCCTCCGTGCGTACAATAGCCACTTTGATCTATCTTCCTCTAGTAACTCTATAGTTTGTTAGTTTGCCTGGTCGTTTGCTGCTTCTCTAATAGTTTCTTAGATTATTCTTGTCACCGCAGGGTCAGGGGTGTTGAGTCGGCCTCGACTAGGCTGGAGCGTTGCATGTTACTCTTCTAGTAAGCTGGAATGATCCATAGAAGACCTCCATTACCCTTAAGTGTTACGCGAGAGGTCTACGGTTGGGTTTAGCCTCAAAGATGACGTAGTGTGAGTGAAATAGTAGAGTAGGCTGCCTCCTGTAGTTTCTCCGTGTTATAACGCAATCTTTTTCCCTCGTCCAACACCTTCAAGGAAGCTGTATTCACCTAATTGGTTGCAGGAGTCGATACATTGCTCCTGGCCCCTGTATGTGTGCGTGTTTGATGGGTTATTAGGTGGTGATGTGCTGCATAATGTGTCTTTTTCCCAGCAGAAATGCGACGCATTCACTTGTAATGGACATCCAGTTCTTTGAGAATAGTATCTGGCCCGTCCTGGACAACATCAAGTCCAAGACGAACTTGTAGCCACAATGAGATTTGTTTCAGATACATTACTGTAAGGTTTAACATATGGATTCTCTATAGCATTTGTTTTTCATTGACTTATTAACTAAATGATCTACATAATGTTGACAGTGTCCTGTTTACATGAGATCGAGTTTCAAGGATTTAGTGGAATGCAGTGACGCCTTACTGGAATAAATTGTTTGACAACGCACTGTTCTGTCGATGATATTCACGTTTGTGTTGTTTAGTAGGTCAGGTATTGAATAATTATAGAGACTGCGAGGATGTTTGCATCATATTGATCTGGCCAGATACATGGAGCTCTCGCGATCAAACTGCTTTGTTTGACCTTGTTTCTCACCTTGCTCGGTGTCATTTCTGAACTTGTTTTATATTGATTTTGAACTTTTTTGTTGTTGTTGTGTGTTGCTTTTGAACTTGTTTTGTATATTTTTGAACGTGTTTTATGTTATTTTAGTTTTATGCTCCTTGTGAACTTGTTTCATGTTTTTTGAACTTGTTTTATGTTACGAACTTATTCTGTGTTCCTTCTGAACTTGGATGGGTGAACGCACCCACAATGGCACAGTAGGGATGAACGCACCCACAATGGCACAGTAGGGGTGAACGCACCCACAATGGCACAGTAGGGATGAACGCACCCACAATGGCACAGTAGGGGTGAACGCACCCACGATGGCACAGTAGGGATGAACGCAGCCACAGTGGCACAGTAGGGGGTGAACGCACCGACAGTGGCACAGTAGGGGTGAACGCACCGACAGTGGCACAGTAGGGGTGAACGCACCCACAGTGGCACAGTAGGGGTGAACGCACCCACAGTGGCACAGTAGGGGGTGAACGCACCGACAGTGGCACAGTAGGGGTGAACGCACCCACAGTGGCACAGTAGGGGTGAACGCAGCCACAGTGACAGTGGGTGAACGCACCCACAGTGGCACAGTAGTGGGTGAACGCACCCACAGTGGCACAGTAGTGGGTGAACGCACCCACAGTGGCACAGTAGTGGGTGAACGCACCCACAGTGGCACAGTAGTGGGTGAACGCACCCACAGTGGTACAGTAGTGGGTGAACGCACCCACAATGACACAGTAGGGGTGAACGCACCCACAGTGGCACAGTAGGGGTGAACGCACCCACAATGGCACAGTAAGGGTGAACGCACCCACAATGGCACAGTAGGGGTGAACGCACCCACAATGGCACAGTAGGGGTGAACGCACCCACAATGGCACAGTAGGGGTGAACGCACCCATAATGGCACAGTAGGGGTGAACGCACCCACAGTGGCACAGTAGGGGTGAACGCACCCACAATGGTACAGTAGGGGTGAACGCACCCACAATGGCACAGTAGGGGTGAACGCACCCACAATGGCACAGTAGGGGTGAACGCACCCACAGTGGCACAGTAGGGGTGAACGCACCCACAATGGTACAGTAGGGGTGAACGCACCCACAATGGCACAGTAGGGGTGAACGCACCCACAGTGGCACAGTAGGGGTGAACGCACCCACAGTGGCACAGTAGTGGGTGAACGCACCCACATGGCACAGTAGGGGTGAACGCACCCACAATGGCACAGTAGGGTGAACGCACCACATGGCACAGTAGGGTGAACGCACCCACAGTGCACAGTAGGGGTGAACGCACCCACAGTGGCACAGTAGGGGTGAACGCACCCACAGTGGCACAGTAGGGGTGAACGCACCCACAGATGGCACAGTAGGGGTGAACGCACCCACAGTGGCACAGTAGGGGTGAACGTACCCACAGTGGCACAGTAAGGGTGAACGCACCCACAGTGGCACAGTAGGGGTGAACGCACCCATGGACAGAGGTGAACGCACCCAAGTGGACAGTGGGTGAACGCACCCACAGTG
This sequence comes from Cherax destructor, assembly GCA_009830355.1. Taxonomy (NCBI): domain Eukaryota; kingdom Metazoa; phylum Arthropoda; class Malacostraca; order Decapoda; family Parastacidae; genus Cherax; species Cherax destructor. The sequence continues at coordinate 544,241 of WNWK01000019.1, forward strand.
GCACAGTAGGGGTGAACGCACCCACAGTGGCACAGTAGGGTGAACGCACCCACAGTGGCACAGTAGTGGGTGAACGCACCCACAGTGGCACAGTAGGGGTGAACGCACCCACAGTGGACAGTAGGGGTGAACGCACCCACAGTGGACATAGGGTGAACGCACCCACGTGGCACATTAGGGGTGAACGCACCCAATGTACAGTAGTGGGTGAACCACACATGTACAGTAGTGGTGAACGCACCCACATGGCACAGTAGTGGGTGAACGCACCCACAGTGGTACAGTAGTGGGTGAACGCACCCACAATGGCACAGTAGTGGTGAACGCACCCACATGGCACAGTAGTGGGTGAACGCACCCACAGTGGTACAGTAGTGGGTGAACGCACCCACAATGGCACATTAGTAGGTGAACGCACCCACGATGGCACATTAGTGGGTGAACGCACCCACAGTGATACAGTAGTGGGTGAACGCACCCACAGTGGTACAGTAGTGGGTGAACGCACCCACAGTGGCACAGTTGTGGGTGAACGCACCCACAGTGGCACAGTAGTGGGTGAACGTACCCACAGTGGCACAGTAGTGGGTGAACGCACCCACAGTAGCACAGTAGTGGGTGAACGCACCCACAGTGGCACAGTAGGGGTGAACGCCCCCACAGTGACAGTAGTGGGTGAACGCACCCACAGTGGTACAGTAGTGGGTGAACGCACCCACAGTGGCACAAGTGGGTGAACGCACCCACAGTGGCACAGTAGTGGGTGAACGCACACTCACAGTGGTGCACAGGCAGTAGTGGGTGAACGCACCCACAGTGGCACAGTAGTGGGTGAACGCACCCACAGTGGCACAGTAGTGGGTGAACGCACCCACAACGAGACGCTACCACAGCAAGTAACGCAGACAGCACAAACGTACTGGAAGGAAATTTAAACAATGCTATTGTGGCACTCAGTAAAGATTCAGGAAATACATTGTCCTCTACGGGAGAGAGAGAGAGAGAGAGAGAGAGAGAGAGAGAGAGAGAGAGAGAGAGCTATAGTCAAGCAGAGGAACACAAAGAAGTGGATATTGCAAGTTAGAGAGAGAGTTTGGTCTTTGTAGACGAGGTCTTGAGACAGTGACTAAGAGTTGTTGGTCTGAGCAGAAAAGATCTTGAGACAGTAACCGAGTGTTGGTCTGTACAGATTAAGTCTGGAGACACTGAGGGAGTTGGTCTAGGCAGTCTGTAAATACACTTCTTGAGTGATGGTCTGTGCAGACATTCTAGGGACAGTCACTAAGAGTGTTGGTCCGAGTAGACAGTCTTGAAACAACCACTGAGAGTGTTGGTCTGGGTAGATAAGGTCTGGAAATAGTCACTAGGAGTGTTAGTCTAGGCAGACAAGGTCTGAAGGAAGAGACTAAGTGTAGGTCTGTGAAACATGCCTTAAACAGTCAATGACAGTGTTGGTCTAGGTCTACGCAGAAAAGGTCCCTGAGAGTGTTGGTCTAGACAGACAAGGTCCCTGAAATACAGTCGCCGAGAGTGTTGGTCTAGGTAGACAAGGTCCCTGAAATGCAGTCCCTGAGAGTGTTGGTCTAGGTAGACAAGGTCCCTGAAATGCAGTCCCTGAGAGTGTTGGTCTAGACAGACAAGGTCCCTGAAATACAGTCGCCGAGAGTGTTGGTCTAGGTAGACAAGGTCCCTGAAATGCAGTCCCTGAGAGTGTTGGTCTAGGTAGACAAGGTCCCTGAAATGCAGTCCCTGAGAGTGTTGGTCTAGGTAGACAAGGTCCCTGAAATGCAGTCCCTGAGAGTGTTGGTCTAGGTAGACAAGGTCCCTGAAATGCAGTCCCTGAGAGTGTTGGTCTAGGTAGACAAGGTCCCTGAAATACAGTCGCCGAGAGTGTTGGTCTAGGTAGACAAGGTCCCTGAAATGCAGTCCCTGAGAGTGTTGGTCTAGGTAGACAAGGTCCCTGAAATGCAGTCCCTGAGAGTGTTGGTCTAGACAGACAAGGTCCCTGAAATACAGTCGCCGAGAGTGTTGGTCTAGGTAGACAAGGTCCCTGAAATGCAGTCCCTGAGAGTGTTGGTCTAGGCAGACAAGGTCTTGATAGACAACCTCCGACTCTCTCCACATCAGCAGTAATGCTTGGAGTAACCTTGGCGTCCCTCACCAGCGCTCCACTTCCTACCTCCTGCTTACATACAAACCCATTACTACCCACCAGAACCTCAATGTATTTTATGTATACTTGCTGGTTAATGAAGTTAATCGACAACACAAGGGTCACCAAGGCTGCATGCCACCTGTTCATCACTAATCAAGAATATTTCAACCCCTAGAACATGGAATAAAGTTAACAGCCAGTGTACAGTAAATACACTGAGAGACTTACACCTCTCTGTGTATATCCTGTGTGTACATACTGATGGTAAGCAGTGCTGTATGACCAGTTAAATAATAAAATTGATATTATTAAACTTGGTTTAAGTTAACCACATGTGGTTCTTCACTTACTACCACACAGTTATACAATGGTTGTTATAGGCACATATTTGCTATAAACACTGATGGTGAATTATCCAGAGTTAACTCAGTGACACTTAGAATTTCAGTGAAACCTTACATCCTTGACCAGTCCTTAGGACTCTCCAGTCTTGACAAGTCCTCAGTCTTTTAGTCTTGACCAGTCCTGAAGACTTTAAGTCTTGACCAATCATCTTGGACGGTTCTCAAGACCAGTCCTGAAGACTTACAGCCTTGTCCAGTTCACGTGTCTCACGGCCTTGACTTGTCCTCAAGACTTACTTTCATGTTCTCAAATCTTTCAGCCTCGACCTGTCCTCGATACTTTCAGCCTCGACCTGTCCTCGATACTTTCAGCCTTGACCTGTCCTCGATACTTTCAGCCTTGACCTGTCCTCGATACTTTCAGCCTCGACCTGTCCTCGGTACTTTCAGCCTCGACCTGTCCTCGGTACTTTCAGCCTCGACCTGTCCTCGGTACTTTCAGCCTCGACCTGTCCTCGATACTTTCAGCCTCGACCTGTCCTCGGTACTTTCAGCCTCGACCTGTCCTCGATACTTTCAGCCTCGACCTGTCCTCGGTACTTTCAGCCTCGACCTGTCCTCGTACTTTCAGCCTCGACCAGACCTCAAGATTTTCAATCTTGGCTAGTCTTCTAGACTTTTAACCTTGCCAGGTCATTAAGACACAGCCGATATATCACGTACATCAAAGACAAAAACAATAAATAATGACAATAAGACGGGCAAAGTGTGGGGCTGGTATGGGATGGGTGGGAAAGGAGAGATCATGGGTTGGAAATGGGAGAGGAATGAGGTGGTTGAGGGGATGGGGGGTGGAGAGCTGACGGGTGGGCGGGGCCAGGCAGACCTTGTGGTAATTACCGTTGTTGCTAATTGGTTGAGGGGGCGGGTAACTCCGCCCCTTTACCCTTGGCTCCGCCCCCTCTGGGGCCAACAAGCCCCGCCCATGACCTCTGCTGTGACAACTCTACCCCCAACAGTATAAAAGTACCCCACGAGGACGTGCTAAATTGACCCTTGTAATCAAGAATGTGGTTTCACCAGACGTGTTTGTTCCTTGCGAGTTGGTATGTTGAGAAGCAGGGGTACCATTACGTCACTCATGGTTCTAAAATAAAATTTGGGGTTAAATTGTTTGGAATGAGAAAGAAAGGAAGTGTGTGTGTGTGTGTGTTTACCTAACTGTGTTTGAAGAGGTCGAGCACTGGCTCTTGGATCTCACGCTGTCGGATGCTACGTTAACCTTACCACCACTCTATGTGATTCCTCTGTTAGAAATCTAAATATACATGCTTTTCTTTCCCTGTTTTACCTAGTAACCTCGCATCACTCCATGGTCACATTTGTTAAGTCTTTGTAAAGCCCGCCTTGTAGACCACAACTGCCTTTTATTTACCTAACACTGAGTTTGTAATAGTGATTTAATAGCTGAGAACTCAGTAAGTTAGCGTCTAAGCATCCTTTCAAATACTTTTATGAAGTTTCATATAAGCGCTACTGGTCAGTGTTGTTCTACCATCACTCTACTGACTTCGTTGTGAAGAGCTACTGTACACACTACTATCCACACCAAGCCAAACTACACAAGACTCTGGTGCCCAGCAAACTAGGCGTTTGCCCCAGAGCTGCTGCACCAGGTTGATGATTAGCCTTTCATCTCTTCTGCATGCACTGACCCATGAGAAATATGAGAATGCTTATAAATCACAGAAAAAAATATTATTTATAAACATTCATCTCTGATGAGTCAGTGCATACAGGAGAGTAGATGAAAACTAATTACTAGTTTGGTGCCAGCGGCTCTGGAGCAAAGGCCTAGATGAGGTTCCTGTGCACCTGAGTTATCTGTGGTCTGGCTTGGTGACAATAGTACCGTGAACGTTGTCCCAAAGTTCGAAGGTTCAAGCCTCCTCTTTATTAACACATCGGCCGTTTCCCACCGAGGCAAGATGACCTGAAAAGGAAGAAACACTTTCATAATCATTCACTCCATTACTCTCTTACCAGAGGCATATCTACACTACAGTTAAAAAACTGCAACATATCTCCACCCAACCTTCAGAGTGCAGGCACTGTACTTACCACCTCCAGGACTCAAGTCCGGCCTGCCGGTTTCCCTGAATCCCTTCATAAATGTTACTTTGCTCACACTCCAATAGCACATCAATTCATAAAAAACATTTGCCTCCACTTGCTCCTATCTAACATACTTGTGCACATTTGCTGGAAGTCTAAGCCCCTCGGACACAAAACCTTCATTACCCCCTCCCTCCCTCCAATATTTCCTAGGACGACCCCTACTCTGCCTTCCTTCCACAACAGATTTATATGCCCTTCAAGTTATTCTGTTTCATTCCATCCTTTCTAAATGTCTGAACCACCTCAACAACCCCTCCTCAGCCCTCTAATATTCTAATATCCAAGTCACAGGTTCAATGCATAATATTCACACCATACATTGCCCTCAGACACAACATCTCCACTTCCTCCAGCCTTCTCCTTGTTGCAACATTCATCACCCATGCTTCACTTCCATATAAGAGCATTGGTACCACTATGCTCTTATACATTTCCCTCTTTGCTTCCATGGATAACGTTCTTTGTCTCCAGAGACTTCTTGGTGCACCACTCACCTTTTTTTCCTCATCAATTCTATGTTTTGCCTCGTCTTTCATAGACCCGTCTGCTGACAAGTCCACTCCTATATATTTGAATACATTCACTTCCTCCATATTCTCTCACTACACTCTGATATCCAGTCTTTCATTACCTAATTTTTTTTTGTTATCCTCAACACTTATTCTTTCCTATGTTCACTTTTAATTTCCTGCTTTAACATACCCTTCCAAACTCGTCAACCAACCTCTGCAACTTCTCTTCAGAATCTCCCAAAAACACAGTGTCATTAGCAAAAAACATCTGTGACAACTCCCACTTTGTGCTAGATTACACACACACACACATATATATATATATATATATATATATATATATATATATATTATACGTATATATGAGAGCATTCTCTCCGTCCAGAACAGGACTGGAACCTGCTCAGACCCCGATATAAATAATGCGCAAGAAGAAACAGAGAATAAGAAGGCACCAAGCATATTAACAGACACACATATAATCGAATAACACCAGCAGCATATGCAAAACTGGCTAATTTAAAACTGCTTACAGGATTCAATGAAGACGATACGCACAACGTACATTAGGCAAGCAAACCTTGAAACACGTCACGCCAGCATAGATCCCACACCGCTTCAGGCATTTAAAAATATAGAAAAACCCAAATGTTCACTTTGAGACTGGTGCTAGAACTGATGGACGAGAGAACGAGAGAAGAGCCAGGAAGAACATGATAGTGACATACAAACTAAACAGGACGACACGGAGTGGAAAGGGACAGGCTATCTGAGACGCGAGAAGAGAAAGCCAGGCAACACAGAAGGCAGCTTATAAGAAGATTAGCCATAGTTTTTAATATTAAGGAAGTGAGCAAGTGGAATGCACAGTTTCAAGAGTAAAAATGATAGTCTCTGGAGGCGGTGAATCAGTAAAGTTGGGCGACAAGAATTATGAGCTGTGGCCAGGATCTGTGCCTCGACCCCTGAAAATACAAATAGGTAAATACAGACGGCGGAGGCTGGGTGGGCAGGAGGGGTGGTGCTCTACCTGTGTAGACAAACAGCAGTGTGTACCTAGGGCCGCTGCTTCCCCAATTAGTACTCTCAGCCTTACCTTCATACAAAACTCCCAGCTTGCATCCCGAAGCTTTATAATTTGTTTTATGTTACAGGTTTACTTTTTTTAAGACAGAAGTGGAAGAAGAGGGAAGCGGTGATGAAGAAAAGAAGGAAGGAAAGAGGTCAGGAGGAGGGAAAAAAGAGGAAGCTTTGGAGGAGGAGGATTTTGTGTTCGTATTTACTGGTATCTGACTTTTGGGGCTCTAAGCTTGTGGCTGTGATAGTTCTGGGGCTCAGCTGCCTCGCTGGTCAGTTGGTGTTTATCAGTGTGGATTTCCCGGTAGTGAGGTTGTGGTACTCAGGGCTACACCTACCTCGGGTGTCACACGGGATGGTATGACATAGACGCGAAGGCTTCACCTACCTCGGGTGTGTCACTCAGCATGGTGTGACAGTCTTCCTGATGCCCGACAGTTCAGTGAGCAGTGCTGGAAAGAACACTCAGGTTGATCTTGTCAGTGTTCACAAGTTCTTCCTTGTTCACACACCTAGATGAACATTTACCACTGGCATGTGTACCCCTGCCTGATGCTGTGCATGGTTACTTCCTTCTCTCTGCCGTAAAATTCTGGCAAGCATAAGAGTTTAATCTCTGCCTTTGTTAGACACAATACGCTGTTTATGGCATTTTATTAAGACGTTTCGTCCACCGGGGACTATGAAGTCCCTGGTGGACGAAACATCTTCTTAATAAAATGCCATCAATCGCATATTGTCTTACTGACGTACTTGTGGGTATATAATACCAGTGATAAACATACTGACTGCCTTTGTCTATCACGTTACAGACCTGCATGTGTTCCAGAGTCTCAACAAGAGGCACCAGGAGCTAGGACTCGATCTTAGTGAGCACACAGTCACACACACACACACAGACACACACACAGACACACACACACACTTCTTCAGCCTGGCTTTTCGGGACGTCAAGTGTGGACCCAAACAAACAGACAACTGTACCTGACCTCTGTCCCCAACACACAAACAAACATGACCAGAGGCTGATAATAGGTGCACCTCACCCTTGTCCTCTCATCCACACCCTTGTCCTAAAACCCACCAACATTCTTCGACTTGCGAATGTCCAAAAATAAAAATTCTCTGAAAATGGATTGGCCAGCCGAGCCCCTTCACACACACAGACACACCACATAGATAGATAGATAAATAAATAGATAGATAAGTAGATAGATAAATAGATGCCGAAAGGTAGCTTGAAAGGAAAGTTGTTCTTCACAGAGTATAAGAACTCTGGCATGGTACATAATACATTGTTTTTTCACAGAGGGAAAAGAACACTTGAATGATACACAATATAATCTTCATTTTTCACATATAACCCGTGTGAGTTATTCATGAGAAGTGAGACGTGCGAGTCATATAAGTCAAGGAGTGGTAGAACTTTGACTGACTTTATCACTGACTTGTCTGTGACACTATGAAGACGAGATAACACGACGGTAGCCACAACGAACTGAACACCGTACAGCATTAAAGACTGACTCGAAAGCTGTAAACCTTAACGAGAAGGAGCTAGAAGTGAGCATGTGTTATATGCTGATGGCTACAGCATCAGCACCCCCGCGGCCCGGTCTCAGATCAGGCTTCCTACAGTCACCAGTAAAAAAAGGACTAATAAAGAATAAAAAGTTAAAATAAAGTAACTGGAATAATAAACCAATAACTCGCACATAAAAGAAACTTATAACGACGTTTCGGTCCGACTTTTACCATTAATAATTATTAATGAATTAGGCTCATGTGCAACATCCGGGCATCTTTAATTTTGAAGACGTTTCGCCAACCACATTCTCTTTCACTTCAGTATACAACGTATCAGCTGGAGACAGTAGACGTTTAGGTAATCAGTCCCTCAGTCTTGAAAGAGTTCCAACTGGAGACAGTTGAAGATATAAGAACATAAGAAAGAAGGAACACTGCAGAAGGCCTACTGGCCCATGCGAGGCAGGTCCAAGTCTCCCACCGGCTTAAGCCAATGCCCCGACCCAACTAGGTCAGGTTACATTCACTTAAGGAAGGAGCACTGCATCTGACCTAGTAGCACAAGCTAGTCAGGACCAACTCACACCCACCCGCACCCACTCATATATTTATCTAGCCTATTTTTAAACTACACAACGTTTTAGCCTCTATAACTGTACTCGTGAGTTTGTTCCACTCATCGACAACTCTATTACCAAACCAATGCTTTCCTATATCCTTCCTGAATCTGAATTTATCCAACTTAAAGCCATTGCTGCGAGTCCTGTCAATACTAGATATTTTTAGCACGCTATTTACATCCCCTTTATTCCTGTTTTCCATTTATACACTTCAATCATATCCCCCCTAATTCTACGCCTTTCTAGAGAGTGCAGATTCAGGGCCCTCAGTCTATCCTCATAGGGAAGATTTCTGATACATGGGATCAACTTAGTCATCCTCCTTTGTACGTTTTCCAGAGCATTTATATCCATTCTGTAATACGGTGACCAAAACTGTGCAGCATAATCTAAATGAGGCCTAACCAAGGATATATAGAGTTGAAGAACAACCTGAGGACTCCTATTATTTATGCTTCTTGATATGAAGCCAAGGATTCTGTTCGCTTTATTGCGAACACTTATGCACTGCTGTCTTGGTTTTAGATTACTGCTAACCAGAAGTCCTAAATCTACATTATTTAGTTTATATGTGGCATGGTTATTGTCCTGTCCAATATTTAATAAACTGCATCTGCCACTTCTCCGACCACTGCATCAGTCTATTCAAATCTTCCTGGAGTGCTCTAATGTCCTCATTTGAATGAAATGAACGGCCTATTTTGGTGTCATCGCCAAACTTGCTTATGTCGCTATTTATTCCCTCATATATGTCGTTTATGTAGATTGTGAACAACAAGGGGCCCAATACTGACCCCTGTGGAACACCGCTTGTGACGCTTCCCCACTCTGATTTCTCCCCATTTATGCAAACTCTCTGCTGCCTATTTGTCAACCATGCCTCTATCAAGGAAAAAAATTATCCAATTCCGTGTGCCATAATTTTCCTCAATAGTCTCTGATGTGGGACTCTATCAAAAGCCTTACTGAAGTCCATATACACAATATCATATTCATTACCATGATCTACATCCTCAAACACCTTAGTGAAAAAGTTATTAAATTTGTAAGGCAGGAACGCCCAAGGCAGTCAGTCCTTCAGTCTTGAAGCAGGTGTTCACTACCTTAGTCTCAACGAATCTGAAACAAAGGCAGGAAGATGAGCACTTGTATTCCGGAGTTAGAGGAGATGCAGCACCTACCTAACAACACAGGAGTCACACCACCTACCTAGCAAGACAGGAGTCACACCACCTACCTAGCAGGACAGGAGTCACACCACCTACCTAGCAAGACAGGAGTCACACCACCTACCTAACAAGACAGGAGGCACACCACCTACCTAACAAGACAGGAGGCACACCACCTACCTAACAAGACAGGAGTCACACCACCTACCTAACAAGACAGGAGTCACACCACCTACCTAACAAGACAGGAGTCACACCACCTACCTAACAAGACAGGAGTCACACCACCTACCTAACAAGACAGGAGTCACACCACCTACCTAACAAGACAGGAGTCACACCACCTACCTAACAAGACAGGAGTCACACCACCTACCTAACAAGACAGGAGTCACACCACCTACCTAACAAGACAGGAGTCACACCACCTACCTAACAAGACAGGAGTCACACCACCTACCTAACAAGACAGGAGTCACACCACCTACCTAACAAGACAGGAGTCACACCACCTACCTAACAAGACAGGAGTCACACCACCTACCTAACAAGACAGGAGTCACACCACCTACCTAACAAGACAGGAGTCACACCACCTACCTAACAAGACAGGAGTCACACCACCTACCTAACAAGACAGGAGTCACACCACCTACCTAACAAGACAGGAGTCACACCACCTACCTAACAAGACAGGAGTCACACCACCTACCTAACAAGACAGGAGTCACACCACCTACCTAACAAGACAGGAGTCACACCACCTACCTAACAAGACAGGAGTCACACCACCTACCTAACAAGACAGGAGGCACACCACCTACCTAACAAGACAGGAGGCACACCACCTACCTAACAAGACAGGAGCACACCACCTACCTAACAAGACAGGAGGCACACCACCTACCTAACAAGACAGGAGGCACACCACCTACCTAACAAGACAGGAGCACACCACCTACCTAACAAGACAGGAGTCACACCACCTACCTAACAAGACAGGAGGCACACCACCTACCTAACAAGACAGGAGGCACACCACCTACCTAACAAGACAGGAGGCACACCACCTACCTAACAAGACAGGAGTCACACCACCTACCTAACAAGACAGGAGGCACACCACCTACCTAACAAGACAGGAGGCACACCACCTACCTAACAAGACAGGAGGCACACCACCTACCTAACAAGACAGGAGCACACCACCTACCTAACAAGACAGGGGGCACACCACCTACCTAACAAGACAGGAGGCACACCACCTACCTAACAAGACAGGAGGCACACCACCTACCTAACAAGACAGGAGGCACACCACCTACCTAACAAGACAGGAGGCACACCACCTACCTAACAAGACAGGAGGCACACCACCTACCTAACAAGACAGGAGGCACACCACCTACCTAACAAGACAGGAGGCACACCACCTACCTAACAAGACAGGAGCACACCACCTACCTAACAAGACAGGAGGCACACCACCTACCTAACAAGACAGGAGGCACACCACCTACCTAACAAGACAGGAGTCACACCACCTACCTAACAAGACAGGAGTCACACCACCTACCTAACAAGACAGGAGTCACACCACCTACCTAACAACACAGGAGTCACACCACCTACCTAACAACACAGGAGTCACACCACCTACCTAACAACACAGGAGTCACACCACCTACCTAACAACACAGGAGTCACACCACCTACCTAACAACACAGGAGTCACACCACCTACCTAACAACACAGGAGTCACACCACCTCATTATCTACCTGTCCTCATCCCAATACAGCATTCTTCAGGTCACCATGTGTCACTCTCCACCTGTGTGCATTAGAGGTTATCAAGGGTACCAGGACCGAAACGTGTTTGCTCAAGTGTGTTTTTAAACCAATTTGTTGGTGTCTATTATCAAGGTTTATAGCACATGAAGCACTGGGATGAATTAGACACATGTACAACATCTGGTTATCCTTTATTTGTAGACGTTTCGCCCTCCAGTGTCTTTACCAGTACAATACAAGGACATAATGTGAAGAATGAAGAGCTATATACCAGAGATGAGGTAATCAGTCCCTTTTCACCACCTCCAAGGCTGAGGGACTGATTACCTCATCTTTTGTATATAGTTCTTCATTCTTCACATAATGTCCTTGTATTGTATTGACAAAAAAAACAATGGATGGAGAAACATCTACAAATAAAGATACCCAGATGTTTCACATGTGTCTAATTCTTCATCTTGCCAGAATTATATACCATTTATACACAACATATACTTTACCCAATATACCCATCAGTCTTATCCCTTTATAATTTTTACGCTACCTTTTATCCCCCTTTTCCTTTTTACAAAGGAATTATGCCTGCTCTCTGCCCAATCCTAGGCACTCTAAAACCATGTCCCCCACACGTTTTTTTTTTTAACATTTTTCTCCTGATCTCATCTATCCCAGATGTTTTTACCCCAGGTCGTTCTGCCTCACGTACTTCCTTCTCATTCACGCCTGGCTCTTCCTCACTCCTAAAAGATGTTGTACCTCCCTTTCCAATGCATGAAATCCCGGGATCGAACTCGGATCATTTGGCTGTGAGTCGAAAGTGCTATCCCGAGCTACATTCACAATTATTTGAGAATATGGTTTTATATTTAACATAAATTTAACTGTAATGCAATAAAATAGCTTTTTTACAAATATTTTATTTAACATGAAATGAGCAATTTTGTTATTTAACTTTCGCAGATAAATTTTAATAAATATTTTTAATCTCATCAGTTAAACAAGATTTTACTAATTAATAAAGATTGGTTGATATTATTATCTTATTACCCCGGGGTGTAGGTATATATTACCCAGGGGTGTAGGCGTACATCATTACCCCGGGGTGTAGGTATATATCATTATGGGTTTGTAGGTATATATCATTATGGGGGTGTAGGTATATATTATGGGGGTGTAGGTATATATTATTGGGGTGTAGGTATATATCATTATGGGGTGTAGGTATACATATAATTCCCCGGGGTGTAGGTATATATCATTGCCCCAGGGTATACGTATATATCATTACCCCGAGGTGTGGATCATTTGCTAAAACTGTGTTGAGAGCTCACCTGATTGTTTTAACTACTACAATACAGAGTTTTATCACTTGTTTAAATATATGGCGATACTGAAGCTTGCATAACATTGTTACCACACTCGCGTTGTCACTACTGCTGTCCGTCACCGTTGTTGAGTAAGTCAAGGTCAACTCAAAGGGACTCTTGCACGCCTTTCCCCAGGGCAAAAAGTAACAAAGGCACTCCGGGCAAAAAGTAACGAAGGTACTTCCCCTTCACACTCTGACGTACGGTCATTACATAGGCTCATATGATTTTTTGAGTAGTGAGGCCTTTTAAGTACACCTGAGATTCAGGATAGTATACCGGAGAAAGCCTACTGTTTATTCCCAGCTGGGAAAGAACTTCACGAAAGATCTTAAACGTGAAGTTCAATTCCTGGACTAATTGGATTTCCCAGTCAGATCAGAGCTTGTGCATTAGAACACTTAGTGATGCGGCGTAATGGTGTTGCTTCGAGATAGCAAGTTGTTGTACACATAATGGTAAACAGATACTCATTACCCATACGAGTCCGAGGTAAGAGACCAGCACAACCAATGATAAGACGTAAGAGAGGATCACCAAACACAGGTACAGGATACAACAGGGTTGGTTTTATTGCATGACCAGCTTTTTCTGTAATCTGATAAGTGACACGCTTCCTTACATGAGCAGAAATATCTATTGCCATGCAGATACAGAAAAAAAATCTTAGTTATTTTCGCCAAAGATTTCTTAACACCCAGATGCCCCACACACGAGACTATTGTTCTCCACCGTCATTACTCTACTTCTCTTACCTAATGAAAACAACCAAGAATGTTTAACTTTCCAAGTCTGTTGCTTCTATACCAGGTGGTGAATCCTGCATAAGTGTACAGGAATGTGTTGTTTAAGGCTGGTACTATTACTGAATTCGTTTGCTTCTGAGGCTGACCTGAAATGCACCGCATGTAAAACTACATTTTGTATACTACACAAAGAAATAAATTTTGTTTTGACTGTGCGAGCAGACATAAGTGTCACCATGCTGCTGTTGTTCTTTTATTATATTAACAACAAACTCTGGAGCACTGAGAGATACCAGCTGAGATTCCACAGAGGAATTCGAGTAAAAATCTCGGAATGAGAGAGGTACACCTGGGCTCCGTCGAACCTAACCCTAGTTCACCATCATGTGTTGGTGCTTCAGTCTCATGACCCGTTGCCTGTACAACATGCAATGATAGTATCACAGCCGCTACTGAAAATAGTTCCAGTACTGAGTATACAGCCAAATTCAGAACTTGTTGCTTGTGCGTGTCGAAAAGCGCCAGAAGTTCTCGGCACAAAGTAACCAACGTCTCATTTCTGACCCGCAGATGAGCATCACGAGCAGGAGAGCTATTAAAGAGTCCTGTGCACATCCAGCTAGAAAAAAAATCTCAATATGCTGCTAATAAGACGTTAACCAACCCCAATATACATAGATGGTGGTACACTTATTTTAAAGGATCGCAACAAGGTGCAATACGCCCCAGTGTATATGAAAGTAACTACAAGAGTCAGTGACTCTGAATTTTTAACAGCCACCTGAGAAGTACTGCAAAACTGGGGCACTGCAGCTTTAATTCACTGGTTGAATATATGTATCCAGGTCGTTAGTCTGAGCTGATATGATAGTTCGAACTGGTGTATTGTGTTACTCTGCGCTGACCATGGACTGTTCAACTGATGAACCAGAGGTAACGTAAGTCAACGATGATCGATATTGATTTTGGGATTGTATTGGTCCTTACCAGCCTTCGTTGTTCATAAGTTTGAAGTATTGCTTGTACAGTTAGTATGACCTGGTTTTTAAAAGTACAAATACTTTTGAAACTGTTTATTCAGTTTTCTTTTACCATTTCCTCAACTAGCTCATTCCACTTATTTACTAGCCCGAGACTAGGATTTTTGAACATTTCTGTGACTCATCTGTGTGTTTAGATACCATCTATGTCCCCTCGCCCATGTACCTCACAAGTCAATTATCATTTTCGCTGTCAAATTCTCTGAGTATCTTGTATGTCACAAACATACTCCCTTAGTCGTCTACATTCGTCAGGCTCAATTCATTTAGTCTCTCCTCATAGCTCATTACTCTTAGGTATGGTTCTAGTCTTGTTGCATACCTCCCCATTTTCTCCAGTTTCTTAAAATGCTTTGTGTGTGTGTGTGTACTCACCTAATTTTGGTTGCAGGGGTCGATACTTAGCTCCTGGCCCCGCCTTTTCACTGACCGCTACTAGGTCCTCTCTCTCCCTGCCCCATGAGCTTTATTATACCTCTTCTTAAGGCTATGTATGGTTCCTGCCTCCACTACATCACTTGCTAGACTATTCCACTTCCTGACAACTCTATGACTGAAGAAATACTTCCTAACATCCCTTTGACTCGTCTGAGTCTTTAACTTCCAATTGTGACCCCTTGTTTCTGTGTCCCCTCTCTGGAACATCCTGTCTCTGTCCACCTTATCTATTCCATATGTGTGTGTGTGTGTGTGTGTGTGTGTGTGTGTGTGTGTGTTTCTGAGTGACAATTCTAAGACAACTTTGTCAGTTTGAGGTTTGTTAGACGGAGTTTGAGGACATTGTTATTGTGTTGGCACAAATATAGTGAAAAAATCAAGACTCCTCTCTTCTTGGTTTGACTTGATACTTTGCCCTTGATGACTCCTGCCTCCTTGGCTTGACTTGACAGACAATAATAATAATAATAATAATAATAATAATAATAATAATAATAATAACATATAGCAATATTTGTGGTAGCTGTCAACACCAACTAGCAGACACAATGGACCAATGTTTGGAGTTGTGCTTTGTCCCTTCCCCCACTTCCCTCCTCCTCCACTCCCCTGTCCTACCTTCTTTCATTCCCTCTCTTTCCCCGTTCTCTGCCTCAATCGTACTTCCCTCCACCCTCTTCTCCCTTCCCTTCTTCCTCCTACCTACTTCTCTTACCTTACTTCCCTACACCCTCTTTCTTTCCCGGCTCCTCCTCCTCCCTCTTTTGTTACATGTTGTTCTCTAATTCCTTAGGAAACAACAAGTGTTTCCTGACACTGTGATGGCCCGTTACCTCCTTGCCAAAATACACTCAGTCACGTACAGAGACTGTCCTCAAAATTCAGAGGTCTACTGTTTGAAAACGACCAGTTAATAAATGAAGACTGTGTCGTAACATCGCTCTTTCTTACGCACGTATGCTCTCTCTCTCAGCCTTAATTAACTATCTCTACGTTTAGCTGCAGCGATCAAAATGCATTTTTTTCTGTTTGAATTGCACTCCCATGTCTATAAAGAAAACGAGAATTTTCATGATAATTTCGTGTTTAGGTTAAAAATTATTAAGGTAAGATTTTTTAATTACAGAAGAGTTTATTACTGTTTTATTATTATTAATGGCAGTAGTAGTAACACTAGTAATGTTTGCAGTAGTAATAACACTAATAGTAGTAATAGCAACAGGATTGCCACTAATATTTTTATTATAATTAACATACTATATTAATGTTAGAATTTAAATAAACTTTTTTTTTAATATAGGAGGTGTTGATTCAACGGGAATTCTCCCAGCCCGGGTCTTTACCAGATGGCGACCCGGCTCCGGCTCCCTGGCGTGGGAGTGTCAGAGACCTATGTCTCCCATGGGAGGGGATACCCCTCATCGGCGGGACTAACTGGCCCCAGGCCTAGCCACATTCCCCACCAGCACGAGGCATGGAGGTAGATAGTTGCTAGGCCTCTCTGGTCTGCCACCTTCCCTAACGGGAAGGGCAGGCTTACGAGCTGCAGATGGTAGCAAGCTCCAGCCTTGGCACCTACCCTGCCCTAGAAGGGCTGGGCATGGTGAACGACCTTTTTAATTTATTAATCACCGTAGAATTATTGTTCATAACATCATTAATAAAGTAATATCCAGCATCACTATAATATTAATAATTACATCTTACATCGCAGCACCTGAGTCATGCTTTTAAACCTTAATTTTCTTGTTTATCTCTTTTTTTTAACCCCCCTCGCTAGCAAAATTAATTAAGAGCCGTGTTGAATACTTCAGAATTTACAAGACTGGTATTATGACTTTCCAAAATGGTGATCCTTGGGGTAACTTTTTTATTTTTTAAATTTCTCTGCCCTCATCCACCGTCTCGTTTCCTGCCAAATCTCTGCCTCTCCAGAGCCAATATTTTCCCTTCCAATCTGGCTGGATTCACTCATGTAATTTAAATGTTGTAATTAACTCAGGATAGGAACTCATTAGAAAATGGCGCTCGACGAACCGAAAATGTTTCTAATTACAAAACTTGTGCTCAGTCAGCTTTTAAGCCATTTATTTTTAGTTTCCCCAGTGGTCCATTTGCATTCCAGAGCGCTTCGTCTTAATGGCGTCTGCTTCCTGTCGGCAGGCGTTTATTTTCTCATTTCCTCCACTCGTTCGGGCTTTGTGCTTTCTTGGAATGCCTGAAATCCAACGCAGAAGGAGTTATAGTGAAAATTTCTACAGAGTTAAGTGAAATAAGAGGGAGGGAGGGAGGAAATACGACAGGGTAAAGTGGTGTGAGCGAAGGCATTAGGCTGGCTGCCAGCTTCATCAGGGGGCCGTTAGCGGGGAGGCTGAGCAGAATCCAAGGTTTCGAAAATTGTCAATATTTGCTTACTTCAGCGAGTCCCGCCAGCTGGGTGCAGTCTGCCAGCGTTTTTTCCTCTTTTCTTTTTCTTTACAGAGACGCAGTGTTTCATATCAAATTGGATAGCGATAACTTAATGTATGCTCGTGTTGGTGTGTATGTTAATATTTGGACGTGGCGAAGATTTTAATACGATTTCATTGCTAGGGAGAAGATGAATTTGACTGGGGTGGTGGAGGCCATGTAAGGCATGGACCACTGAATCTAAGGTGGCCCCAGGGGCCACGGGGGTCCATTAGTTCCACTCAAACCGCATTCTATCTTCATTTTGCTATGTTAATTTTCTCATGAGGTTTCCAGAGTTAATTAGGTGTTCCCGAAGGGATACCTCACAGTGGATACATGATTTTTTTCCCCTGTGAGGTTGTCGTTTATAACATGAGAACGCCTCATCCGATCGACTTAAATTTTTCAACACTGATGATAAATTAGACACGTTTGCACCACTTGTGGCGCAAACGTGGAAACGTTTCGCCACACAGTGGCTTCATCACATTTTTTGTATTGGACTGATGAAGCCATTGTGGGGCGAAACGTTTCCACAACATAGATACCCTAGTGTTGCATATGTGTCTAATTTATCAACTTGTCGGTTCTCTGAACCATTTGTTTACATTCAACACTGATGTACTATAGGGAAAAGGTGCGTGTAACTATTGACCTGTGATGTGGCATCTGGTCACTGTTATATAGACCATTTCTGAGCGATAACTTGAGAAAGCATCTTCTGATCGGCTTCAAACTTGCAGTAAAATAAAAGGTCACTAGGAAACTCTCACAACTCAAAATATGGCGAGGTTCCATCCTAGTGGCAGAATCCACCTTAAATACCAGAGACTTTTATCAAGTCCCTTAATTAATAGACGATAAAAATGGGTATGTGTGTGTGTGGTGGGGAGAGGGGGATGGAAGAGGGTCGAAAATGAGTCTGAGAAAAGTTTGAGGGTGGGTGTGTTGGGAGGGAGGAGGGGGTGTTATTGTGTTTACTTGATGGGGGAGGTTAGGATGGGGAGGGAGGGAAGGGTTGAGAGCGTTGGGTCGTGTGAAGCAGTGTTTCTGGTGGTGCCTGCGTTAGTATTTGCAAATACGCACACGTACACACACACACACACACACACACACACACCAACGAAAGGGCGGGGCCAGGAGCTGTGACTCTACCCCTACAACCACAAATAGGTGAGTACACACATACACACGGATGTAATCAATACAAAAGACAGAAACAACAACAAACCGAAAGGGAGTAATGACCCCCCTGGGCAGTAGAACTGCCCAGACACGTCAAGAATTCTTCCCATTCTTCCTCTTACATGAATCCCACTACCTACATCCCATAACCCCTAAATGCCACAACACCCCACCTCTAACTCTCCCCCCTCCCCACTAACTGCAACGTCCCCAGCCGTATCACCAAATTCCCCACATATTCAGGAACACCTCTCTCATTGCTCAGTATAATGCAAGAACCAGAGCCATAGAAAAGAGTCAAATGGAAGAGTAAACGTCTGTAATATATATCTGATGTCATTGTAAATAACATGCACATTAATAGATGAACATTAGAATAGCAGAAGCAAAACCAGGTATAGTAGTTATAGCAGAAATGGCACTAAAAATAATGAAAACTAATATATTTCATGAGGGATATCACACACGAGAGAGAGAGAGAGAGAGAGAGAGAGAGAGAGAGAGAGAGAGAGAGAGAGAAACATACTGACAAACTAGACAGACGGAGAATCAGGAGACAATACTAATAAAAAATATGCGATGTTTTGAAAAAAAATCCTCTATTCAAGAAACGTTATTCTCAGCATAAGACATGAATTGTCAGAGAATAATTTGAGCTCCCAAAAGCCAAGTGAGATGGAGCCAACGGAAATACTAAAATAAAAAAAATAAACTATTCAACACAAGTCCACGAATTACAAATGGAAACTCGAAGACGTTTCGAGCTGCCCTGAGATATTCAAGTCTCAAATGAGTAGAAAAACAGTGAGTTAGTAGGAAGATCAAGACAGTGGGAAACGTAAACACGGCAGATAGCACAAGTCGCAGTTCTGAAGACTCGAGTAAGAATATTCTGGGAAAGGCAAGCGAGTACAGAAACAAATCAGGTTCGCTGTACATAACAGTTGATTGAACGATATGTCCGCTAATTCTAAAAGAGAGAGAAATAAATTTGAAATAGGACCAGCTTATGGGTTCGTTGTAATCTCTTGTCTGTGTTATCAAGGCAAGTGTGTAAATAAAACAAAATGCAGTAACCCGCATTGCGTTCCTTATTTACACACTGGTCAGTATTCTCTACCACTACATTATCCTTATCAAGGCAAACACATTTTTTGTGTTCTTAAAGTCTATCGGAAAGGGAGCGATCACTTTAACCTATGTATTAGATAAAGAGGATACCATATTTGAATTTCGTCAAACTTAAACACCTCGAATTATTATTATTATTATAATCAAATAGAAGCGCTAAACCACAGGGGTTATACAGCTAAACACCTCGAAGCAATCCCGCTCATACATTCCCTCTTACCACCGATACCTCGTGGATGTATTATCTTTTCTCCTTTGTTAAGTATTATGGACATCCCCCAGGCTGGTTCACTTCTAAATTTCCTTCCATTTTCTAGGTCAGTACACTGTAAAATGCTCTAGTCTCCAGATTACTCATAATTTGACGATATTTTTCGTCTCATCTAGTGTATTTACCTGACTACTAGTGTGGCACATTTAGGTCTCAAAACACGTCTACAAAAAAAAGTATAATACGTAACTTTTTTTGCGGAAATGATATTGACTTTACTTTACAATATGTATGTAAAAAGTTGGCTCTAAAAATGTTTATTGCAAATTATGAGAGGACATTGATCACCTGAGTTCTTCGGTGAAGTGGTAGAGCTAAGAGCTCTACCACATTAATAAATATGCCACCAAGGCATATTATAAAGACCTGTATCAGGGGATTTTTTTCCTGGCGAATAAAGTAAAAAAACGTCAACTTTGATATCATGATGAACTGTAATTTCTTGTTGAGATGTAACAACATCAGTTAAAAAAAAGGCCAATATGATTTAAAGAAACAATCATTGCTTGAACTTGTAAAACGAAAGGATAAATAGTGTAAGTTGTGGCCACACGTCCAAATGTTATGTACAACACGGTCATTCCACTGGCCGTTCAGACAAACTTTTTTTATAGTTTCTGTGAGTTTGAGCAAAGCAATGACGAATGTCAACATTCCATTGCAAAGTTGATGTAAAAAATGAAGGATAGCATCTCTGGGTAGAGCAAACATCTGAAAAGGAAAACTCTTAAAACTTTTGGTGAAACTATCACAATAACGGATTTGCGAGGCAGGGACAGAGTGGTGAGACGTCAACATACAGTACAGCGAATCTTACATGAAAGTTTTTACACTCCAGTTAGATAAAAAAATAAAACATAACGAAAGAGCATTGTGGAAGCAGTAGCTGCGGCGATTCTTATAGAGGACATAAGATCTGACATCGTGATAGAAATATATACCTAAGTCCTCTTCTTTGTCCCTTATGAAGTTAAGTCCTCTTCTTTGTCCCTTATGAAGTTAAGTCCTCTTCTTTGTCCCTTATGAAGTAGATTTGCCCAGGATATCATTTGCGTTTCCACATTGTGTAAGAAAGAAGTTGTACGATTTGCAAACGGCTTTAGCCTAGTTCGTTCAACTCGTCACAATAACATTTACAGGGGAAAACTGTAATAAAAAAATATAAACCATTCACATCAACAAGCGAGGAACGGTACTAAATATATATTATCACTTTAGCTTCGTATTGTGTAGCTTTATTAAGCGACCTGTGCACTTGTTTGAGATTATTATGTTCAATATGTAAAGACAAGATAAACCAAACAATCGTGATGTTCCATGGGTAGACTTGATCATCAATGATATTAGTAACACAGAACAGGTCAGTGAAACGAGCAATTGATGACATTGAAACCAACAATGATCCAGTGGCAACAATACTACAATTCCTTAGATCAGTTTTCTTGGAAATGGAGAATAAAATGACTCTTCATCACACAATTATATCCACTGCATAAGCTTTTGCTGTTCAAGGACATGGTGTACTGGTTCTGGGTTCTGGAACAGACCTACTCACAATGCTGTCGGCCTTGAATACCCAAAACTGCAGTGTGTTTGTGGTCTGTCTAGACACAAACAAGAAGTTTCCATACTGACAGACTCCACTCTTCCCTCCACAAGCAGGTTGGGGTACATCAAAGTGATAATCACTATTTTTAGCCAACATACGTCACCAGCACATACGTCACCAGCACATACGTCACCAGCACATACATCACCAGCACATACATCACCAGCACATACATCACCAGCACATACATCACCAGCCGTCGTAGTCCTAAAACACAACAGAGTCTTACACAATCTTGTTTTACATCAAGTCATTGCAGGAAGGAAGATGTGACTTATACAGTTACTTGTTCTTTCAAGGTGTCTCTTGCTGCCATACTTCAGTTCCAAGTCGACAAGGCAAGACAGAACGTCTTCAGCGTTGTAAAAGGGCACAAGCTCTTGAAACAAGTGGTCAAGGTCTTCAGTGACAATTAAAACTCACGGAAACATTTGCGCAAATCAGAGAATAATTCTTACCGACACAATGTGACGCAGCAGATATGAAAATGTTTGAATGAGCTCACGTACAATGCGTACCAAACAAAACAAAAGAGAGCATGACAAAACATAAGCAGCCTCTTTCAAGTGGCGACCTTGCTGACTATAAGCACTATTGGCTGCCAGATAAGAGACCTGAGAATAGGACCTCCACCACTCCTTGTGTTGACTGTACCCGCTAGTGGATCAATGACTCAGTAATAAGATGGTGACGGGTTCTTGATCCGAGGAACTGGAGCTACGCTCCCAGTTCTTGGATTAAACCTGATTGCGCCTCTTCCCTCAAGCGTTGTATGGCCCC
Source organism: Cherax destructor (assembly GCA_009830355.1). Lineage (NCBI taxonomy): Eukaryota > Metazoa > Arthropoda > Malacostraca > Decapoda > Parastacidae > Cherax > Cherax destructor. The sequence continues at coordinate 566,633 of WNWK01000019.1, forward strand.
TACGGTTTTAGCTCTTTCCCTTGATTATAATAATGCTTCAAGGACGCGCTAAACCAGTAGGGATCACATAGCCCCTGAAGAATGGGAGGAAATCAGGTATGATCTGAGTAATGGGAAGGTAGCTCCGATTCGTTGGATCAAGAACCCTTTGCCAGCATCGAGGCGCCCTTCTGATGTGTTTACAAATTCTATTGTACGATACCTGACTGTGTATTTAGAAGTGGTGAGAATACTGACCTCTGGCAAGTGTGGTAGATGCTCACGCCTCTAACCTAACCGTGTTTACGTGCAGCCAACAGTAACAGCCTGGTTGATCAGAACCTGATCCACCAAGAGGCCTGGTCTCAGACCGGGCTGCGGGGCCGTTGACCCCCGAAACCCTCTCCACATATATCTCAAAATCTACCAGACTAGATGTATTGTGGTCTCTGCGTGATCCCAGAAAGGTATCCCTGTATTGCATAACCCTAGCCCTCTCTACCTCAGTGCAAGCGATTGCAGCAGTGCAGAGAGCGGAACGAGTTTGACGAGATAATTACCCAACCCTCACGTAGGAGACAAACTCATGACGACGTTTCGGTTTGACTTAGACCATTAACTGTATTACTAGTTAATGGCACAAGTCGAACCAAAACGTCAGTTTCAGTCTCCTATTGCGCCTCTCTGTTCCTCTTGGATATTTAACTGCATTAGTTTGTTATGGAGACAAATGTGAGACCAATCAGACGAACATTCACAAGTCATCATACGGATGTAACGAAAAGTTGGAGGAAAAAACAATATAAAAAAATAAAATTCGGGAAACCCCTTAAAGGCTTCCCTTGGGGGGGGGAGGGTTATTGAATTTATTATCATTTATTTATTATTATTATTCTTATACGCATGTAAGAATAAAGAACAGTGGAGGGAGGGGAGAATTAAGGAGCAAAGGAAGGTGAGCGAGAAAGGAAAAGGGAAAGAGGTCGATGATTAGGAAGAGGGAAGGGGTCGAGGAATAGGCATGGGGAAAGGGGGCGAGGAAAGGGAAGGGGGAGTGAGAGGAAACGAGCGCCTAAGGGGAAAGGAGGGAGGGAAGGAACAGGTGAAAATTTCATGAGGCAGATTTTTGAAAAGTCATTAATTAAAACTTTCATGCCTTACATTAGCCGGGTTGAGTAAACACCAGCCAGGAAAAAGTGAGACGAGTGAGGGAGGGTGAGGGGGTCAGTGAGGGAGGGTGACGGTGATGGAGGACGAAGGGTCAGTAAGGGAGGTTGATAGTCGGGCGAAGGAGGGGTGAAGGAGGGAGAGTCGGGTGATGGAGGGAGGGGTGAAGGAGGGAGAGTCGGGTGATGGAGGGAGGGGTGAAGGAGGGAGAGTCGGGTGATGGAGGGAGGGGTGAAGGAGGGAGAGTCGGGTGATGGAGGGAGGGGTGAAGGAGGGAGAGTCGGGTGATGGAGGGAGGGGTGAAGGAGGGAGAGTCGGGTGATGGAGGGAGGGGTGAAGGAGGGAGAGTCGGGTGATGGAGGGAGGGGTGAAGGAGGGAGAGTCGGGTGATGGAGGGAGTGGTGAAGGAGGGAGAGTCGGGTGATGGAGGGAGGGGTGAAGGAGGGAGAGTCGGGTGATGGAGGGAGGGGTGAAGGAGGGAGAGTCGGGTGATGGAGGGAGGGGTGCTGGAGGGAGAGTCGGGTGCTGGAGGGAGGGGTGAAGGAGGGAGAGTCGGGTGATGGAGGGAGGGGTGAAGGAGGGAGAGTCGGGTGATGGAGGGAGGGGTGAAGGAGGAAGAGTCGGGTGATGGAGGGAGGGGTGAAGGAGGGAGGGGTGAAGGAGGGAGAGTCGGGTGCTAGAGGGAGGGGTGAAGGAGGGACTGGAGGGAGAGAGAGATATAAAGTATGGAAGAGCAAGGATCTCTCGCTGTTAGAAAGACGGATTGACAGAGACAGAAACATTCAGTGTAAATTTACAGAGATACACACCTCTCGGTGTATATTCAGAGATACACACCTCTCGGTGTATATTCAGAGATACACACCTCTCGGCGTATATTCAGAGATACACATCTCTCGGCGTATATTCAGAGATACACACCTCTCGATGCATATACACAACTCTTGATGTATGTAACCTTTTAACAGACAAAGCCCACGGGTTTGCCTGGGAGTCATCCCACGGGTTTGCCTGGGAGTCATCCCACGGGTTTGCCTGGGAGTCATCCCACGGGTTTTCCTGGAAGTCATCCCACGGGTTTGCCTGGGAGTCATCCCACGGGTTTTCCTGGAAGTCAGCCCACGGGTTTTCCTGGAAGTCAGCCCACGGGTTTTCCTGGAAGTCAGCCCACGGGCTTGCCTGGGAATCATCCCACGGGCTTGCCTGGGAGTCATCCCACGGGTTTGCCTGGAAGTCATCCCACGGGTTTGCCTGGGAGTCAGCCTACGGGCTTGCCTGGGAGTCAGCCTACGGGCTTGCCTGGGAGTCAGCCCACGGGTTTGCCTGGGAGTCAGCCCACGGGTTTGCCTGGGAGTCAGCCCACGGGTTTGCCTGGAAGTTATCCCACGGGTTTGCCTGGGAGTCATACCACGGGTTTGCCTGGGAGTCAGCCCACGGGTTTGCCCGGAAGTCAGCCCACGGGCTTGCCCGGGAGTCAGCCCACGGGCTTGCCCGGGAGTCATCCCACGGGTTTGCCCGGGAGTCAGCCCACGGGTTTGCCCGGGAGTCAGCCCACGGGTTTGCCCGGGAGTCAGCCCACGGGTTTGCCCGGGAGTCAGCCCACGGGCTTGCCCGGGAGTCATCCCACGGGTTTGCCCGGGAGTCATCCCACGGGTTTGCCCGGGAGTCATCCCACGGGTTTGCCCGGGAGTCAGCCCACGGGTTTGCCCGGGAGTCAGCCCACGGGTTTGCCCGGGAGTCAGCCCACGGGTTTGCCCGGGAGTCAGCCCACGGGTTTGCCCGGGAGTCAGCCCACGGGTTTGCCCGGGAGTCAGCCCACGGGTTTGCCCGGGAGTCAGCCCACGGGTTTGCCCGGGAGTCAGCCCACGGGTTTGCCCGGGAGTCAGCCCACGGTTTGCCCGGGAGTCAGCCCACGGGGTTTTTCCCGGGAGTCAGCCCACGGGTTTGCCCGGGAGTCAGCCCAGGTTTGCGGAGTCAGCCACGGGTTTGCCCGGGAGTCAGCCCACGGGTTTGCCCGGGAGTCAGCCCACGGGTTTGCCCGGGAGTCAGCCCACGGGTTTGCCCGGGAGTCAGCCCACGGGTTTGCCCGGGAGTCAGCCCACGGGTTTGCCCGGGAGTCCCACGTTGCCCGGGAGTCGCCACGGGTTTGCCCGGGAGTCAGCCCACGGGTTTGCCCGGGAGTCAGCCCACGGGTTTGCCCGGGAGTCAGCCCACGGTTTGCCCGGGAGTCAGCCCACGGGTTTGCCCGGGAGTCAGCCCACGGGTTTGCCCGGGAGTCAGCCCACGGGTTTGCCCGGGAGTCAGCCCACGGGTTTGCCCGGGAGTCAGCCCACGGGTTTGCCCGGGAGTCAGCCCACGGTTTGCCCGGGAGTCAGCCCACGGTTTGCCCGGGAGTCAGCCCACGGGTTTGCCCGGGAGTCAGCCCACGGGTTTGCCCGGGAGTCAGCCCACGGGTTTGCCCGGGAGTCAGCCCACGGGTTTGCCCGGGAGTCAGCCCACGGTTTGCCCGGGAGTCAGCCCACGGGTTTCGCTCCGGGAGTCAGCCCACGGGTTTGCCCGGGAGTCAGCCCACGGGTTTGCCCGGGAGTCAGCCCACGGTTTGCCCGGGAGTCAGCCCACGGTTTGCCCGGGAGTCAGCCCACGGTTTGCCCGGGAGTCAGCCCACGGGTTTGCCCGGGAGTCAGCCCACGGGTTTGCCCGGGAGTCAGCCCACGGGTTTGCCCGGGAGTCAGCCCACGGGTTTGCCCGGGAGTCAGCCCACGGGTTTGCCCGGGAGTCAGCCCACGGGTTTGCCCGGGAGTCAGCCCACGGGTTTGCCCGGGAGTCAGCCCACGGGTTTGCCCGGGAGTCAGCCCACGGGTTTGCCCGGGAGTCAGCCCACAGGTTTGCCCGGGAGTCAGCCCACGGGTTTGCCCGGGAGTCAGCCCACGGGTTTGCCCGGGAGTCAGCCCACGGGTTTGCCCGGGAGTCAGCCCACGGGTTTGCCCGGAGTCAGCCCACGGGTTTGCCCGGAGTCAGCCCACGGTTTGCCCGGGAGTCAGCCCACGGGTTTGCCCGGGAGTCAGCCCACGGGTTTGCCCGGGAGTCAGCCCACGGGTTTGCCCGGGAGTCAGCCCACGGGTTTGCCCGGGAGTCAGCCCACAGGTTGCCGGAGTCAGCCCACGGTTTGCCCGGGAGTCAGCCCACGGTTTGCCCGGGAGTCAGCCCACGGGTTTGCCCGGGAGTCAGCCCACGGGTTTGCCCGGGAGTCAGCCCACGGGTTTGCCCGGGAGTCAGCCCACGGGTTTGCCAGGGAGTCAGCCCACGGTTTGCCGGGAGTCAGCCCACGGGTTTGCCCGGAGTCAGCCCACAGGTTTGCCCGGGAGTCAGCCCACGGTTTGCCGGAGTCAGCCCACGGGTTTGCCTGGGAGTCAGCCCACGGGTTTGCCTGGGAGTCAGCCCACGGGTTTGCCTGGGAGTCAGCCCACGGGTTTGCCTGGGAGTCAGCCCACGGGTTTGCCTGGGAGTCAGCCCACGGGTTTGCCTGGGAGTCAGCCCACGGGTTTGCCGGGAGTCAGCCCACGGGTTTGCCTGGGAGTCAGCCCACGGGTTTGCCTGGGAGTCAGCCCACGGGTCGGCTTTGATTATGAATTTTAATAAAGCCATTTAAATATGAATAATAGCCCTAGCTGAAAATTGAATCATCAAATTCTCATAAATTTTCAAAACTTGTTTTAGTCTTTAATTATGATAACTCTAGGAGGGCTGGAAGAATCTTAATGAATAAAATGACACAGAATAAGACCAGAATTTTTTTTTTTTAAATTCTACATGTTTACCTTAGTAAATATTTGTTTTTTTTCAGAATGAAACTTTATTTTAAAAATGCGATTATTGTCATTGCCGTTGACCTAATTTTTTTTTTTGAGGGGGAGGGGGGTTGCAGATGTGTCCTGAAATAGATGGAAAATTTCGGTTCACTATTACAAAATAAAAAAAATGGGTTTGATTTTTTTAGTTACATTTGAAATAGCTAGTGTTTTCTTACTTAATTACGAAAGGCTTGTACAAATATTCACTGAAAGGTTTTTTAAAGTGGTCCCACAATGTAACGTCTAATGGAATTTGGTCTTATTATTCTGTACCATTATTTATAAAAAAAACTATATTCCAAAATTCTTGCCTTCCAAAAGTATTGCAATGTCAAATGTTGCATTTCAACTTAATCTTTAATAGCGTCCCCATCTTCAAGAGGCGAGGAATGATACATGCGCAGACACATGAAAAAGCCCCTGGTTGGCGAAACGTTTTCAAACAGATACCCAGGAGTTGCAAATGTGTCAATTTCCTCCATGTTGTTGTTATTATAGACCCTCATTGTGATGATCTTCAAGAGGCCATGAAAATTTGCACCTGAACCCTACGTCCTAGCTGGTGAGGAAACCCGAATAGAACAGAAGTTAATACTACGTTATCTACAATTTTAATAGTTTCAGTGTGTGTGTGTGTGTGTGTGTGTGTGTGTGTGTGTGTGTGTGTGGAGAGAGAGGATCGCTCCTCTGAGAATCTTATCCCGAGACAAACAGCGGCTGCAAGAAAAAATATATCTGGAAATTTAACTTCTCGAAATTAATTCAAGACGCCGCAATGCATACAGAAGCAGGTGCAAACATGAGAAGGGCTTCTTCGTGTATAATGCAACGAACACACACGACACACGTTCACGTGTACTCATGTACAGACACGTGTGCATGTACCCATGAACAAAACCATGTATACACACAAAGGCACACACACGCTCATATACACATATATACAAACACACATACACAAACACACCACACACATATATACAAACACACATACACAAACACACCACACATATATACAAACACACAAAACACATATATACTAACACACACTCACGTACACATAAGCACACTCATACATTTACACGCACATATACACACGCTCACAAATACATTCATTACACACACGAACACATAGAAACAATACACACATGCACACACACACATAAGGAGTAATCATAAACAACGACCTGAAAAGTTCCAAACAATGTCTATCAGGAAGCCACAAGGCCAACACAATACTAGGTTTAACAGCTAGAAACTTCAACCACAAAACACCAATTGACTCTAATCCACTTGTTAGACCGCATCTTGAATATGCCGTCCAGTATTGGTAGCAAATTATACATGAAAGACGATATACAGACAGGTTAGAGAGAAGAGCTACTAGACTCGTACCATTACTCATAGTCCTTATGACGACTCAAAACGCTCAACCTTTTTTGTCCTCTCTTACGAATCGGAGACAACGAGATCTCATCAGACTTTTAAGATGTTGAATGGATTTGATACACTCAAACACGAAGAACTATTTGAAGTGCTGAATGTATCAGTAACTCGATACAATGGAATGAAACTGTGAGGTAAAAGATTCAACACGAATATATGGAGGTTTTTTTGACAAGATAATTATGGCAGAATGGACTAAACTACCAGTTAATGTTGTAGAACCAGGTATTAAAGCACTTTGCAATAGGACTGAACTAGGTACATCATGTTCTAATGTAAGAAGTTACCAGAACCTTGAGAACAACCCCCCCCCCACACCGCAAAAAAAAGTTAGAACAACCAGCAAGGTATAGGGTATGGTGAGGGAGGACAGGAACGAAATGTTGCACTGGACACTCGCTGCCTCATTGTTACACTGAACTCTAACTAAATTCGCTGTAAAACTTTCATGGATCGTCTCATACGTACAACCATTGAGACAATATGAAGTGGAAGGGTTCCTGGTGCTTGTACAGCGACTGCATCAAGACGATCAGCTGACAGCGAGGAAGCAGACAATAACAGAAGTATTACTATAATCAAAAAGAAGCCCTAAACCTACAAGGCTCATGCGGCAGCAACAGAAGTAGTGAGCTGTGATAGTCATAGCATAACTGGTGGTAACCAGTAGAACTGCTAGTACACAGCTCTATGAGGGACAGTTCAAAAACACGAGTAGTAAGACAGAAACAGTAATAATTTAGTGGAGGTAAATGTAGCCCACGTCTTCCCTCCAGTCCCACGCTATTTTTCAATGTGGTATGATATATTTTTACCCCATTTTTCACACCGATAGTGACTGGAGGGAGTGGAGGATGGGGCGAGTTTTCTGCTTTTCTATCCTTGTCTCACACATAGATAATACACGATAGTCCTTAATCTAGATAAAAGTGGATGGTTCTTCTTAGGACACAGTCTCGGTGCGAACTTAGACTTTTTGCTGTGTGTATACATATGTATACACATGAGCAAGCACACATACATCCTGTGTAACGTGGGGACGGAGCGCCTGTAATTAAACCGGCTTTAAGATGAATTGTATAACGAATCTTAAAGTTTAGGATAAAATTATCCACGAAGATCTTGGCAGCGTTTTTTTTAACTATAATGAACAAAGACGTTACTGCAATAATGAGAACATAAATGAACTTTAGTGAACAAATGTTGCACTTATGAAAGAACGAAAGAGGAATTAAAAATATATATGTAAGCACTACGCTACATAAAAAAAATGTGGAGCATCCATGAAGAACATAATCACAGACTCAATAAAAATCCGGTAAACACACATCTCAGAATTTATATATTTAAAAATAAAATAAAATATACTTATATCACCCTTAATATTTTGTGAATACAAGATATTTATTAGTTTTAATAAATATCCTGTTTTCATGAAATATTAGTTTTTTTTTTTTATAATCTCAGATATTTTGTTTAACCTCCATACATGTAAAGCAAGAGAATGTTGATATCACAACAGGTATTAATACCTGTGACTACAAACTAGTTTGTCACTGCTGCTGCCAGTGATTATATTTGACACCACACTGCTGCTGCCAGTGATTATATTTGACACCACACTGCTGCTGCCAGTGATTATATTTGACACCACACTGCTGCTGCCAGTGATTATATTTGACACCACACTGCTGCTGCCAGTGATTATATTTGACACCACACTACTGCTGCCAGTGATTATATTTGACACCACACTGCTGCTGCCAGTGATTATATTTGACACCACACTGCTGCTGCCAGTGATTATATTTGACACCATACTGCTGCTGCCAGTGATTATATTTGACACCACACTGCCACTGTAAAAGGAATCTTGTATCACTAGCGTTGTGTCGATATTGAAGACACAAATATAATCTCTTCAACCCTATGTATCTATTAACTATTCTTATTCATTCATCAAATCACTATCCATCTATGTTACTTGTATCTATCCATGTACCTTCTACACCTATATATCTATCTTCTACCTCTATCTTTTCATAATCTCACTGTGCATCTACCATGTACTCGTATGTCTATGTACCTTTTACCTCCATATCCACCGATCAGCGATGGCAGGTCTACCACGGCACTGTCAGTGATGGCAGGTCTGCCACGGCACTGTCAGTGATGGCAGGTCTGCCACGGCACTGTCAGTGATGGCACGCCTGCCACGGCACTGTCAGTGATGGCAGGTCTGCCACGGCACTGTCAGTGATGGCACGCCTGCCACGGCACTGTCAGTGATGGCAGGTTTGCCAAGGTACTTTTAGTGGCGACAGGTACTGTCATCGGCACTGGCTCTGTTAGCGACGACAGGTCTGCCATAGCATTGTGCCGGGCAGTCGGTGAACCAGCAATAGTTGTCGACGGAGGGGACAGAAGAGGTATCGACTCCAGCCTCCTGCAATGCCGTCCTCAGCCGTTTTATATGCCCCTCCAGCTGGCTCGTCTCCCGCAGGTAGGGCTCGGAGGCGGCGGCGACCACGGCGCTGCAGAAGGTAGTGAAGGGGAGGGTCTTGGTGTCAGTGCCACATTGTACATAGTAGTCCATGCTCGTCAGGGCGTTGTAGTAGTGTTCCTGGAGGTCAGTGTTCAAATAACCTCATTAATATTTTTACAGTATTATTATTAATTATTAAAATAATAATTATTATTATTATTATAATATAGCATAATAATAATAATAATAATTATTATTATGCTATATTATCATTATCATAGTACTATTTAGAAGATGTAAACTTGAAGGGGTCATACAGCGACTGGGAAGGAGTGCATTGTGAATATGTGGAGAAGTTAGTAAGATTTACCTGTCATTTAATGTGCTTAAGAGATTAAAAAAAACCTCCAGCAATCCCGTCAGTACCACCCTGTGTAGCTGCTAACTTCAACAATACATTTTGTTTATTATACACTCAATACTTCAGTAAGTACACGGACAGGTGTGTAAATCTCAAGTGTATATGCATCGACTTGAATATTTGTTTTTGTATATATACCAAGAAGTGTGTGTCTTTCAGTGTATCTTATACATCGGTCTTCTATCCCTGTCTATTGATCATCTCGCTATATATCTATCTTCTATCCATATCTGGTGCTTGTCCCAAAACTGATCAAATCTGGATGTTCACGTCCACCTGTAGCGCAGTATCTAAATGTAGAGCTAGTGCTACCCAGAAGTAGGAGTAATATTAATAGTATTTGACAGAGGTAAATGCATACATAGCCAATGTCATCCATTCACTCTTTACTCCTAGAAATTCCTTGCTGTTATTTTTCCATTACAAAATGATCCCCAATCCCCCCTGTTTTCATTAAGGCAGTGTCCGGAGGGAGAGAAAGATGAGGAGAGGGCCTTCAGCTTTGCTATTATTGCCTCAACGATCTAACTAATAACTGACAGTCCCAGCTAGTCTATCTCAGCAGATAGCCTCGTTTGTAAACTAAACATTTTCTGCTGTCTGCATATACCATGTTGTATTAGCTCCACACTTTCCGGCGAGTGACCCACATAAATTACAGCTCATATAATATGTTGTTTATGTACAAAGAGAAGAGAGGCACTACACCATCTGGGGCACGGCGTGGAGCTCCACCACCCACATGTTATTCAGGATCTGTCCACTGGAGGTCATCACGTTGTTGTACCGCACACCTGAAACACACCTGTCTGTAGTCTAGTCTCTTAATAAAATGCAAAAATCCTCAAACACAAAGCTTGAACTTGTTGTGACACAACTAAAAGTGAATCATTATGTGAATTGTGAAAGTTTCAAAATGACGATAATGTAATGCTAAACCATCGTTCAAACTGACATGACTTTCACATTAAACCATCATTCAATCTGACATTCCCGTGATACTAAACCATCATTCAAAATGAAACTTGACGGGTTTCTCCAGATACTTCATGATCAGTCGTTATATGGTGGTTTCGTTGGACTATATGTTGCTAGCACTAATAGCCTGGTTCATCAAGCCAGCAACCACAAAACCTTATCCAAAAACGGGAAGAGGGGGCAATGACCCCCGGAACTATTAACAATCAATCGTCAGGTAGTAAGGTGGACATCTCCGTATTGCTATACCATTGGTCAAACTCTTCGTGTAAGAGTGAAGTAGCATATTGCCAACAAAATAAAGCCAAAGACACACGTTGCTGAATAAAACTTTAATTGGGACATTTGCTTTGTGTAGATAAAGCTCTACATAGGGCGAAATATTATCCGAATGAAAGCTCGTTCTGCAACTTGTGTCTCCTTCAATTTCCCGTGTAAAAGAGTCGAGTACCAATTTGGAGGGGATTCAATAGGAGCATTAGGGCCCCGTCCCAGGACACATTATGTGTCTCTGTAACCTTTTCACTACCGTCCACAAGGTGGATATGGGGAACATAATACAACTATTAAACTGACTTCAATAGTATTGGTGTGGGGAAACTCACCATACTGAGGGGCGTGGAGGCGAGGCATCAGGTAGAACTGCATCATCTTCATGAGTCCCTCGACGAACTGAGTGAGTAATTGTGTCTCTGCTGTGATACCCTCTACTCTGCCGTCCTCCCTCACTCCGAGGTACACCACCCCAGGCTCACCAGTGTTCAGCATCCCCACCAACACCTGAAACAACATAAATTGTTGAAATATATATATATATATATATATTGATCTTTTCGGAGCATGGTTCCAAATGCTCTTACAATACCGCCCAAAGGATGGAAATGGGACAATACACGAATAACCCGCGCGTAGGAGACTGAAACTTGACGACGTCTCGGCCGGAAACGTTACTAATTAATGGTCCAAGTCTTAAGTCTCAGTCTCCTACGTACAGGTTATTTGTGTATTATTTCAAGCAGAGTATTGTACCCATATTCTTCACGGATGTATAGTTCAAAATAAGTAGCCCCTTCAACGTCAAAATTCTTCATCTAAAATCTGAGGTCACAACGGGAGAATTTAACTTGCCAGGAAAATAGATCTGCTCTCACAGCTACGAACAGCTAATTATAAATAGGTAATTAAACACTTACCTTGAGGAGAGTATCTCTACGGAGGTTGGCGAGGTCGTTAACGGGCAAGAAGTGACAAGTGGGTCCTGCCTTCACCTGCAGTGCATGGTTAAGGATGAAGTTGAACTCCTGCTCTGGCTGGGCGTTGGACAACACCGCCTCTAGGTCTGCATTCATCTGCCCCTCCCAACGACTTTCCTTTACCTGAGGAGAAGGAGGCGTCTTAAAGATCTTGAAATGAGAACATGAGGACCGGTAAGCCAGTGGTCGTTGCTGCAGAATGAGAACATGAGGACCTGTAAGCCAGTGGTCGTTGCTACAGAATGAGAACATGAGGACCGGCAAGCCAGTGGTCGTTGCTGCAGAATGAGAACATGAGGACCGGTAAGCCAGTGGTCGTTGCTGCAGTGGCCCGCTGCCTTAGAACTAGAGAGAGAGAGAGAGAGAGAGAGAGAGAGAGAGAGATAATGAGATGGGAAGAGAGATGAGAAAAGGAGAGGAGAGATAATCTTTTTCCATGGATATATTTGAACCATTCAAAATGCAAATTCAGTGCAATATGTTACGCTGATTATTAGAGGAAGTCAAGAGCAGCCTGGATCTGGGGAAGTTTAGCCTGCATATTACCAGGTCAATTTGCATAATGAATAAAGGTGAGACACTGGGTGTGCCCCCGTACGGAACTGTATGAAAAATGGTATCGCGATAATTATCTAACTCTCTCTCTCTCTCTCTCTCTCTCTCTCTCTCTCTCTCTCTCTCTCTCTCTCTCTTCTCTCTCCACACCCCCCCTCTCCTCCTTTCTCTCTTCCACTTCTCTCTCCTTTCTCTTCTTCTCACATCACACACACACACACACACACACACACACGTCTCCGGAAACACACATCAACCAGATAACTGCGGCAGCATATGGGCGACTGGCAGACCTAAGATTAGCGTTCCGTTACCTTAACAAGGAATCGTTCAAGACACTGTACACCGTGTACGTCAGGCCCATACTAGAGTATGCAGCACCAGTCTGGAACCCACACCTGGTCAAGCACAAGGCTAGTTCCACAACTCAGGGGACTGTCCTATGAAGAAAGGTTGAGGGAAATAGGACTAACAACACTGGAGGACAGAAGGGTTAGAGGAGACATGATAACGACATACAAAATACTGCGGGGAATCGACAAGGTAGATAGTGACAGGATGTTCCAGAGTGGGAATACAGGAACAAGGGGGCACAACTGGAAGGTGAAGACTTAGATGAGTCAAAGGGATGTTAGGAAGCATTTCTTCAGCCATAGAGTAGTCAGGAAGGGGAATAGTCTAGCGAACGATATAGTGGAGGCGGGAACCATACATAGTTTTAAGACAAGGTATGATAAAGCTCATGGAGCAGGGAGAGCAGAGACCCAGTAGCGGATAGCGAAGAGGCGGGGCCAGGAGCTGAGTCTCGACCCCTGCAACCACAATTAGGTGAGTACACACACACACACACACACACATATATTCAAGACTCTGTACACCCCAATGGAAATAAGTCACTTTGACTTTTTTGGGTTATCCTAGGTTCTCTACACATATGCTGCTATGTATTAATAATAATATATATTAATATCTTTATTTACTACAAGTACATGTACAAGGTATACAGGCCTAGCTGACATCAATGACATACTACTATATAGAAAGCCCCTTGTTATGCTGAGCATTTCGGGCAAATTAGGTAAGTTTTATCCCAGGATGCGACCCACACCAGTCGACTAACACCCAGGTGCCCATTTTAAACTGATGGGTGAACAGGGACAGGGACAGCAGGTGTCTTATGGAAACACGTCCCTAATGTTTTCCAGCCGTACTGGAAGAGATTCGAACCACAGATCTCAGTGTGTGAGTTGAGTGCGCTAGCGATCGAGCTACTGTATTTGTATATACCTGAATAAACTTAACTTACGTCAGGCCCATATTGGAGTATTCAGCACCAGTATGGAACCCACACCTAGTAATGCACGTCAACAAATTAGAGAAAGTGCAAAGGTTTGCAACAAGACTAGTCACGGAGTTAAGGGGTATGTCCTACGAGGAGAGGTTAAGGAAAATCGACCTGATGACACTGGAGGACAAGAAGAATGGGGAGGACATGATAATGACATATAAAATGCTTAGAGGAATCGACAAGGTGGATAGGGACAGGATGTTTCAGAGATGGGACACAGCAACAAGGGGTCACAACTGAAAGTTGAAGACTCACATGAGTCACAGGGATGTTAGGAAGTATTTTTTCAGTCATAGTGTTGTCAGGAAGTGGAACAATCTGGAAAGTGATGTAGTGGAGGCAGGATTCATGCACAACTTCAAGAAGATACGATAAAGTTCATGGAGCAGGGAGTGGACCTAGTAGCGACCAGCGAAGAGGCCTGGCCAGGAGCTGTGAATCGACCCCTGCAACCACAAACAGGTAAGTACACACACACACACTTCAGTCTCAAAGTGGTCGGGGAATGGTATGATAGCGAAGTGGTGGAGGCAGCTGCGCCCACGAGGGTAGGAGTGAATCTGACTAGTAACAAGTTGAGACGCGGGACCAGGAGCTGAAAACTGACCCATACAACCACAAACAGGTAAGTACTCTACTCACCTCCAGGGCTTCGTGACTTCCCACCGTCAAAATAGATTCGAAGGGTGGTGACCTTGAGGAATTGGTCTTGAGGAATGGTTGTCTTGGCTGGGGGTCGTGGAACATGACCCCAGGCCTCCCCCCACCCTTGGTTTTGGTTTTCCAGGAAGTAGCAGCAGCACCTCTCTGAGCGCCTCTCTGGCTACCCACACCACCACTCCATCTATTAGGTCCTCCCTTCCATCTGTAAGGAGAGTAAGTGCTGGTCAACTCACGTATACTCACCGAGTTGTGCTTGTGGGGGGTTGAGTCTCAGCTCCTGGCCCCTCTTAAAGTACAATCGCCTGACCGTATGTGTGTAAAAACAGTGACTCATTAAGGTATGCACATTCATATAAGTTGGGTAAGTTGGTATTTTGCAAAAATTAACTTTTAGCAAGATTAGGTTAGGTTGCTGTGTTAGCACTGTGCTAAATAAAGCATTTACACATCAAAAATTTTCATAACCATATTTCGCTGTTTTTCTCGAGGATCTCTTCCAACCTCGAACTCATACGTCTAGTGCTGCCACAACACAAACTGAGAGGTGTAAGTATTTCTCTCAGCGTAATATTCTGACTTTACTTTAAGTCCTATTTTAGGGATTAAAGTATTCTTGTCGTGTAGCCGATTGGCTTTAAATTTCATTAACCAATCACGTGCTAACCGGCCAACATTTATTATTATACTTAAGGAGAAGCGTTAAACCCGTAGGAATTACACTGCTCCTTGGGGAATGAGTGGAAATTAACTTTTCACCAATATCAAGGCCGCCACTGCCAATGTTCCAGAGGGTTCATAACGGGTTAGGTAAGATTTGTCAGGAAACAGGACAAGTGTTTCCTGACGCAGGTCTGAGTCATATGATGACCCACAGCTGGAGGTTTTGGTCATCTGACTGAGGCCTTTCGTTGGCTTACCAGTCCGCCCCATTAAAAATTATGGTTAAAATGATAACCATTAGATGGTAACACAGGGTTCATAATATATTAATTTGTTTACATTATTATTATTATAGATCAATTAATTAAAATTATTACTGCTAATCTATTTTTATATTACCATTGTTCATCTATTTGTATATATTATTACTGATCAAATTGTTTATATATATTTATTACTGATCTATATTTTTGAATGCTCATACCGTATTTTGTCAATTAATTGTCACTGTTGACTAAGCTACTCATTAGCATGTAAACATTAATTATTCCCTCTGTTGTTATAATGAAAAGCCAAAATTCGTAATAACAGCCTAAAGGTTATATTTTTCATGTTATAGTTAAAATTTCTACACTTGTTGGATTATTCCTCGAAACTGTGACAATCATTTAATAATTATACATGCTTCTCTTATTTGTGTATGATTTGCATACTTCGTGCTGGTCGACCAGCGCTGGAGGCCTGTGATAATTAATATTATATTCATGTAAAGTGCCTAAACCCGTGTAGGTCAATAGTGATTCAGTCAATGAATGCATTGCAATAGACAAGTGCCCTTATGCTATGTCAGTCCACACGATGAGGTGTCTAGCTGAAGGTTGAGCAAACAGCCTACCACTGGATACCATTATTATTAAGTGATGATCAGTGCACATTTCTGAATGATGAGTGAGGATAAATGTGTTTCCTTCAAAGACTGGGGAGGCAATCTGATTTGATCCCACGGAAAAGGAAGGGGTCGAGGTTGCTCAAAAGACTTCGATAAAGAGCCCTTCAGCAGCATCAAAGCCTCTTCCTTGAAGGGCACCATCATTACTAAATTAAAAACTATATTAAATCCCGCAAATTCTTTGTTTTTAGAAATCTGGAATTAGTATGGAAAATCCCTTATTTTTCGCAAACTCTAGGTATGTATACTGCATTGAAAAATACAAAAATTGGTATACACACAGTGTAGCTCCGTGCATATACTACATAGAGGTGTATCCCTCAAAATATACTGTTTGTGTGTGACAAAGACACTTATGTACAGTTAAGTACCTTTTACATTGTTATGGTGTTTATATTGATTTGATAAAGCAACTGGAGAGGAAAACAGCCGTAATAAATGCCCAATTAGTTACTCATGTTATTTCACCTAGTATCACGAAACCCTGTCTTGAGGGGTGACTAACAGGAAGGAGAGTTTATAAAAATGAGGCGAAATCAGAATGGGAACCGGACAAAACTGACGTTCCTCAAGGTACAGTTTGGGGCCCATTGTTGTTCATATCCCAGGTACAATAATTTTTCTTTTGCATATTTATAATGCCTATGTAATTTGTAATTACATGAAAATTTATCAGATGAAGAATACAAGTCGCGATCCCGTCACTAAAACAATTCACAAATAATCCACACTGGAGAGGAAACTTCAGATACAGTACAGCCTGTACTGTACAGGACAGATAGAAAAGAACTCTTAAGGTTTTCTTCTTACTGGGAGATATTTGTTACACTTCTTACGCGTACTGAAATTATGTGCATACTGTAAAACTTAATACTGAACCAACTCACACTAACTTAAATACTAAACCAACTCACACTAACTTAAATACTAAACCAACTCACACTAACTTAAATACTAAACCAACCCACACAAATACAGAACGAACCCACACTAACTTGAATACAGAACGAACCCACACTAACTTGAATACAGAACGAACCCACACTAACTTGAATACAGAACGAACCCACACTAAAATACAGAACCAACCCACACTAACTTGAATACAGAACCAACCCACACTAACTTAAATACAGAATCAACCCACACTAACTTGAATACAGAACGAACCCACACTAACTTAAATACAGAACCAACCCACACTAACTTAAATACAGAACGAACCCACACTAACTTTAATACAGAACGAACCCACAATAACTTAAATACAGAACGAACCCACACTAACTTGAATACAGAACCAACCCACACTAACTTAAATACAGAACCAACCCACTAACTTAAATACAGAATGAACCCACACTAACTTAAATACAGAACGAACCCACACTAACTTAAATACAGAACGAACCCACACTAACTTAAATACAGAACGAACCTACACTAACTTAAATACAGAACCAACCCACACTAACTTAAATACAGAACCAACCCACACTAACTTAAATACAGAACCAACCCACACTAGCTTAAATACAGAACCAACCCACACTAACTTGAATACAGAACCAGCCCACACTAACTTAAATACAGAACGAACCCACACTAACTTAAATACAGAACGAACCCACACTAACTTAAATACAGAACGAACCCACACTAACTTAAATACAGAACGAACCCACACTAACAAATACAGAACGAACCCACACTAACTTAAATACAGAACGAACCCACACTAACTTAAATACAGAACGAACCCACACTAACTTAAATACAGAACGAACCCACACTAACAAATACAGAACGAACCCACACTAACTTTAATACAGAACGAACCCACACTAACTTAAATACAGAACGAACCCACACTAACTTAAATACAGAACGAACCCACACTAACAAATACAAAACGAACCCACACTAACTTAAATACAGAACGAACCCACACTAACTTAAATACAGAACGAACCCACACTAACTTAAATACAGAACGAACCCACACTAACTTAAATACAGAACGAACCCACACTAACTTAAATACAGAACGAACCCACACTAACAAATACAAAACGAACCCACACTAACTTAAATACAGAACGAACCCACACTAACTTAAATACAGAAACAACCCACACTAACTTAAATACAGAAACAACCCACACTAACTTAAATACAGAAACACACACTAACTTAAATAGAGAAACACACACTAACTTAAATACAGAACCAACCCACAATAACTTAAATACAGAAACAACCCACACTAAAATAAGATTCACTACCTTTGTGTGATGTGGTGGTTGCCAGAAGGGTGGGAGGGCATCCACATGTGCTCCTCGGGTGCCCCCACCACCACCTCCTCCTGCAGGAAGTCCTCCAGAGACATCTGTGCTAGACCATCACTTGCTGTAGCCATTATAATGTTCCTGTAATTCGTGTAGGGTAAAACTATAGACCTAGTCTGCTACGTGATGCTCATCCTAGCCATGTGCTTGTCTGGACCCACTGATAAGATTACCTTTGATAAGGAATATATGTTGATGATTGCATTTAGTTATAGTTTTGTTGTTACGTTTCAATTCGTAGTGTTGGTTGTGGGTACAGTTTGAATTATAGGTTTTATAATAGGTTGTTAGTAAAGAACCAGGAGAGTGTGTTGGAGGAGGAGCGGCCACAGCAGCCATATTTGTTGACAAGCGTCGCCGCTGCACCGGCTACGTGCATATTTTCCAGTGTTCAAGCTCACCATTGAATTTTAGGCAAGTATGAAGACTGCTAGAGAAATATTTGTTGCGTGGAGCACACGTGTGGTGGAGGTTGTGCAGGAGAGAGACGTGTGTGGGTCGGGAGGAGAGAAGAAAGTAGCGACAGAGTCCTCTTCACAAGTGAAATCTTTACAAGCTGGTCACTAGAGTTCTCACATGAAAGGAGATTCATAGAGCCTTGGGAGGGGCTCTTTAACCATGGAATTAAACATATCCTCCGTTCCTTGGATCGGACCTGTTTATCTTTCCTTTCCCTGGCGTTGTAAGACCCATGAGGGTTATGTGCTTATCCTTTAATAAAATAATGGCCACTTATATAGTCAATAGTAAATCCTAGTTTATTTTGGGGTTGGTTTCCTGTGTACTACCCTAATTATACTCTCCTGATTGTGGTTGCAGGGGTTGAGTCATAGCTCCTGGCCCTGCCTCTTCACTGATCGCTACTATGTTTTCTCTCCCTGCTCCATGAGCTTTATAAAACCTCGTCTTAAAACTATGTATAGTTCTTGCCTCCACTACATCATTTTCCATACTATTCCACTTCCTGACAACTCTGTGACTGAAGAAATACAGTGGTACCCCGAGTTATGATGGTCCCCAAAATCGCCCTTTTATGTAAGTTTATTTTTTTAAATGCTTTTGTAAGTATATTTTTGGGGGTGTAAAAGGACTAGTCTATTTTACATTATTCCTTATGGGGATAAATTCGTTTGGTAATGGCACTTGAACAGCATTCTCGAACGAAAAAATATCGTAACTCGAGGTACCACTGTACTTTCGAACATCCTTTGACTCATCCGAGTCTTTAACTTCTAAGTGTGACCCCTTGTTTCTGTGTCCCATCTCTGGAACATCCTGTCTGTCCACCTTGTCAATTTCTCACAGTATTTTATATGTTATCACGTCTCCCCTAATCCTCCTGTCCTCCAGTGTTGTCAGGCTGACGACACTGTGTGTGCCTGCGTTTGTTTTAAGAATTCTTAGTGTCATATCAGGAAGTACTGTATATATAATGGAAGTTCTAAGTTTATACTGACACATTCCTTAGGCTAGGCAAATAAAAAAGTGTTATCACAAACATATAAGTAATTTGTAGTCAGATTGTAATTGTGTTATTTAGATTCACTTTATTTCTTTTATGCAGTATACAGATAATGTAGTTTACATGTAATATAATATTGTTAGGCACAAAAAGCCACTAACATGCCATGCCAGTGATCACAGATGTTGTCACCGTTCAGTTGGAAGACGTTAATATTTTCCTCTTAATGGAGAGTTGTCACTTGTATAATTTTATTAAGACTATTGGCAGGTACATTTGTCAGTGCAGGTATATTAATTTATTTTATAATGCATTTTGTCTATTTATTCAGACATTATTCAGTGGTAAATATGTCAGTCTTAAATTCATGTAATACAGTAGTGCATATACCAAGTGTATTTTTTAACACACTGTCCATCTAATAATATATTAAAAGGACCAGAATGGAAATACAGTGGACCCTCCATTTTCGTGTTTAATCCATTCCAGAGAGATTGGTGAAAACTGAAACCATTTTCCCCATCAGAAATAATGTAAATCCAATTAATCCATTCCAGACACCCAGAAGTATTAAAAAAAATTTTTTTGGGGGGGCCTTAAAGATAGATTTACATGCACAAAAGAATGAACATTCAACATGACACTTACCTTTATTGAAGACTGATGTTGCTGGATGGAAGACAGGGAGGAGGGGAGAGGGAAGAGAGGCTATTCTTTGGAAGGGGAATCCCCTTCCATAAGGACTCTAGGTACCAAGTCCTCATCTGGGGTCACTTTCCTTCTTTGTCTTTTAATGCCACTAGGACCAGCTTGAGAGTCACTGCACACCTGTGGCACTAAATATCTGTCCAGAGAGCTCTGTTTCTGGCATCTCTCAAATGTCCCTAAAATGGGACAAGAGATTGTCATTGTACATGTTGCCGAGACGGCTTGCAACATCTTTGTCAGGGTGATGTTCCTCCACAAATGAATGCATCTTAGTCCACATTGCACAAATCTTAATCTTTGAAGAAGGCACCTTCTTCCATCTCTCTTCCTCCTCCAGTGAAGCAATTTCCTGAGTTGTGGTTTGATGGTTAGCTCTTCATTGTGGTCCTCCACCAACTCTTCCACATCCTCGCCACTCACATCCAACCCCATGGAATTCCTCAATGCCACAATACTTTCCACAACTGGCATAGGCTCCTTAGGGTCAGCCCCAAACCTTTCAAAATCCCTCTCTTGGACACAAACTGGCCACAACTTTCTCCAAGCAGAGTTCATCGTCCTGGAAGTCACTTCCTCCCAAGCCTTATCTATAAGACTTATGCAATTGAAGATATTGAAATAATCCCTCCAGAACTCTCTTAGGGTCAATTCAGTGTCCGAGGTCATTTCAAAGCACCTTTGAAACATTGCTTTGGTGTACAGTTTTATGAAGTTTGCAATGATCTGCTGGTCCATGGGCTGGATGAGAGGAGTGGTGTTAGGCGGCAAGAACTTCACTGTTACAAAACTGAATTCCTTAGACAATTGGTCTTCCATGTCTGGAGGATGACCAGGAGCATTGTCCATTACCAGGAGGCACTTGAGTGGCAATTTCTTTTCCAGGAGGTATTTCTTCACACTTGGGTCAAACACTTGATTAAACCAGTCAAGGAAAATTTCCCTCGTGATCCATGCCTTACTCTGGTTAGCCTTCCACATCACACACAATTTACTCTTGACGACACTGTTTTTCTTGAACCCACTGGGATTTTCAGAGTGATACACAAGTTAAGGCTTCAACTTTAAATCCCCACTAGCATTACTACAGAACAAGAGTGTTAGCCTATCTTTCATAGGCTTGTGTCCTGGCAGTGCCTTTTCCTCCTGCGTGATGTAGGTCCTCTTTGGCATTTTCTTCCAAGAGAGGCCTGTTTCGTCACAAACACTTGTTGGGGTTCGAATTTTTCAGCCGCATGTTTGTCTGAACTGGCACCCTCACCATGCCTTACAACACTGTGTATGCCACTTCGCTTCTTGAATTTTTTGAACCAGCCTTTGCTGGCCTTAAATTCACCGACATCAGCACTGGTTCCAGGCATTTTCTTGATAAGATTGGCATGCAACTGCCTTGCCTTTTCACAAATGATGGATTGCACAACACTATCACCCGCTATCTGTTTTTGGTTTATCCACACCAATAACAATTTCTCCATATTTTCAATTGTTTGTGGTCTCTGTTTTGTTATTGTATTCACCCCTTTCGCAACATCAGCTTCCGTGATTTCTTTTTTCTTCGCCACAATGGAACTGATGGTTCATGGGGCCTTATTGTATATCCTGCCGAGCTCGGCAATACGTATGCCACTATTATATTTTTCTATTATTTCTTTCTTCAGTTCTACGGTGTTCCTCACTTTCTTTACCAAAGGACTGGCACTAGGAGCTTTCTTTGGGCCCATGGTGGCTTATTTAGTAGTGACACAATAATCAACGGCCAAAAACAATGGATTGTTAAGAAATGTTTTGTATGAATTCGCAGGATAATTTTCACTCGACCAGAAACAATGCTACACTGCCTGAGAATGTGCGTGGGAGGTGGGCTTGCAGGCTTTGTATGCATGCTGGGCACTGGATAGGTTCTGTACCATCGACGAAAACGGAGCCAATATTTCCACAAAAAAAGTCAGTGAAAACTGAAATTGGCGATAACGGATATAGTAAACGATAACAGAGGGTCCACTGTAAGTCACTTGGTCTGACTTTTTTAGGTTATCCTAGGTATTACACTATGTATGATAATTGTACTAAGGTATACCTGTTTCTAAATAAACTTACTTCCACAAAGGTATTGTGATCCAGAAAAAAGGAAACTCATTCATTGTCATTCATCTAGTCACTATCTTCCTAGAAGCTTGCTGACCTCATAATTCAGAAAACCCATCGAGCTGCAACATCCCCACCCCTTCTTTGTAGTGCAGGCACTGTACTTCCTACGTCTAGGACTAAGTCTATCTAAATTATTACCCAAAGTCTCTTCATAAACGTTACCATGTTAATAGCCACATAGCACATCAATTTATAAAAACACTCCTCCACTCTGATCAAATGTGCTCAGAAAAGCCTGCTGGATGTTCAAACCCCTTAGCACTCAAAACCTTCTTTACCCTTTCCTTGCTTAATAACTGCTGCTTTTTCATTTTTTGCCTAGATGAAGCATGGCAGACAGCGACGACGAGTATGAGAGACGAAGACGAGACAAATTTCGAGGAGAAAGATCTGAATATACCAGCAGTAGTAGCACGAGAGATCGTAGAGATGACAGCAGGCGTGGTGCCAGAGAGGATTGGGCTGACAGGTGGGTTTGAATAAGGATTTATTACTATTATAATTGTTTGACTAAGTCTTTTCTCTGGTAAAGACATTCAAATAGC
Organism: Cherax destructor; assembly: GCA_009830355.1. Lineage (NCBI taxonomy): Eukaryota > Metazoa > Arthropoda > Malacostraca > Decapoda > Parastacidae > Cherax > Cherax destructor. Next base: position 589,596 of record WNWK01000019.1, read on the forward strand.
ATTTCTATGTATGTACTAATATAGTATGTGTAACTAATACAATATAAATATCTGTTGCTTGTGTCATACATTGGTAATGGGTGATGCTTATATAAAGAATACTGCACATCAAATGGCTTTAGTGTCATTAGAAACAGAAAACAGGCTGGATCAGTAATCCCTACATTATTAATATCAGGAGTCGGGATAACTGGGGAAGCAGAGAGCGAGGTTCATCTCGTCGTGAATATGGCAGAGAATATGGAAGATCTAGAGACCGGTATTCGCCAAACCGCCATGACATGTCTCCTCCAGTTAAAAGGATGAGACAGGACTGGTAAGCTAATTTGATGCATGGTATTAATAAATCATTTTGAATTTTTGTTTAATTAAAATAGTTTCATTATATGTTTAATATAAATTTTATGTTTTGTACCTTTCCTAAAATTGCCTTGGAATATTCTTTGACATCTCAGTGTTGCACTGCTTGTCTATTGTCATGAGCTGTTAATATTATATTTTATGTGCTGTTTTGATAATTTTTATCCTTTATTTCGGTTTTGTTATTTGCCTGTATAATATTTTTGAAATGATTAACTTTGTAAATAATAATTAACAAGTGTATATGAAGGGTGTAGTTCAGTAGATATTCATAATTTGCATGGGTTGTTCCTGAAAATTGTGCTACAAATGATTTCCATAACTTATGAAGTGAAAAATGTATGAGAAAAATAGGGTTACACTCCTAAGACCAAAAAAAAAGTATCATAATTCTTTGATTTTTTTTTTTTTTACATTTTATTGATGAGGATGCTCAGTGAAATATCTTAATTGGAGTGAGGTTCAGGCAGTGAACAAGATGAGTGTATGTAGCTAAAAAAAAAAATTGGTTACATTAATACTGTATGGTATTTGTTACTTACCTTTATGTTGGGTTGGTGATGCTTAACATCCTAAAGTGAGTAGAGAGGGGTGACTGCTGCCTTACTGGCCTAAGATTGGTGGTTGGGATTGGTGATATAATGTTGAAGATTGGGGATCATGGGTTGTTGATGCAGCTTCATTAGCAGATTGGAGTACTCAGGTATTGGTTTGTTTTACCCTGCAGTTCTTCATATGATCTACTGGGCATTTTAAACTAGCTAAACCATCCAGAACTAAATATAAATGTATTTTCAAGCTGTCCTTCATAGTATGATCTTTTCGCTAATAATAAGGCCATCAAGCTTTTCAATCCACACATTTAGTAAATTTTGATTTACTTAGCTGTAATGACCTAGTCTTCATTTTTTCAGTCACATTGAGAATTACTCATTGCACAAGCTTTTATGTCTGTCTCACTGTCTTAAATGAATCGTTAACTCTAACACCAAAGATTTGTGGCTTCTCTATGACACTTGCACCACTCTTCGGCATCTCAATTATGTCTAATATTCTTGAAATAGGCATAGTTTCACGTTTGTGTCCATGCTTTATCATTATCACTTGCACTTGATTTGTATGTCACAATAAATATCCAGAGATGAGATTTGGTAATGAAATGAAGGAAAAACTGAGCAAAGACCATACAGTACATGTCCAGATACACTAACCTGCATGGAAGACTGGTCGCATTCTTTCATCCTCCCTCCCTCACAGCATCCCCTACACCGTTAAAACAATGGAGTTGCCCAGTGCTTAGTCATGGGTCTCCTGGCTGGCTGCCTGCCATGGCACTCCTTAAAGGAAATGCATACTACCAATGGAAATGAATTTCTCTCTGGCATGCTTTAACCCTTTCAGGGTCCGTGCCGTAGTTCTACGGCTTTGAGTTAAGGGTCCAAACCGTAGTTCTACGTCATGAGCTCAGCTCACTCAGATAAGCTGTGAGCGGTAAATTTGGGCCTGGATATGAGAGAATATATCTATGTGGTAAGTGTGCACCACAAAACAAATCCTGCAGCACACACTGCATAATGAGAGAAAAAAACTGAAACCGTAATTTTTGATTAAAACAGTGATTTTGCAGTGTTTTTTCGTGTACTTTTTATAGTTGTATTTGCGATTTCTTGATCTCATTTGATAGAATGGAAGATATATTACAGATATAGAGATGATTTTGATTGGTTTTAGTATTTGAAATGGCTTGAAACTGAGCTCAAAGTAGCAGAAATTATAAATTTTTGCCAATGTTCAAGAGTAAACAAATGACTTCACACGTCTAATACGCGCCAGCTGGTGGGTCTAATATACGTTCACAAATGTGGTGATATTATTTGTACAAATATTACAATATTGCATAACAGTAAATCTTCCATTTTTTGGTTTGAATAAAAATTCATTATGTGAATAAAAAATCAAAATGGAATTCATTTGTAAAGACTGAAAACATAACTAATGAATAGAGGAAATGTTAGTTTAGTGCCAGGAATGCCTGCATTGTTTATTCTGCACCCTATTTTGAAATTGGAATATTTTGAACTTTGAGTTAAATTGGCTAAATTACCAATTTCCAATCACTTTATTTTGTAGTTGAAACAGTTGACTGGGCGATTTCTTGTGCTCAATCGATAGAATAGAAGTAATACTAGTGAAATAGCAAAGAATTTGGTCGACTGGAATAATGTAATTGGCCTAAAATGGGAGTCAAAGTTGGCAAAATCACAGATGCGTAAATATCGCTGACGCATCAAAATTCGCGAGAGCATAATTTCGTAAATTTTCAATCAAATTTCGTACTTTTTGTTTTATTACCTTCAGAAAAAGATTCTCTACCATTTCATAAGAAAAAATAAGAATTTTTTTTTTTAAATTCTTGGACACTGGCGCACCCCTTCCAAAAATAGCCTTGGACCCTGAAAGGGTTAATGGAAATGGCTTGCTTCTGTTGGAAATCTTTCTTCTTTCAACAAACTGACCGTATCCCACCGAAGCAGGATGACCCAAAAAGAAAAACAAAAGTTTCTCATTTTAACTTTAGTAATGTATACAGGAGAAGGGGTTACTAGCCCTTTGCTCCCATCATTTTAGTCGCCTCTTACGACACTCATGGCTTATGGAGGAAGAATTCTGTTCCGCTTCCCCATGGAGATCCGTTGGAAATCTAAATTTAAATTGCTAAATCTTGAAAACACAAGCTATGATTGTATGACTGAATGGTTTTACTTTAATTTTACACTGGGAAACTAATTTCAAGGGTATTTTACAAAGGGCTGTTTGTTAGTTTTCAGCAATGCTATTGTTCAACTTTTTGTTTTATCTTAGGGAAGACAGACGGTACCCATATGAGAGTGGAGGGGCTGCTGGTTATGGAGCCTATGGAAGTGCCTATGGCCAGGATTATGGTCATCCAGCTGGACATGCAGGTGGTGCAGGAAGGTATGGAAATGTCATCTCCAGTTGGTTGTAGCATATACTGTTTTTTAATATTCTCAAATTGCAATATATTTATCTACAAAAAAGGCTCTTGGGTTCCTATTTGTAAAGAATTCTTGCACTATTTGATACTGATTATTGGCTGCTATGTTTTTGTGTGCACTTGTTGCCTGTCTTATTGTGGCATCATTGGGGAATATTTTTGGTCAGTATCATTAGGAAACAGGTAATTTATGTAGTATATGTATACTGTAGTCCTGTTGATCAAAATTCAGCCTGCAAATTTAGTTGATAGATCAGCATAGTACACAAATAACCCGCAATTGAAGAAAGGAGCTTACGACGACGTTTCGGTCCGACTTGGACCATTTAGTGTGAATTTGTAAATGGTCCAAGTTGGATCGAAACGTCATCGTAAGCTCCTTTCTTCAATTGCGGGTTATTTGTGTATTGTTCAAGTCACGGTATTGTGCCTTTTTTTATCATCAGCATAGTGTCTAACAGTAATATAAATATTTTTACATTCCAATCCATGTATTAACACATTTACTACTGGTTATATATAAGTGTACATATTAGTACTTTACTTTGTATGAATTGAGGAAAAAATAAAAAAATAACATCTCTTCATTCTTTGAATGCTACTTTTAGTACATATACATTTACACTTATGAGCTTAACATATTTAGGTATTCCATTTATAAGGAAAAAACCCTAATGACATCTCTTCATTCTTTGAATGCTACTTTTAGTACATATACATTTATGAGCTTAACATATTTAGGTATTCCATTATAAGGAAAAAAACCATGTTAGCTTCCATATACAGTGGACCCTCGGTGTTGAAAATTCTTTCCAGAATGCTGTTTGAGTGCTGTTACCGAACGAATTTGTTCCCATAAGGGCAAATGTAAATTAGATTAGTCATTTGACACCCCCAAAAATACACTTATAAAAGCACTTACGAAAATATACTTACATAATTGTTCGAGTTTGGAGGTGAACGAAAACCGAGGGTCCACTGTATATGTATTTTCACTTAACAACTAAGTAAATTTGAGAAATGGTACAGTACAGTATGTATTATTAAATTAACACTTAGGTCAAACTACACATTCATGTACAAGCATATATATACACACCCCTCTGGGTTTTCTTCTAATTTCTTACTAGTTCTTGTTCTTATTTCCTTATCTCCATGGGAAGTGGAATAGAATTCTTCCTCCGTAAGCCATGCGTGTCGTAGAGGCTAAAATGCGGGAGCAAGGCTAGTAACCCTCTCCTGTATATATTACTAAATGTAAAAGGAAACTTTCATTTCTTTTGGGCCACCCTGCCTCAGTGGGAAACGGCCGACGTGTTGAAAGAAAGAATAATATTTAAAAATAAATAAATGCAAAGACTATGCTAAGGACCCTTGATGTGGGCTGTGGATCCTTCTGCTATCTGCCTTTTCCATGAACTTTGACCAGTCTTAGGATCAAACCCAGAATCTAGATTAAATGGGGGGTGTTTTCCACAAGAGGGGGGTGAGTAATTTCCAGAGGAAGGGGCTAACCCAGACTAACAATAAGCAATATCTTTAACATGTTTGTGTGTTCTTATTTGCTCCTTAAACATTCTCTGTTTAAATAAATAAAAGTAATAAAATTAAGAATAAAAACTAGTTTCTCAGTTTTCTTATTTAAATAAAGAGAACTGTAGAACATGTGCATTTTTTTTTATATCAGCTGTCTCCCATTGAGGCAGGGTGACCCAAAAAAAAGAAGAAACTAAAGCCTTTCTTCTTTTTGCATTTAATAATTTATGCAGAAGGGGTTACTAGCTCCTTGCTCCTGGCATTTTAGTCACCTCTTATGACTTATGGAGGAAGGATTCTTTTCCACTTCCCCATGGAGGAGAGTATTTGTCTTATAATAAAGGGAATGAATGTCAGATATAGATATGTAGTATCCAGCAAAAATAGTATGGTGGTAGATAAGGTATTTTTTTTATTAGGTATTTTTAATGTTAGTAGTAGGGAATTTTTATTGCAACTTGAGCTTAAGCTTTTTAATCTGAAGTATGACTGATCCTTTAACAGACTAGATGAGTTGGGGCCAACACAACCTCCAATGATGACTTTTAAGGCTTTTATGGAACAATGTGATGATTCTATTACGGAAGAGGAAGCTCTCAGGAAGTACTCTGAATACAAACTTGAGTTTAAAAGACAACAGCTGAATGAGTTCTTTGTCAACCACAAAGAGGAGGAATGGTAAGTACGAAAGTAGATTTTTTGACATTAAGAAACTTCAGTTATTTCATCTGGGATGGTTACTTATGTAGAAAATTATGGTAGGAGTTGCTTATGCATGCCATGGTTTGCATAGGTTTGGGTATCTTTCCTCTGTCTGAAAGGCACTATCATGATATACTCAAGATTGTATAGATGTGTGATTTTATTAATTTGGAACTAAAGAAAACCCATTTACAGTAAAACACCGATAATCCAGCAGTCTGTTTTTTAAACCCAAAATGGAGAAATGTTTTGAAGTACAGTATTTCATTATTTCTGGTAACTACTGTATTTGGCCAAAATTTCAAAATTTTAATTGGCTTATTTTTGTACCTGGTGTCTTCACTGTTGTCCAAAATGCTGATGTTATATTATTCTTAACTTCTATGATTGTGGTTGTATATTTCAAATCTTTAAACCTATCATTAATAGATTTTTTATATATTTAATACCATAATGCTCTGTAAACTAAATTTAATTCTTAGGGTTTGCAGTAAACTTTCATAATGTTCGAGGTATGTTAATGAAACTCGGTGCCTTTTGGAAAATTGTTATGCAAAGTGAAGAACGTGGAAAATAACGAATTAGGTTCCATATGCTTTCAAATTGGTAAATCAGCTTTTTGTGGCTATTCTGGTAGGAAAAATTTACTATAGTGTAAATTACCTCACTGTCGATCAATTGCTTGAACAATTTGAAGAGTGTGGGGGGAGGATTAAAGTGGGCCTGCTGGACCAAGTTGGATGCTGAGAGATTTATCAGTTGATGCACACTGTCCATGTCTGCAATATAAAAGAAAAAGACATGTCTCCTTATCAAATTATACCAAACATAGGAATTCTCTATACCTATACAAAACTAACATATACCAAAAATAAAGGCATTGATAAAGTCATAATGAAGAAAAAATGTTTGAGGTAGCCTCAGTTGGGACCCTCAACAAGTTAACATTATGAAAATAAAAACTTCATTTATTTACTGAATATTACCAGAAATGTAGCTCAAAACATTCCAAACAACAAACATATTGTACGAAAGATGAGATTGCATTTGTTAAAATAATAACCGAGGAAAATATAGTAATTACTTGCATAAAAGTGGGAGGCTATGTCTGGGAGAAGTGGAGGGAACTGCCAACTCTGGCTTTGACTCCCAGAAATATTGTAAGATTGCAAATTTCTATATAAAATTCTTCAGTTCATATCCAAATTGCCTGTAAAACTTTGTATGATTTGTGAATGAAAAGCTGAAAATGAGCTTAGCAGAAGAGAAAGTAATTAGCTGGCATTTTTTGAACCAAAGCCAGAGTCAAGATGGAAATAGTTTACCTCTATCTCCAAAATATTACGGCACTGCTATGTTGATAACATAACAGGGGCAACAGCTGGCAAGAGACATGCATGTACATCTTTCCTCATTTTTATTAGCTAGTTGAAGACTAGTTCGCCGTACTTGGCAAGGTGTGACGAATCTCTGGAATATGTGATGTGTTTGTGCAGTCGCTGATGTATTGGCTGTGCCTCAATGAACGTATACTTTATCTCCACTAGAACTTTATCATTTGAACTCTCATTCTCTTTTCTTCTTCTTCTTTCAACATGTCGGCTGTTTCCCACAAATGTAGAAATAAAGTTAGAGTAGATAATTCACTGTTAAACGTACAGAAATGTGTAATTATGATAATGAACTTTTGGTGGTTTTAATATTAATGTACCAAATATTCACTTCATACATTTTATATAGGTCTTGTATATAAATAAATATTCATAATTTATGTAAATTTTGGGAAAAATGGTAAAGAAAAATGATGTAGAACATTCTTGAACATGACTTTTTGCTTAGCAAGACCTGGAAAGCTGGGGCATTGCTTGTGGCCTAGCTAGCAGTGTGAAAATCTGAGGATACTTCCCAAATTTTGCTTGTTATTTTTTTTAGTTTGTGGTGATTATCAAGGTTTTAATGCATTATGTATAATACAGTGGTACCTCGAGTTACGATGGTCCCCAAAATCGCCCTTTTATGTAAGTTTATTTTTTTAAATGCTTTTGTAAGTATATTTTTGGGGGTGTAAAAGGACTAGTCTATTTTACATTATTCCTTATGGGGATAAATTCGTTTGGTAATGGCACTTGAACAGCATTCTCGAACGAAAAAATATCGTAACTCGAGGTACCACTGTATTTATGTGTATTTTTAATCAACTTATACAAAATCACATAGTACGGTTGCCTCTCCCAGACCCTTCTGATCAGTTGCTTCAGAGCTCTTGATGAGGGAAAAATTGTGCTGTATGTGTACTCTGCACGATGAGACAATAGTTTTGAGTCTGCCTCAAAGTGAATATTTAGTGAAAGGATTCAGGGAAATCCGGTTATATGATTTACGAACTTGAGTTCTGGAAATGGGAAGTACAATGTCTTAACTTAAAGGAAGGGTCTGGGATAGTACATTTGGAGGACTATTCTAAAAGATATCTGAGCTCTGCAAAGACAGTGATGTTGTCGAAGTGAGGTGAAAGTGTTGAATGATGATGAAAGATTTCTTGATTTCTTGCTTTATGGGCACCTGCCTCGGTGGGAGTGGCCGATTTCGTGAAAAAATGCTTATATTTTCAAATAATAAAATATTTGACTTAATAAAAATACGTAATGCGAGTAATGTGAATTATATCACACTCTACTCTTGTGTAAATTAATATTTGGAATATTCTGCATAAAAAGGCATTGTTGTGCTCTATGATTATACTGTAATATTTTTAATATAAATTGATAAAAGTATGCCTAATCTAGGAAATGGATTTGAATTCTTGGTAAAATTTATGGTACATCTATTTACACTGTATTGAAGTGTAGTTATTTGTTGCATGTTTTAATCTCTGTAGTTAAATGTCTTAAAATGTGAAAGCATACACAAAGTCTTCCATCTGCATTGCTTTGGAAAATGAGGCAAAAATGTTTTGTGGAGCAGTCAGTATTATTAATGATTCTGAGATTTGTGAAGTGACATAATGCATTTCATTTTCCTGACTGAGCTAGCAGAGCTAGCACAGGTATTAGGTATTTGATTAATTTCCGGGAGAGGTCTAGATTTGTTTCGTACGAATACTATGCATAACTTTACCACTGTTTTATTTACCGGAAATTTAACATGATTTGTGGAAAAAATATTAAAATTTATATAGAAGTAAATCCTGTGCGGGTAAGAATTCTTTCCCAATAAGCAATTTGTGTCATACAGGTATGTAAAGACAAACAAAAGAGAGTGAATATTTTCTTTATTGGTGGGTTATTTCTGATACTCAAAAATAGAAATACAAAGAAAGTTGTAAAGAAAATATTTATTAGAGGTCAATTTGTATAAAGAAGATTTTTGGGTAGTACAGTACACTCATACTTAACCCTTTCAGGGTCCGTCCCATAGATCTACGGCTTTGAAGCCTTGGTCCAAACCGTAGATCTACGCCATGAGCTCGGCCCACTCAGATAACCAGTGAGCGGTAAATTTGGGCCAATATATGAGAGAACACAACTATGTAGTAAGTGTGCACCCCCATAAAACAAATCCTGCAGCACACAGTGCATAATGAGAGAAAAAATAACTACGACGCCATGAGTCTAATACGTGTCAGCTGGTGGGTCTAATATGTGTTCACGAATGTGCTAATATTATTTATACAATTATTACAACATTGCATAACAGTAAATCTTCTATTTTTTGGTGTGAATAAAAATTCATTATGTGAATAAAAAATAAAAATGGAATTCATTTGTAAAGCTTGAAAACATAACTAATGAACAAAGAAAATGTTAGTTTAGTGCCAGGAATGCCTGCATTGTTTATTCTGGATCCTATTTTGAAATTGGAATATTTTGAACTTTGAGTTAAATTGGCCAAATTACCAATTTTCGTTCACTTTATTGGGTACTTGAAACAGTTGACTGGGCGATTTCTTGTGCTCAGTCGATAAAATAGAAGTAATACTAGCGAAATAGCTAAGAATTTGGTCGCCTGGAATTTATGTAATTGGCCTAAAATGGGAGTCAAAGTCGGCAAAATCACTAATGCATAAATATCGCTGACATATCAGAATTCGCGAGTGTAATTTCATCAGTTTTCCATCAAATTTTGTACTTTTTGCTTTATTACCTTTAGATAAAGATTCTCTACTATTTCATAAGAAAAATTTTTTTTTTTTTAAATTCTTGGACCCTGGCTGTGTCTTTGAGATTTGGCCTCTGGACCCTGAAAGGGTTAATATAATTTTGATAAACTACCAAAAAAAATTGGGCTACAGTGGTACCTCTACTTATGAGCTTAATTCGTTCCAGGCGGCTATTCAAGTGCCGATACCAAAGGAATTTTTTCCCATAAGAAATAATGAAAATTAGATTAATCCATTTCAGACCACCAAAAAATACACTTACAAAGGCACCTACAAAAATACACTTAAATAATTGTTCGAGTTGGGAACTGCTCGTAAGTAGAGGTACCACTCTATTTGCCTTCTTAACCCTTTCACTGTTGAGACCCCTGCTCACAAACTTGCTCTAAGTGTCGAAGAATTTAAAAAAAAATCTTATGAAATGATAGAGAATCTTTTCCCAATGGTATTGAAACCAGAAGTATGAAATTTGATGGAAAATGTACGGAATTACACTCTCGTGAAGTTAGCGGTCTTGGGGATACAGTGGACCCTCGGTTTTCGTTCACCTCCAAACTCGAGCAATTATGTAAGTGTATTTTTTGGGATCTGAAATTACTAATGTAATTTACATTTGTCCTTATGGGAACAAATTCATTTGGTAACGGCACTCGAACAGCATTCTGGAAAGAATTTTCAACGAAAACCGAGGGTCCACTGTATTTAAGCATTGGTGATTTCGCCCACTTTGAGTTCTTATTTTCTGCCAATTCCATTGTTCCAGTCAACTATATCTGTACCTATTTTGCTAGAACTCCTTTTGTTCTATTGATTGAGTACAAGAAACTGCCCATTTACCTATTTCAGCTACCCAATAAAGTGATCAGAAATTAGTAATTTGCCCAGTTTGATACAAAAATTCAAGAAAGGCCAATTTCAAAATAGGGTTCAGAATAAACAGTGCAGACATTCACTAAAATAACATTTTCTCTGTTCATTAGTCATGTCTCCATGTCCCTCTTATATTATGCATGCTTTCCATTTCTAATTTTTATTCACAAAAAATAGAAGATTTACTGTTATGCAGACTCCTGCATTATTGAAAAAATGGTATTACTAATATCAGTGCATTTGTGAAAGCATATTAGACACATTAGTTGACAGTATTGGACGATTAATGTGATTTGTTTACTCTTGAACATCGGCAAAAATCGAACATTTCCGCTTTTTTGAGCTCAATTTCAAGGTACTTTTCGTCTGTAAAAATTCAAAATCATCTCTATTTCTGTAATATATCTTCCATTCTCTCAAATGAGACCAAGAAAATGAGAATACAACCATAAATACCATACGAAAATACACTGCAAAGTCGCTGTTTTAAATAAAAAACACGGTCACAGTTTTTCATTTTCCTCATTATGCACTGTATGCTGCAGGATTTTTTTTATATTTCGCACACTGACCATTCAGACCCATTCTCTCGTATGTAGGCCTACCAGCTGCTAGAATTTTGGTGTGGTATTATGAAAGTGACACTCGCTTCAAAGCTGTAATGTTACAGGACCAACAGTGAAAGGGCTAAAAACTGGCTCCCACTTTTACAATGACCAAATTCCCGGTGGCAGATATCCTCCTGCTTGTTTGTACTTAGAGCAGATGGCAGGGCGATATTCACACTTTGACTTGATTTGTTAAATCTCTTTATATATTGCTCTATACTGACAAGAAAATGAGCCTAATTAATTTGAATGAAATCCTATGATTTATTTTAGATTTAAGGGTTATTCATAAAGTTAAAATGTACAGCTGACCAAATGGAGTCATATGGGAATTTTTCACATTTTTTTTTTTTAATATCTGGCGTATATTCATTAATTTTTCTGTACATGATCGTATGGTATGTATTTTATTTTATTTTTAAATATTCATCAAGAAATGTGGAATCTACAGTCATAGGGGGACATTATCACAGGCTCATTCACTTTTTCAACATGGGTTTAACATTGTTAATAAATATTGTTTATAAATATTCCTAAATGGGTTTAACATTGTTTATGAATATTTTTAAACAGGCTTATGTTAACATTCATAAGAAAAGCTTAACGACAGGAAAAATATTTGAGATGGGAAATCTGATGAGCATAATTTGAACGAAATCCTATGGATGGTTTTTAATTTAAAGTGTCTTGTGCCAAGTGGCAATAAGAGCAGCCTCATAAGAACAAAAGAGGGGTTTAAAAGAAGGAAGAACATTAAAAAAGTTAGAAAGAATAAGATGCTTACCTGCGGGGTCCATAAATAACAAAAAAAGGCACAATACCGTGACTGGAACAATACACACACAACCCACACATAAAAAGAGAGGGGCTTACGACGACGTTTCGGCCCGACTTGGACCATTTACAAAGTCACACTAACACACAGAACAGGTGGAAGGGGTATATATAGGCAGGCAGACAGGGGAGGGTACAAGAGAGTGGGGTAATAATGGAGGTAGTAGTAGAAGTGGTAGTATTGTGCCTTTTTTTGTTATTTATGGACCCCGCAGGTAAGCGTCTTATTCTTTCTAACTTTTTTAATGTTCTTCCTTCTTTTAAACCCCTCTTTCGTTCTTATGAGGCTGCTCTTATTGCCACCAAGCGTCGTAAGAATCAGCTTCGCTTTCTACGTGACTGTCTTGTGCCAAATCAAAAGAAAATAGAGACCCAGCAAAACAAAGCACAGGTATGACCAGATTTTTTTTTTTTTTTTTTTAGTTCTTGGTCTAATTGATTTTCACTATCCAGACCCCTGAAATTAAAATTGCTTTTAGTGTCCATATTTAAAAAACAATTGAAATGATAAAGAATCTTTTTCTGAAGGTAATTGCACCAAAAGTACAATTTTATGGAAAACTTGCAGAATTGCGAAGGAACAAAGTTTGTGGTTTGGTTGCAATTTACACATTGGCGATTTTGCCCACTTCGATTCCTATTTAAGCCAATTCTGTTGTGCCATTTGTCCAAATTCTTTTTAGCTATTTTGCTAGTATGCCTTTTGTTATATCAATTGGGTACAAGAAACCTATTCCTATCAAAACTACCCTATGAAATTCATGGAAGTTAGTAATTTGACCAAATTTTAATCAAAATAAAATAGGAAATGTTTTAGTATTTGGAATGTCTACAGTGTTTATTTTGGACTTTTTTAAATTGCACTTTTTAATGCAATTTAAGAAATAGTCCAAAATAAACACTGTAGACATTCCAGGCACTAAAACATTTCCTCTTTCATTACCCCTTTAAGGGTCGGTCCCATAGTGCTATGGCTTTGAACCTTTTGTCGGTCCTATAGTTCTGCACCATGAGCTCAGCTCACTCATACTACTTGTGAACGGTAAATTTGGGCTATATATGAGAGAATGGGTCTATGCGGTAAGTGTGCACCATATACAAAAAAATTCCTGCAGCAAGCAGTGCATATTGAAGAAAAAAAACTGCCACCATGTTTTTGGTTTAACCCTTTCAGGGTCGGTTCCATAAAATTACGGCTTTGAAGCTAGGGTCGGTCCCTTAAAACTACGCAAAAATTCTAGTGGCTTCCAATCTTGCAGGAGAAAGCTGGTAGGCCTACATATGAGAGAATGGGTCTGCGTGGTCAGTGTGAACAGTATAAGAAAAATCGTGCGGCACGCAGTACATAATGAAAAAAAAAATTTGGTGTAAAACAACAAATTTGTGGTGTACGTATTTTCGTATGGTTTTTATTGTTGTATTCTTGGTTTCTTGGTCTCGTATGATAGAATGGGAGAAATATTAGAAAAATAGAGATGGTTTTTCATTGGTTTCAGGAATGAAAATAGCTTGAAATTGAGCTCAAAAGTAGTGGAAATGTTTGATTTTAGCCGATATTCCAGAGAACTCAAATTACGTCACTTGTCCAGTACACATCCAACTGGTCAGTCTAATATGTGTCCACAAATGCACTGACATTATTTAAACAATTTTTACAATAATGCAGTGTCTGCACAACAGTAAAATATCTCTTGATTTTTTGTGTGAATAAAAATTCAAAATGGAAAGCAAGTGGAGAGGCCTGGGAACATGACTAATGAACAGAGGAAATGTTTTAGTGCCAGGAATGTCTACATTGCTTAGTCTGGACCCTATTTTGAAATTGGCAATTTTTTAATTTTGTGTGAAATTGGCTAAAGTGCTGATTTCTGATCACTTTATTGAGTAGTTTAATTAGGTAAATAGGAAGTTCCTTTTACTAATCAATAGAATGGAAGGAATAATAGCAAAATAGCTATGAGTTTGGTTGACTGGAAAAATAGAATTGGCCGAAAATAGGGCTCAAAGTGGGTGAAATCACTGATGCGTAAATATTGCCATTACCACTAACTTTGTGAGAGCGTAATTCCATAAGTTTTCCATCAAATTTCGTACTTTTGGTTTCATTAACTTTGGAAAAAAAATTCATTTAATTTTTTTTCTTAATTCCCTGAACCTGAGAGCAAGTTTCAGATAAGGGATTTGGACCCATCAAAGGGTTAATCACTTCCCCAGGCCTCTTCTATATAACGCTTGCCTTCCATTTTGAAATTCGTCACATAAAAAAATCGAAGATTTACTCCATTTCTCAGAGGCAATGTAACTAGGAATGAGTGGTTATGGTTTATGTCATCCCAATAATTGAATCAGACCTATTAAAACCCCATAAAACTGACCAGGAGGTGTAAGGGGGCCTTACCTGTCCTTAGGAAAACGTCAAAAGTCAAGTATTTCCACTACTTTGAGCCCAATTTCAATTTACTTCTGGTCCTGAAACCAGTCAAAATCATCTCTATATCAGTAGTATAACTTTTTTTCCAACAAATGATACCAAGAAACAGCCAGTCAAACCATAGAAACCATCCTTAAAAGAAATTAAAATTTGCTATTTTAAACTAAATACGTACAAGGTCAAGAGTTTTGCTTTTCCCATCATGCACCACATGGGGCAGGATTTTTTGATACTGTGCACATTTACCACATAGACCCGTCCTCTCATATTTAGGCCAAAATTTACTGTTCACAGCTTATCTGAAGGAGCTGTGCTCTAAATGTAGATCTATGTGATGGGTCCTGACAACATTAATGTATTCCACATGACGGCAAGTATAAGGATATTATGTATGTTATGTATGTGCTGTGTGTGTGGTAAGCTTGTATTTTTTTGGTAAAATTTATCAAGAATGAAAAATAGTGGGAATTAGATATGGAATATCATCCCTGTCCCCATCTACAGTTTTAACATAGGCTTTAATGGTATATGCGATTACCTAATTTTTCACTTTTTAATATAAAGCTTTTGCTAAATACTGTAGCATACAAATATGTACGAAGAATTAAATGGAAATTTGTTAAGGTAGTCTATGTTAAGCTAACATTCTGGTCCACCTGCATACTTTAGATTTCTAAAAGCTGATTAAAGTTTACAGTCTTGCAGTTGCTTGGTTCCAGTCATGTAGGATTATCGAGGTTTTGCTGTATTAAATTTTACCGGTTCGGGATGATTACTGGGGGCTTTATACATTTCTGAAAAAAATCGGATTCTTTTATTCTTTTATCATTTCTGACGCAAATTTATACTCATTCCCTTGTATAGAAAGAGATGGTTGGTTGTTACTGTTTTTGTTAGGTCTTTGAAAAAAATGTAAATGAAGGAGGTGACTTGGAAGGATATTACTCATTTATGCATAGATGGAGTGATATTAGTGTGTCGTGTAATTTTGTTATGTTTAGATGCTGGAATTTTCTGTTTCTTTGCAGAGTTTCTTGGTTCCAGGTTTTTTTTTTCTGGGGAGGTATTGGGATGGGATTTATATTGGGTAAAGGTTATGCATTTTCTTATCAGTTTTAAAAACTGATTGTCTATAAGTTACCAGTCATAAGTCAATACCAGCCATCAGTTGAGAAAGTATTATAATGCTCTTTCAGTTACAAAAACTTTTTTTTTAGTGCATGACTCCTTATATAAGTCAGGGAATATATATTGTGCAATAAATAGTATTTATTTTGAATGATTATTAGCTGTGTTTTTTACCTTTTGTTTATATGGTTATAGGTAGGGATGGGGGTGTTATTGTTGTAATTTTATAACTAGTGTAAGTGCACCTCTGGCAAGACAGTGATGGAGTGAATGATGGTGAAAGTTTTTCTTTTTCGGGCCACTCTGCCTTGGTGGGAGATGGCCCATGTGTTAATAATAAAAAAAAAAAGTTAGGGTTGGGATGCTAACAAAAGTTTTGCTGATATTGATACTCAATTCTAGGCCTATATTAATACAGATACCATCAAAATTAGTCACTGCTTTGGCATACTCCTAGTTATAGGTACTATTAAGTTCAGTGTGTGTGAACCTGAAGTCTGTTAAACATTTTGCATTTTCATGATTGCTTGTCACTTTCTTTATATTTTTAAATAATCATGAATGTGCAGAATTACTAGTACATACTAGTCTTACACTAGTGTACAGTGGTCCCTCGGCTTTTGTGCATCTCCAAACTCGAACATTTATGTAAGTGTATTTTCGTAAGTGCTGTTGCAAGTGTATTTTTGGGGGTCTGAAATAGACTAACCTACGTGACATTATTTCTTAAGGAAGTAAATTTGTTCGGTAATGGCACTTGAGCAGCATTCTGGAACGAATTTTCGGCGAAAACCGAGGGACCACTGTATAATCACTTGCTTTACACCATTAGACAGTCGTCAGCCTTAAATGTGAACAATACCAACCGTAAACTAGTGCACAATCACCAGCATTACATTAGTGCACTATCACCATCTTTATGTTCAGTCACTAGCATTATACCTTTATACAATCAGCAGCATTAGGAACAATATTGGACTATAAGAATTTGTTAGAATAGTATCTGAAAGCATGCAGGACTTCAGTCTCGCTGCAATTGTCCCACCAAGACTTGGTGAATCACTTATTGCTTGTGTACCTGGTGCAGACCTTCCTTTGCCTTATGGTGTGTGCTATCTGTTGCTCATAGATGGTGAAGTTTCTGATCTGTCTCTTTCAAGGGACATCAAGTGGTGAGGGACTCTTTGATGCAAGGGACTGGAATCAATCCGTTCTTTCCTTCCATGGAACCAAACTGCCTCCCATTCCCTAGGTGCTGTGTGACCCCTATGGGTTTATTGCTTCCCCCACTTATTTTAAATAAGTTCTGATCTGTCATACTACCATAACCTTTGCTTACTTCTACCTCTGGGTCACTGTATTGGTGAGTTGTAATGGGTCATCATCAGATTTTAAATACTGATTCTTTCAGCAGTTTGGTTCGTTTAGATGCAACTCTTTAATTTTTTTTGTCCTGCTCATAATGGAAAGGATATAGCTTGGGGCACTTTTTGTGCAAAAAAAAAAGGATTGACTTATGGCTGGTAAAAATTTTTTTTATTGTGATGTCATTTAAATGGGAATTTTGCAGCTTGGTACAAGTTCTAATAGTTATGTATAACTTTTTTTTTTTTTTTTTCTTCAGATAAATGTAGAGATAAAGGTTACTTTTTACAACTCATGATTTTTAGTGTTTTATTTAATTTTTCATGAATGTTGTTTTGTAAAGAAAAATACAAAAAGTAATTAATTTAGTTGTTTCACTTTTCTTGATTAACACTTATCTTCATTTATAATCCTTACCTCCTAGCTCAGTTATGTTAAGAACTAAAGAATCTATTACTGGTTATTAATAGGGAAAGAATTTGGAGGGGGGTATTAGAATGGGAGTTAAAATGATTAACCTCCTATACTTAGATATGAGATTAAATAATCATAAGATATTTAAGTTTTGAGAATATCTTATTTGTAAATGAACTAAACTTAACTACACATGGCTAGGTATGAGTTTATATTTCAAAGTAATCTTAAAAGATTCTAAAGTTCTTCAAAACATTTTCCTCTTTTAAACAGTTAAATTCTATAAATAATTAAATGGGATGTCTGCTTGAGGCATTTCCCTACCTAATCTAACATTTGCCCCCTAACAGTTGTTTTCCAGCTTCTACCAACTGCTGCAGACCTCACGCCAGCTTGAATTTCTGTTCTGACGAACTGGTGAAAAGCGCACATGGGGCTCGTTTCCGCGGTTAGTTAGGGGCGCTGCGCGCAATGCAGTGTTAGTGATGCGATTTGAACGTTTGTTAGTTAGGAGGTCGCACAATGACCTGTCGTTCGCTTCGTTATCTACTTACCGAGCCCATGTGTGATTCAGGTTGCCAGCCAAGGCAGGTGAGAATTATTGTGCCTAGTGATAACATATTTCTTGATTTCTCTTCAAATATCACCAACACTGAGACAATGATAGTAAATCGCAATGGATCCAGAAACGACGACATGCAACATTAGTCATTACCCGGTTGTTAGGAGTGTTTTATCACTAATTAGTACTGTAAATTCTATTAAAGTGTAGTAAATAGTGTGATGGATGTACAGTGGATGACCCTAATAAATAGTAAGCGGATGATTCTATCAGTTTAGAGATTGTGAAATGAACGCAACACGCTATGTAAACCGCTATAGTAAGTGAGGATTGTCGGGTTGTCTGTTATTATTGATCCCATTTCTAATACATTCATTGATTTACTTTAGGTTCAAGGCCAAGTACCATCCTGAGGAATGTGTGAAGCGGAAGGACGAACAGCTGGCTAACCTCAAGGTAAATGTTGTACAGTATTAAGTTAGTGTTACTTTGTTTTGTTTTCATATGTTATTTTGATTGTGTGCTAGAGTATTAGTTAAACTAGTAATGTAGATAATTACAGTATTTAAATAAAATGATAAAAGATTGCAGGGCATGAAGGATTCATTAAACTGTTTTTCAAAGTATGCAGACCAGTACTGCTAACTGCAAGCACCAATTTCCTAACCAGTCATGCCATCAACCAGGACTGGTCAGAGACCAGGATGCTGGGGCAATGGTCCCGAGAACCATCCCTAGGTAGACCATTTGTGGGATTGGTTTATTCAGTATCATAAGTTGATATATGTTTTTTTTTTTTCTCATTCTCTCAACAAGTCGGCCGTCTCCCACCGAGGCAGGGTGACCCAAAAAGAAAGAAAATCCCCAAAAAGAAAATACTTTCATCATTCAACAGTTTCACCACACTCATACATAATCACTGTCTTTGCAGAGGCGCTCAGATACGACAGCTGAGAATAAGTCCCTCCCAACTGTCACTATCCCAGACACCCCCTTTAAAGTGCAGGCATTGTACTTCCCATATCCAGGACTCAAGTCCAACTAAATCAATTAACTGGTTTCCCTGAATCTCTTCACAAAATATTACCCTGCTCACACTTCAACAGTTCGTCAGGTCCCAAAAACCATTCGTCTTAAATTCACTCCTATCTAACACGCTCACACATGCTTGCTGGAAGTCCAAGCCCCTCGCCCACAAAACCTCCTTTACCCTCTCCCTCCAACCTTTTCTAGGACGACTCCTACCCCGCCTTCCTTCCCCTACAGATTTATACGCTCTCCAAGTCATTCTACAGGTATCCCTCAACATTCGCGAGGGTTAGGGGATCAAGAGCCTCGTGAATGTTGAAAAATCGCGAATGTTTGGTGCCCCAATATATTGTAGGGAAATATAATACAATACTGCTTCCTTAACCTATTGAACCATGAACAATCGTAAAACACATATAAACATCTTAAAATAATGTACTATATACATGTTATTTTGACATGAGCTGGCTGTGGAGGGAGGCCTGTAATAGTATAATTATACAATAGTATTTTATAGTGTTGTGAAGTGTCATGGGGAATCAAGAGTTACTGACACACTGCTTCTTCTCCCTCTGCTGTAGCTCCGCCCACTTTGTAATGATGCCAAATGTTGAATTAAATATGTATACATTAGAACAAAAATGAAACTCCAACTTCATAACTATTTTAATTTGCATAACTCATATATTACAGAAAACAATAAAAAGTAAAATACACATACAACGAGTTAAGCTTACAGAAAAATACATTAAATTCACCATCTAACATTGTTACGAAGTGGGAGGAGCTATTGGAGGGAGGGAGAGGCGCAGTAACATTCAGTGTCTGGTGAGTCGTCATGGGTGTTGGATGTTAGCCTTAGTGCTAATAAAATGTTGTGTAATTACACTAATATTAGTAATAAAGGTTATCTATCTATTACATTTATTCCAAATTGATATCAGAAACATGATAAATACCCTAGAACTGTAATAGAGATGCTGAAATGAATAATATATGCCATATTATTGAGGGTAACAGAGCAGGCAGACGCCACCATATATGAGATGTTTACATCAGGGTAAACATGCCTAAATCCCTCTTGTCGTAAGAACAAAGGCAAAAATAGCATTTATTGTTTTTAGAATAATAATAATTTATAATAATTGATCTGGAGCACTTTAAATGTTATCAGTATTTGGTAGCTGACATTTAGAGCAGTCCACAGCATTTATTTAATATTATTATTATTATTATTATTATTATTATTATTTCCCTACAATATATTGTAAAATAATAATATTAATATTAATAATAATAATTATTATTATTATTTCCTACAATATACATGGGAAATAATAATAATTATAATAATAATTGCTGTGGAGTGCTCTAAATGTCAGCTACCAAATACTGATAACATTTAAAGTGCTCCAGATCAATTATTATAAATTATTATTATTCTAAAAACAATAAATGTATTTTTGCCTTCACAAGAGATTAGGCATGTTCCTGATGTAAACATCTCATATATGTGGCGGTGCTGCTCTGTTACCCTCATATAATATGGCATATATATTCGTTTCAGCATCTTTATTCTAATTATCATGTTTCTGATAACAATTTGGAATAAATGTAATAGATAGATAACCTATTTATTACATTCATTACTTACTGCTTCCTTAACCTATTGAACCATGAGCAATCATAAAACGCATGAAAACATAGTAAAATATTGTACTATATAGTACTACATACATGTTATACTGTAGTTTAATAACATAATGAATGAAGAAAACACTCAGTGAGTGAGTGGTGTGGGGGCTGGCTGCCGAGTCGGAGGTAAGGTAGTAGGGACGCTCGGGTGGCGGGAAACTTAAATATGATTTGGTGGGTGGGAATTTGGCGGCCGGAAATTCGCGAATGTGTGAAGCCCGCGAAAGTAGAAAACGCGAAAGTTGAGGGATACCTGTACTTTGATCCATTCTCTCTAAATGACCAAACCACCTCAACAACCCCTCTTCAGCCCTCTGACAAATACTTTTAGTAACTCCACACCTCCTAATTTCCACATTCCGAATTTTCTGCATAATAATTACACCACACATTGCCCTTAGACAGGACATCTCCACTGCCTCCAGCCTCCTCCTCCCTGCAGCATTTGCAACCCATGCTTCACACCCATATAAGAGTGTGTTGATATATGTATGTGGTTTATAAGCTCCTAAATATTTGGTAATTGTACATAATAAGTGGTTGCTTTCAAGGTTAATTATACAACATTTTCTATAGTAAATCAAAATTGTTGCATGATCATTGGGTCAGCATCAGTTCTGTTGCACGTGAAGCAACAGGTCTAGGCTGTTTGTATGGAAGTGTATTTAATCCTCACAAATTGGTCTGTTGTACTAAGAAATTAATACTGTTATGGAAAATGAAAAGAATGTGAAAACGGTAAACTATAACTTGGAGAATTAAAGTAAACCAATTTTTTTGTGTAAACTTCACTAAAGTATGAAAAAAAAACATGAAATATTCCATAAGTAAATCAAACTGGAAAAGTATACGAATTAAATACACAGCTTCAATTACTCATAATGTGTATAGTCTAATTATGCCTTCTATGCATACTTTTGTGGTCTATTGAATTGTTTTTGATTTTAGTGATCTTAGTATAACAAGCAAAAAAGTTATTAAGGAAACATATTTTACTACATTAAAAAAAAAAAGTTAGTATCTTATTCCTGTATGAAGCCATCTGTTGTTGAAAGCTACTAAATTACCAGAAGCAGGGGCTAGCTATATAACTGAAAAAAAAAAAAAGGTATTTTGATGTTGGATTATCTGAATGTGTGGCTGTATTACAGGTGTAAAGAAATACTAGAGTGAATGTTATGAGCAAAAGAATGCAGGATGTCTGAGCACTGAGTGAAAGAATAGTAAAATGGGTTAGAAGAGTGAGAATGGAGGGGATTAAATAAATTTGGTTTATCTGAAAGAGAGAGAGTGAGTTAGATTATGTGGTAGTACTGTTGAATGAAGAGTGATTGAAAAGGCATGCAGAATGTGGGAAATAGTCAGGTTTATTCTTTTTAATATATATAGGGTGTTCTGTTAATTTAGAACCAGTGGTAGATTAAAAAAAAAAAGAGGCAACGACTTTTATTCATAAAACGTGTGGAATGTGTTCACCATTATTAATGATAAATGAATACAGATGAGGTGTCTAGTCAGCAAGTACATGATTGGTATTAAGAGTGATGGTGTTATATGTGTCAATGATGATGTCCAGACTTATGGGACACTGATGTATGCAACTGAAATAGAAAAAAGTGTGATTCTGGGACGTCTTGTGCAGATGTTAAGTAATGTTTTAGCTACGTGAAAATAATTATGGAAGACATGAAAGTGAAAAGTTTAATAGAATAATTTGAAGTGCACGTTGAGAGTAATAATAGGCACTTCGAAGTATTAACGGGCTTTAAGGAAATTCTCAAGTTAAGTCATTGAAGTGTATATTTATTTTTTGTTTCTAGTCATTCATGTTTTTTATTGATGTATACACTTACAGATTTTTCTGTTTCAAGAATGTGTTTTAGTATGTAAATCTTTCAGACTTAAACTTGCATTCTGTATGCAGTTATGTTGACTCTCCTGTATTTCCTTTCCAGTTTAGGAGGCCTGTTTTGAGACAGGGCTACATAGGCAGTGATCCCCAAGGATCATTAACAAATATAATGTTATAATTTATCTGTGATAATGAAATTTTACTATCCTGGAAGTTTCCCTTGTCTAATCATTATTTGCTCCTCAGAGGCGTGTGTCTGTTTTCACGGAACTGCATGAAGGCAACCGCATGGAAAACATAACTGTAGATGCTGATCAGTCAGATCAGCTACTCAAATTGCTGGATTCTGTTGTCATCAAACTGGAAGGTGGCACTGATTTAGATCTGCAGGTGCTGGATCAGGTTCCGGAGGAAGATGTTAAGCCACAAATCACTGAAGAAGAAGATAAAAAACCATTTATTTTGGGTGAAGAGTAAGTTTTGTATTTTTTTTACTAGCATGTACTTGCATTTACCTTATTCTGAATACCTGTTGTGTTGAAACTTTAATATTGTGTATTCTTCCATCAAAAGCTGATTAATAAACTAAAGTGTATTGAAAGTAGTCATAAATTGTCAGTGCAGTATAATGAGATTTCCAATATTGAAATGAAAAATAATTGGAGAGATTGGCTGGTTAGGCTAGGGATCAAATGGGGTTGTATTAGTTAAAGGGTTTTAGGTTAAGCCTCATCCATTTTCCCAACATACACAGAATAAGGAACTATTATAACTTGATGTTCATATCTGTCAAATGTTTACCAGGTCTGTAGGCCCACAGGGCCACTACAATCTGACAGATCTGGCACATATTTCAGAAGTTTGTCTAGTTTCCTCTTGGGAACATGAACAGCATCTTTATTCTAGAAATATTTTATATACCTGCTGGTAAGATGTTGGGGTTTTGACTTTTTCAGTTGTGCTTATGGCATTCTTTCCTTTTATTTCTGTGCACTGTTCAGTATCTTTCAAGGAGACTTTTATGATAATGTTGTAGGGATTTGGGGCCTAGTTATTAAATACCTCACATTTCATTAAAGTGAGTGTATTCCAAGTGTTTTTCAAGTGCTCCAGCTGTAGCTATTTTATTGATTCTTTGGGTAGTATATAATTTTCTAATAGTGATAGATAACCTGTCTTGAAAATATTTCTTGTGGGTATGTTGTGGGTAGTAGGTTGGATAGACAGCAACTGCCCAGGGAGGTACTACCGTCCTGCCAAGTGAGTGTAAAACGAAAGCCTGTAATTATTTTACATGATGGTAGGATTGCTGGTGTCTTTTTTCTCTCTCATAAACATGCAAGATTTCAGGTATGTCTTGTTACTTCTACTTAAGTCACACTACACATTCATTGGTTTTCTTCTATTTTCTTACTAGTTCTTGTTCAAATTTCCTCTTATCTCCATGGGGAAGTGGAACAGAATTCTTCCTCCGTAAGCCATGCGTGTCGTAAGAGTCGACTAAAATGCTGGGAGCAAGGGGCTAGTAACCCCTTCTGTATACATTACTAAAGTTAAAAAGAGAAACTTTTGTTTTTCTCTTTGGGCCACTCCGCCTTGGTGGGAAACTGCCGATTTGTTGAAAGAAAAAAAAAAGATGTTGGACGGGAGTTAATGAAGACGAAGGATATTTGTTATTTGATGAGCTGTTGGAGTGTGAGCAAGGTAACTTACTCCTTAGTAAGACAGCTAGGTAGTGTGATAGTGAATACTTCTTGCATATAGCATTTAGGTTACTCTAACTTAGTGGGAAATGTTTGATGTGATAAAAAATGTGTATATTCTCATATCCTTTGATATCCTGGAAAAGAATGTATTTTGTAAGTTATATACTTTTTCGTTGGGGGAGTCGTATATAGATTTTAATTAGTGGCAAATGGCCCCATAATTTTCCTCATCAGTAATTCATTAATATCAGATTGCTTGACCATTAAAGCAAAGAGTCTGTATGACCAACCTTGCTTAATATTACTCTTTCAGTCAACTTCACACTTCCTGTTGAGAGCAAGCTCAACTTTTTTCCAGTATTTTTGTACTTTAGTAATATAGAAAGAGATGCATATTGTTGGATTGGTATCAACATTTGTAATTGATACTGACAAGTGGTTGAAAAAGACAATAGGGTTTTTTCTTCTTCTTTCAACAAACTGGCCATATCCCACTGAGGTAGGGTGGCCCAAAAAGGAAAACAAAAGTTTCTCTTTTTAACTTCAGTAATGTATACAGGAGAAGGGGTTACTAGCCCCTTGCTCACAGCATTTTAGTCGATAGTAGGATATACAGTGGAACCTCAGTTTTCGTTTGCCCTGGTTTTCGTTGAATTTGGTTTTTGACTACTTTTTTCATCAAAATTTTGTCCCAGTTTTCGTTCATCACCTTGGTTTTCGTCGGTCTGCCATACCGAACGTGTCTGCTTGCCCACACCCACACAAAGCATCCCATGTGTTCCGAGTCAGTCTGGCTTTGTTTCTTGTCGAGTGACCATTACCCTGCTCGTTCATCCAAAACATTTCGTAATCATTGTTTTTTGTGCTTGTTTATTGAGTGCGACCTCTAAATAAGCCACCATGGGGCCAAAGAAAGTTCCGAGTGCCAGCTCTTTGATAAAGAAGGCGAGAAACACGGTAGAATTCAAGAGGAGGAAGAGATAGGGGAGAATGAGTCATCTTCAGCGATTAAGGACATGTGTGCAAAGTGGAGTGAGTTGCAAAGTTTTGTGGAGAAATATCACCCTAACAAAGCTGTTGCAAGCTGTGTGTGCAACATGTTCAATGACAATGCCTTGTCCCATTTTAGGGAAATCTTAAGAGATGCCAGAAACAGACCTCTTTGGACAGATTTTTTGTGCAACAGGGTTCAGTGCTAGTAAAAGACAAAGAAGGGAAGTAACTCTGGATAGGGACTTGATACCTGAAGTCCTTATGGAGGGGGATTACCCTTCCAACCAATAACTTCTCCCTCTCCCCTCCTCGCGTCTTCCATACGCCAAAAGTCTTCAGTAAAGGTAAAAGTGATATTAAATGTTTATTTATCCATTTCATTAGTCCTTTATATATTTATTTCTCATTGTTTTCTGTATGTAAAACTATAGTTATTCTCTAAAATGTATTTTTTGTTAATAGTTTTGGGTGTCTGGAACGGATTAATTTTATTTACAGTACATTATTTCTTATGCGAAATATTGCTTCGGTTTTCGTCAGACTTTCTGGAACGATTTAATGACGAAAACCGAGGTTCCACTGTATTTATTAGAAAAAAGGGAAACGATAGGATATATTTATTAGAAAAAAGATTTTGCCCTTGGTTAGAAGTGATCAGAGTCCCAGGACTGAAATATTTTCTAAAAAACATATTCTAGTTTTTGCTCATGTGTATTTTTAAACCTAATGTTAGATTGTCATGTGTTCAAAAGCAGGACAAACGAACATGTTTGTATAACAATAAGGAATCAAAGGAAATACGTACAGTGGACTCTCGGTTTTCGTTCACCTCCAAACTCGAACAATTATGTAAGTGTATTTTCATAAGTGCTTTTGTAAGTGTTTTTTTTAGGGTCTGAAATGACTAATCTAATTTACACTTGTCCTTATGGGAACAAATTTGTTTGGTAACAGCACTCAAACAGCATTCTGGAAAGAATTTTCAACAAAAACTGAGGGTCCACTGTACTTTGATACACATTTTCAGAAACTACTGTGTAATAAATCTGTAGTGTCCCTGGCTTTAAATATACTGTTTGTATTGTATTTGAAAGTTGTAATTCACCTATATAGTAATGTACAATAGATCCCAACTTCATCTGTTTTGCTTTTATGACATTAGCAATTCAGAAACAATTAATGACTTACGAACACACACAGAAAGAATGCTTAGACAGAAAACAGATTTGGGCAAGGGAAATCCAATGAGGTTATTTTGAATGAAATTCTATTGTTGGATCATGAGCCAAGCTGAAAGAAAATGAACGCCGATACAAGTTCACTTCAGGGTGAAAATAGGTTGGGAGTTACGAGAAGTTGACTTCTGAATGATTTTCAGAAATGCAATAATGTCTTAATTGGGGGACCTACTGAATTTATATTTGAACATTACTGAAGCTGAAATGAAAATCTTTATGTTCTTGATTTAACAATGCAGGCTTGAACCATATGGTACTGTGACCAATGACCCACAATCAGTCAAACTGTCCAAAATATTTTGGCAACCATGTTGGGTGAAATATTCAAACAAGCTGTTTAATAGGGATGTAGTATTGCAGGAGATTTTTCTGTTATTTTCTTTAGCTAATGGGTACCAATACTCATCCATTATCTGTGCCCATTCATTTTAATGTGTATACAACATTCATGTATTTTTTTTGTGAATAAAGAACTAGAATCAGATTTACTTTATATCATATATTCACTGGAGGAAAATCCCTATAATTTCATATTTAATTTGCTTGTAGTTCTGATGATGGTGAGGGCAAGGAGAAATCTAAAGAGAAAAATCCAGATGAGCCAATGAAGATGGATATGTCTGAAGAACAAATGGAACTTCAAAAGAAGGCCAAAGAATACCTTAAGCAAAAAGGCACAGATGGAGAAAAAGGTCAGTTTCATGAATACAAGCACATCATTGTTTTAAATTTAATAAGTATTCACATATACAAACATATTTTAATAAGTCATGCATTAGAAGATAGAAAATTAGAAAGTAAATATGAAAGTTTTTAATGGGAGAATTGCCAGATATAGCACATTGTGACAGTTTTACTCTAGTCTGGGATTTGGAGTAGAGAATGTGTTGGATGAGTTGGACAAATGCAAGCAGAGTATATAAGTTGCATTTTCTTTCCAATAGAAGCTCGCAAGAGAAAGCACTCGGGTAGTTCATCATCCAGCTCTTCAAGTGAATCTGAGGATGAACCAGTAGATGATGAACTAAAGGAACCGCCTCCACCTGGCATGGAGAAAACGGCAAGTTTAGATGGCTTAAAAGCAAGAGAGGAGGAAGAGGAAGGGGAAAAGAATGAAGAGGAGGCAGGAGCAGCAGCAGCAGCAGCTGCAGTGGCTAAGGAGAATGGACTACAACCTCCAGGTGAAGAGAATGGAGAGGAGAGAGAAGACAGAGAGGATGGAGAGGGTAAGTATCATTTTTATTCCCCTGTTCTAAATTTTAACAAATACATACCATACCATGGGTGGGGATAGAACCCGCGGTTCTATCCCCTCCCATGGTATGGTTTGTTTGCAGTCACGTCATTATCATTTCGTGAGTAACAAATACGTATTGTAATGGGGTCCATTTATGAATTTATGTATACAATAAACCTCTAGTGATTAAGAGATAGGTGGGTGGTGGCAATGTACCGCATTGTTTAGAGTACGGTGGACCCCTGGAAATTGGCCCTAATCCGTTCCAGGAGCTAGGCCTAAAATTGAACTGGCTGATTTCTGAACCCTTATTTCCCATAAGAAATAATGTAAATGCAATTAATCCGTTCAGACACCCAAAAATATTAAAAGATAATACATTTTAATGATATTAATTTGGTTTAGCGCTTCTTTTGATTATAATAATAATAATAATAATGATATTAATTATAGTTCTACATACACAAAACAACATTAACACAAAATAATAATAAATACATAATAAATAAATAACATAATAATAATTAACATTTACTTACCTTTATTGAAGAGGCTTGCTGGCATCTGGAAGATAGGGAGGAGGACAGGGGGAGGGGTTAGTGATTGGAAGGGGAATCCCCCTCCATAAGGACTTCAGGTAACAAGTCCCTCTCTGGGGTTACTTTCCTTCTTTGTCTTTTAATCCCACTAGGACCAGCTTGAGAGTCACTAGACCCCTGTCTAGAAAAATAACTGTCAAGAGTGCTCTGTTTCTGGTGCCTCTTTAACATTTTCCTGAAGTGGGACAAGGTTCTGTCACTGAACATGTTGCAGATATGGCTTGTTTCAGCTTGCTCAGGGTGGTGGTTTTCAACAAATATCTGACCATCATTCCACTTGGAACAAATTTCCTTAATCTCTGAAGAAGTTACTACCTCACCCTGTCCATCCTCCTCCTGTGAATCAATTTCCTCTACTGTCATCTGATGCTGTTCCTGATGAAGCTCTTTCAGCTCTTCAGTGGTTAGGTCTACCCTGTGCTCCTCCACCAACTCTTCCACATCCTCTCCACTCACCTCCAACCTCAGGCTGTTCCCCAATGCCACAATATCTTCCACAACAGGCACAGGGTCATCAGGGTCAGCCTCAAATCCTTCAAAATCCTTCTTTTCAACACAATCCGGCCACAGTGGTCTCCAAGCAGAGTTCAAAGTCCTGGAAGTCACTCCCTCCCAAGCCTTACCTATAAGGCCTATGCAATGGAGGATACTGAAGAGATCTTTCCAGAACTCTCTTAGGGTCAACTCAGTGTCCGAGGTCACTTCAAAGCACTTCTGAAACACTGCTTTGGTGTACAGTTTCTTGAAGTTAGAAATGACCTGCTGGTCCATGGGCTGGATGAGAGGAGTGGTGTTTGGAGGCAAGAACTTCACTTTTATAAAACTGAAGTTCTCTGACAAATAGTCTTTCAAGTTGTGAGGATGAGCAGGAGCATTGTCCAGTAGCAGAAGGCAATTTCTTTTCCAGGAGGTATTTCTTCACACTAGCCAAACACTCCAGTGAGCCATTCCAGGAAAATTGCCTTCGTGACCCATGCCTTAGTGTTAGCCTTCCAAAACACACACAAATTATTCTTGTTCACATTGTGTTTCTTGAACACTGGGATTTTCAGTGTGATACACCAGTAAAGGCTTCACTTTAAAATCCCCACTAGCATTAGTACACATCATGGAAACACTATCAAATGCTATCTGTTTTTGTTGATCCACACCGCCAACAACCTCTCAACCTCATCCACTGTTTTTGATCTATTTTTGGCAAACATGTTAACACCTTTTGCAACCTCAGCTTCCTTGAGTTCTTTTCTCTTTGCCAGGATAGAGGTGATAGTAGATTTGTTTTTTCCGTACATCCTGGCAAGCTCACCCACACATACGCCACTCTCATATTTTTCTACTATCTCCTTCTTCAGTTTGATGGTGTTCCTCACTTTCTTAGCCACAGGGGTGCCACTAGGAAGCTTCTTTGGACCCATGGTGACTTATATTTCACAGTAACAATCAGTAAACACAAAAAAATTATTGTGAAATGCTTGAATGAGTGCGCTGGGTATTGTTCACTCAAGGGTAAACAAAGCGAGACTGGCTCACGACGCCTGCGCGCAAGTGCGGGGCAGGCGGACAGGTCTGGGACGTGGCTGATAATCTGGCAAAAATTGGGCTGAAAAAAGCTATCGATAATCAGACCAGCCGATTTCCGGGGGTCCGCTGTACATAAATGTTTTGAGGGGTTTACAAAATGTATTATTCAGATGGCAGAGGAAGGGGTGTTGAGGTAGTTTAGCTATTTGCAGATAGCACAGAATAGGATGACCAAGAGGGTGTATAGGATGACCAAGGGCTGGTGGAAGGTTGTGAAGGTTTTAAGTGAGAGAGACTTGAAGCATGTGTGGGCATGTTAGCTTGGAGTCTCAGGGATTTAATGCTCTGTTGACATGTAAGCGAGGTAACATTTATGAAGGGATTCAGGTGAAACTAGTTAGTCGGACTTAGAGTCCTGGAGATGGGAAGTAGTGTTGGCATTCTAAAGGAGGGGTAGGGATGTTATAGTTTGGAGGGTCATTTGAATTGTGTCAACACAGGACAGGTATTAAAGGTATTGAAATGGTGAATGTTTTCTATTTTTAGGTCACCCTTCTTTGCTGGGAGATGGCTGATGTAGTAAATAAAAATACACTTGATTTATTTGCCATGTATATGATAAAAATAGCATCTCTCTCTCTTCATAACTATTTCATATGCAGTAAGAAGTAATATCATGATTTGTTTGGCAGAAAGTGAATCCAAAGTTAGTGATAAAGAAAACAAAGATAAAGACAAGAAGGATGAGGAAGAGGGCAAAGAAGAGGAAGAAGAAGCACGTCCCCGAGCCCTTCATAAAACTGCATCAATATTTTTGCGAAATCTTGCACCTACTATAACCAAACAGGAAGTGGAGGCTGTAAGTTCAGTGTTTAATTTTATATGTATCATTGCGTGTTTCTAATAAGGTGGCAAAGTAGATACTGTACTTTCACTTTCTTCAAGTTCCACTCCACTTTCCCCGTTTTTGGTTATCTGCAGTCTGATAACTTACTATTTGATATCCACAGCTGGTGAAGGGATTCAGGGAAGCTGAGTAGCATTGCTTCTAGATGATGAAAGTACAGTTCCTACACTCTGAAGGGTGGTGATGTTACAGTTCTGAGGATTATTTGCAATTTTTGGGTGTGCACTTCCGGCAGGACAACTCTTAGATGAATGATAGTGGGAGATGCTTTAAAAAATAAGATGGGGGTTTTCACAGTTGTTCTTTGCTGATGGCGCTTTTTTTTTTTTTTTTTATCTGTGCTTAGTGCTTTTCAAGGCAGGAGAGATAGTTGATCTAGAAAATATAAAGATTGTACAGGGCCTGGAAAATAAATCAAGTGACATGCTTTTTTACATTATTTTACACTCAATAGAAATAAAATCGGGAATGAAACAAAGAACTGAACACTTATTCTTATAATCTCATTTTGGCTCATTCTGCATTGTCTTTAATTACTTTTTTAAATCATGAAGACTATCAGAGGTCCTTGAAATAGTCACTCTCCATTGGAATCCAGTGTTCTCTTGCCAGGGCCAAAACAAGCTTTCTTTTCACACTAAGCTTGCAGGGCCCCTTTACAATCCCTGATAACCATAATATTGGCGCCATATAGTCCAATGGGAAAGTCTAAATGGGGACATGAAAATGCAGCCTAATACAGCAGTGTGAGAGTTGCCTGACATACGATCAGCCTGCTGCTAGGCTACTTGAATTCAACCCTGGCAAATGCATAGTTATGAAGTTTGGGGAAGGGGAGCCAGAAGACTAGAGAGAGAGTATGGACTTAGGGGACAGAGGCTGCAGATCTCGACAAGAGAGTCATTCCGGATGCATTATACAACATGTGTCAGGCCCATCTTGGAGTATGCAACATCAGTATGGAACTCACACCCCCAGGAAGCACGTTAAGAAACTGGAGAAAGTGCAGAAGTATACAACGAGACTAGTTCAAGAGCTAAGGGGTATGAGCTATGAAGAAAAGATAAACAAATTTAATGTAACTACCCTGGAGGACAGAAGGACCAGGGGGGACATTAACAAAATACTCAAAGGAATCATTAGGGAAGACAAGAACAGACTTTATTGAGAGGAGGAAAACAGGTACTCAGAGGCACAGTTGAAAGCTAAAGACAGATGAATCACAATAATGCTAGGAAGTATTGCATGTTTCAGGGTGGTCAGGAAGTGGAATGACTCACTCCGAGAGTAGTAAGGCTCGAAACTCATCAAAGGAATATTAAAGGTAAGGAAGAAGTGGTGGAGGCAGACTACGTAATATTAAGAATAGGTACGATAGGGACCATGAGGCTAGATCGTGAATCTGGCAAGTTAAGAGGCTGAGCCTGGAGTTAAGATTTAACCCTTGCAACCGCATGAAGGTGAATACGTGCTGTCTAGTGGATGAGACGAGAAAATAACAAAATACCGAAATTCGTTGATGTCATCTGCAGTGTCGGTTCGATTTCTTTTGTTGGCACTGTATATTCCCCTTGTATTATTAATAAAACATCTAGACTATTAGGAATGCCACAGAAAGCCTGACCTGTTCTCTCTATAAAGGAGAAGATAAAGAAACTTGTGGTCCTGGTCCCTCCTGCAAAGTCCCAGGCACTGTACATTTATTAACCTATTAACTGTCCAAACGTATATATACGTTTATACCGCTAGCGCTCCGAACGTATATATACGTTTTTTTTTTACATGCTTTCTTATGGGGAAAATCAAGGTCGGAGCGCTAGCGGTAAAAACGTATATATACGTTTGGACAGTAAATGGGTTAATGAATAAGTAGATAATATTGTAACCTAGAATAAAGTTGTTTTTTCTAACAGATGTGTCGGCGATACAATGGATTCTTGCGAGCTGCTATTGCTGATCCCCAGCCAGAACGCCGGTGGTTTAGACGTGGTTGGGTTACTTTTAAGAGACATGTCAATATCAAGGACATATGCTGGAATCTAAACAATATCAGGGTGAGTATTTTATGAATAGTATTAATTTTTTTTTTTTTTTTCAACAAGTCGGCCGTCTCCCACCGAGGCAGGGTGACCCAAAAAGAAAGAAAATCCCCAAAAAGAAAATACTTTCATCATCATTCAACACTTTCACCACACTCATACATAATCACTGTCTTTGCAGAGGAGCTCAGATACGACAGCTGAGAAAAGTCCCTCCCAGCTGTCACTATCTCAGACCCCTCCTTTAAAGTGCAGGCATTGTACTTCCCATTTCCAGGACTCAAGTCCAATTAAATCAATTAACTGGTTTCCCTGAATCCCTTCACAAAATGTTACCCTGCTCACACTCCAACAGATCGTCATGTCCCAAAACCATTCGTCTCCATTCACTCCTATCTAACACGCTCACACATGCTTGCTGGAAGTCCAAGCCCTCGCCCACAAAACCTCCTTTACCCCTTCCCTCCAACCTTTTCTAGGACGACCCCTACCCCGCCTTCCTTCTCCTACAGATTTATACGCTCTCCAAGTCATTCTACTTTGATCCATTCTCTCTAAATGACCAAACCACCTCAACAACCCCTCTTCAGCCCTCTGACAAATACTTTTAATAACTCCACACCTTCCTAATTTCCACATTCCGAATTTTCTGCATAATATTTACACCACACATTGCCCTTAGACAGGACATCTCCACTGCCTACAGCCTCCTCCTCGCTGCAGCATTTGCAACCCATGCTTCACACCCATATAAGAGTGTTGGTACCACTATACTTTCGTACATTCCCTTCTTTGCCTCCATGGATAACGTTTTTGTCTCCACAGATACCTCAATGCACCACTCACCTTTTTCCTTCATCAATTCTATGGTTAACCTCATCCTTCATAAACCCATCCGCTGACACGTCAACTCCCAAATATCTGAAAACATTTACTTCCTCCATAATCCCTCTCTCCAATGTGATATCCAATTTTTCTTTATTTAAATCGTTTGATACCCTCATCACCTTACTCTTATCTATGTTCACTTTTAACTTTCTACCTTTACACACTCTCCCAAACTCGTCCACTAACCTTTGCAACTTTTCTTTGGAATCTCACATAAGCACAGTATCATCAGCAAAGAGTAACTGTGTCAACTCCCATTTTGCATTTAATTCTCCATAATTTAATCCCACCCTCTCCCCAACACCCTAGCATTTACTTCTTTTACAACCCCATCTATAAATATATTAAACAACAATGGTGACATTACACAACCCTGTCTAAGACCTACTTTTACCGGAAGTAATCTCCTCTCTCCTACACACCCTAACCTGAGCCTCACTATCCTCATAAAAACTCTTTACAGCCTTCAGTAACTTACTACCTATTCCATACACTTGCAACATTTGCCACATTGCTCCCCTATCCACTCTATCATATGCCTTTTCTAAATCCATAAATGCAATAAAAACTTCTCTACCTTTATCTAAATACTGTTCACATATATGCTTCACTGTAAACACTTGATCTAACATCCAGCCCCTAAAGCCTCCTTGCTCATAATTGATTTAGTTGGACTTGAGTCCTGGAAATGGGAAGTACAATGCCTGCACTTTAAAGGAGGGGTCTGAGATAGTGACAGCTGGGAGGGACTTTTCTCAGCTGTAGTATCTGAGCTCCTCTGCAAAGACAGTGATTATGTATGAGTGTGGTGAAAGTGTTGAATGATGATGAAAGTTTTTCTTTTTGAGGATTTTCTTCTTTTGGGTCACCCTGCCTCGGTGGGAGACGGCTGACTTGTTGAAGAAAAAAAAAAAAAAAAAATATATGCTTCACTGTAAACACTTGACCTACACATCCCCTACCCACTCTAAAGCCTCCTTGCTCATCTGCAATCCTACTCTCTGTCTTACCTCTAATTCTTTCAATAATAACCCTACCATACACTTTACCTGGTATACTCAGTAAACTTATTCCCCTATAATTTTTACACTCTCTTTTATTCCCCTTCCCTTTATATAAAGGAACTATACATGCTCTCTGCCAATCTCTAGGTACCTTCCCCTCTTTCATACATTTATTAAACAAAAATACCAACCACTCCAGCACTATTTCCCCCCCTGCTTTTAACATTTCTGTCATGATTCCGTCAATTCCAGCTGCTTTACCCCCTTTCATTCTACGTAATGCCTCACGCACCTCCCCCACACTCACATCCTGCTCTTCTTCACTCCTAAACGATGTTGTACCTCCCTGGCCAGTACATGAAATTACCGCCTCCCTTTTTTCATCGACATTTAAAAGTTCCTCAAAATATTCCCGCCATCTACCCAATACCTCCAGCTCCCCATCTACTAACTCCCCTACTCTGTTTTTAACTGACAAATCCATTCGTTCTCTAGGCTTTCTTACCTTGTTTATCTCACTCCAAATTTTTTTCTTATTTTCAGCAAAATTTCTTGACAGAGCCTCTCCCATTCTTTCATCCGCTCTTCTTTTGCACTCTCTCACCACTCTCTTCACCTTTCTTTTACTCTCCATATACTCTGCTCTTCTATTAACATTTCTGTTTTGTAAAAACCTCTCATAAGCTACCTTTTCTCTTTATCACACCCTTTACTTCTTCATTCCACCACTCACTCCTCTTTCCTCCTGCACCCACCCTCCTATAGCCACAAACTTCTGCCCCACATTCTAATACTGCATTTTTAAAACTATCCCAACTCTCTTCAACCTCCCCACTACTCCTACTTGCACTAGCCCACCTTTCTGCCAATAGTTGCTTATATCTCACCCTAACTTCCTCCTCCCTTAGTTTATACACTTTACCTCTCTCTTACTTGCTGTTGCCATTTTCTTTTTGTCCCATCTACCTTTTACTCTAACTGTAGCTACAACCAAATAATGATCTGATATATCCGTTGCCCTCTATAAACATGTACATCCTGAAGCCTACTCATCAACCTTTTATCCACCAATACATAATCCAACAAACTACTTTCCTTACGTGCTATATCATACCTTGTATATTTATTTATCCTCTTTTTCATAAAATATGTATTACTTATTACCAAACCTCTTTCTACACATAGCTCAATTAATGGTTCCCCATTTACATTTACCCCTGGCACCCCAAATTTACCTACTACTCCATCCACAACATTTTTACCCACTTTAGCATTAAGATCCCCAACCACAATTACTCTCTCACTTGGTTCAAAACTCCCACACACTCACTCAACATTTCCCAAAATCTCTCTCTCTCCTCTACACTTCTCTTCTCCAGGTGCATAAACACTTACTATAACCCACTTTTCACATCCAACCTTTATTTTACTCCACATAATCCTTGAATTTATACATTTATATTCCTTCTTTACCTGCCATAACTGATTATTCAACATTATTGCCACTCCTTCTTTAGCTCTAACTCTATTTGAAACCCCTGATCTTATCCCATTTATTTCTCCCCACTGAAACTCTCCTACCCCCTTCAGCTTTGTCTCACTTAAAGCCAGGACATCCAGCTTCTTTTCATTCATAACATCTACAATCATCTCTTTCTTATCATTCGCACAACATCCACGCACATTCAAACATCCCACTTTGACGGTTTTCTTCTTCTTTTTAGTAAGCTATACAGGAAAAGGGGTTACTAGCCCATTGTTCCCGGCATTTTAGTTGACTTTTACAACACGCATGGCTCACGGAGGAAAG
The DNA here is from genome assembly GCA_009830355.1 of Cherax destructor. NCBI lineage: Eukaryota > Metazoa > Arthropoda > Malacostraca > Decapoda > Parastacidae > Cherax > Cherax destructor. The sequence goes on from WNWK01000019.1 coordinate 626,099, forward strand.
ATTCTTATTCCACTTCCCCATGGATATGAAAGGGAAAAGCAATAAGAACAAGAACTATTAAGATAAAATCAAAGAAAACTTAGATGAGTGTGTATACATAAACGTGTACATGTTTGCGTAGTGTGACCTAAGTGTAAGTATAAGTAGCAAGACGTACCTGAAATCTTGCATGTTTATGAGACAGAAAAAAGAAACCAGCAATCCTACCATCATGTAAAACAGTTTCAGGTTTCTGTTTCACAGTCACCTGGCAGGATGGTAGTACCTCCCTGGGTGGTTGCTGTCTACCAACCTACTACCTAATAATATAGTATTAATAGTATTAATATCATTCATAATATTATTTACTTAATATTTAATAAAATATCTAATTATTGAATATTTTCAAGTAAAATTGTTGAAATTTTTATAATATAGTTTTCCTAAGTTGTGTAGTACTGTATGTTGCAGATTTAAATCAATCATATTTTTCATGAGATATTGAAGACTTAAACATTGCTTCAGCACTTACACAAAATATTAACATCTCTTGTTGTTATGTTGATATTTTTTCCCTCCATGTATGTTCCTTGATGCTGATGATGGGCTCCTGATCTAAGGAATTGGAACTGTGCTCCCCTTTCTTTGATTGAATCTGAATGCCTTCTGTTGACCAGGGTGCTGTATGACCCTTATGGGTTTGTGCTCAAACCATACTAGTAATGTCCATATTCTTCTTAGTTCACCCAGGACACTTTAATTGAATACAACCATAAGATATCGTTCAAAATAGGATTTTGGATTTCCCACACCCATGTCTTATTTTCTTTCTGAAGAGGGGTTATTGAGGTGGTTTGGATATTTAGAGGGTGGAGCAAAGTAGAATGACTTGAAGGGTGTATAAATTGGTAGTGGAGGGGAGGAGGGGTAGGGGTCATCCTAAGAAAGAATGGAAGGAGGGAGTAAAAGAGGTTTTGTGTGCAAGGGGCCTGGACATGCAGCAGGCATGTGTAAGCATGTTAGATAGGAGTAAATGGAGACAAATGGTTTTTGGAACCTGATGAGCTCTTGAGTGAGCAGGGTAATATTTTGTGTAGGGGTTCAGGGAAACCGGTTAGTCGGACTAAAGTCCTGGAGGCGGGAAGTACAATGCCTGCACTTTTAAGGAGGGGTTTGGGATACTGACAGTTTGGAGGAACATCTAAGCTGTCATATCTGAGTGCCTCTGCAAAGACAGTGATTATATATGAGTGATGGTGAAAGTGTTGAATGATGATGATGAAAGCTTTTTCTTTCTTTTTGGGTTTTTCTTTCTTCTTGGGTTACCCTTCCTTGGTGGGAAAAGGCCGACGTGTTAAAAAAAAAATGTAAGCAAATCTGTGTGTTGTTGATGCTGAAAAAGATAATGTATGAAATAAACTTGAAAGTATCAAGTTTAAAAAAAAATGGCAATTATGAAAAACACTTGAATTGAAAACATTGAGTTTAGAAATAGGCTGAAGTATCAGAGGAAGATAATCTGCAGAAATTACGTATATACTGTTTTGCTATGGATTTTGTACAATTAAGATCGGAATAAAATTGACAAGGGTGACAAAATGTGCTTGTCCATGTTTAGTATTTGCACTTTCATAAAGGGCTTGCTGTTTGACATATTTTAGTACCAATAATAATTTTTTTTTTCCAACAAGTCAGCCGTCTCCCACTGAGGCAGGGTGACCCAAAAAGAAAGAAAATATCCAACATAATTAATCTTTCATAAATTTTAAGCTCATTTTATATTTTCTTAACCCACAGTTGCGGGATTGTGAACTGGGTGCCATAGTCAATCGGGATCTGAGCCGTCGCATTCGCACTGTGAATGGAATCACTTCTCATCGTTCTGTAGTTCGTGCCGATATTAAGTTGTCAGCCAAGATTATTCAGAATCTAGACTCACGATGGAGCCTCTGGATGGATAGCAGTGACAATCAAGATAATCCAGTATGTGGTTGCCGAGATGGAGATAATTGCATTGTATTTTGTGTACTTCTATAATATCATGAATTAATTAAAGCATTTTTTTATATTCTTTGTTAAAATATATGCAGTATATCAGGTTTATAATGCTTGTTCTAAAAAATATATTTGTGGGAGGTATTCAGATACCATGAACTGCTATAGGAATATCAGATTATCAGTAAACTACTTCTTACACCAGTTTTTGCCCAGCTAAATATTCTTTTCCTCTTGCTTGCCTGGGTTGTCTTGACCACAGTGCCAGCTGTGCAAACTTTAACCCTTTCACTACATGTCACATAGAACTGTTACTGAAACCATACTCCATCATGTAGATCTGTCATGAGCTCAGCTCACTCAGATAAACTGTGATTGGTAAATTTTGGCCTAGATATGAGAGAATTGTTCTATGTCAAGTGTGTACAGTATAAAAATCCTGCCTGATGCAATGCACGATAAGAGCAAGACAGACCTTATGTTGGTTTAAAATAGTGACTGAGGGGATTTCTAGGAAGGTTTTTATGGTTTTATTGACTGTTTCTTGGTATCGTTTAATAGAATAAAAGGCATTTTGCAGAAATAAATGATTTTAGTTGGTTCCAGGACTGGAAGGAGCTTGAAATCAGCCTCAGAGTAGCAGAAATATTTGAGTTTTGCTGATATTCCCGAGGGCAGGTAAGGCCTCGCCTACAATCCAAAAATTGAAAATACATTTTGCATTCACATTTAAAAAAAAAAAGATTACTAAAATGGTTGAGAATCATTTTGTTATGGTAATGGTACCAAAAATGCAATTGCACAGGCACAAAGTTGAAAGTTGGAGCACTTTATACAACAGTGATATTGCCCAGTTTTAGAACCACTTAAAGTTATTCCAGTGTTGACACTCGCCTAATTCCCAGCTTTTTTTGCTAGTATGCCTTCTGTACTACCCATCAGTCATAAAAACTACCCTAATATGCACCCAGAAGTTGATAATTTATCCAATTTTACACTTATTTTCAGCAAATTCCAGTTTAAAAATGAGTTAAACACTGCATTCTAACCTTAACACTTGTCCTCCATTTTGAATCTATTTTCACTCTTAAAAATCAACATTTTTCTCTATTCAACTAATGCACTAGACATTAGGGCCAGGCTATGGGAGTAGGAAAACTCTTGAAATCTTTCATAGGTATATCCAAGGTTTAATTATAAATTACATTAAAAGACTTAAAATGTTTATTCTTTGTCTTATAAAATTACTATAGATAGGTTACAGTATACTGGCACCTGTCACAATAATGATTTTTCTATTCACTCCTTGAAAGTTTTGAAGGTTTGTTTTCTATCAAACTTGGGTACATTACCTATGTGAATGGCACGATTATTCCCTTATCAGAATAAGGACATAGAATCTGTTTGTAATTGTTGTGTGTTTAACAACCAGGACCTACCTTCCCTATAAATGTTAGTCAGTGATCCTTTGATGAAGCAGGATCTTTTAGTGCAGTCAGTTACTGAGGATGTTTTATTCAAGCATTACATAAATGAGGATTATAGAGATTTTTCCATTGGATGTGTGATGGTGATTTTTTCCTTAAAAACAAAGGTGTGTACGAGACTTACTCCACTTTCAGATCATCATCCTGTTAGTCATGAACTCGTGATTAACACGAAAGGATAACTAGGTGAAAAGTGGCTACAGAATGCATTACTGTTGTATTTAAGAAGTTGACTGCAGATTGCTGTTCCATTAGTAGTCCATGGAACTTTCCACAAAGTTGCTGTACATAGCAGATAATACAGTATTATAAAATAGTATTGTATAATCTGTTGTTGGACCACAGTACATCACCAAATAAGTCTGGGTTGTTACAGCCCATCCTAAAGCCAGAGTCAGTTTCTTACATATTATTTTGAGCCAGGCTGTCATGGTTGTAGGCCAGCAGGCCAACAGCAGTAACAGCCTGGTTGATCAGGCTGGCACCAGACAAGCCTGGCAAAAGGCTGGGCTCCGGGAGTAAAAAAAATCTTGAAACTCATCAAAGGTAGGTTAGGTTAGATTGTCATTGTTTAGCAAAAATTAAGTGGTTATAACATACCTTAATGTTAATAAATGCAATAATACAGGTACTGTACATAAAGGCAATCAATTTTTTTTACAAGCACAAACAATGGGGACTTATGGGCAGACTGTACAATATGTTGTCAAATCACATTTGTAGTGTAAACACCACTCATCCGATATTCTTCGGTCAGTAAAATACTGTACTGACATTACTTAGGAGGATGGGTTGCTTAGTGATGTACTTAGAGTTGCATTTTAATGCCTGAATTAAGTTACAAAAGGCGAAGAAAGTTTTTGTAAAAGGCCACTTCCTCAATGAAGGAGTGTTCCCAGGTGGTGCATGGGATAAAAAATGCAGGTAGACATTGTTTTTTTTTCTCTCTCAAAGCAGTTGCTGAGTCTTACGTCTTCGTCAAACCCAGTTCTGCGCAATATAACGGATTATTTGATTGAAGAAGCAAGTGCAGAGGAAGAAGAGCTTCTTGGAGCTAATAATGCTGCTGCAAACAACACTGAAGAAAAACCTGAAGGGGAAGCAATAGAGCGTGATCCTAGTCTAATTGCAGTAAGTATAGGTGCTCTGAGTGTATTTTATGAAGTGTTGTCATTATTTTATCATAGTCATCAGATTGTTCTTGCATCATTATCCTTTCACGTATTTGTTATTCAAATATTGTTCATTCTGTTTTTTACATAGGTAAATGGACACAGTTGCAACTAATGTGACATTTTATTGTGGCAACGTTTCTCTCTCCAAGAGCTTTGTCGAGCTGTTAGGCTTGACAGTGCTCCTGGAGATTGAAACGTTGCCACAATAAAATGTTACAATTGTTGCATCTGTATCCATTTGCCTAACATTTTGTTGGTAATTCTCCCGTTTCTTAAATTGACATATTTTTCTTACTGTTCTTTTTTTCTTTTTTTTTAACATGTCGGCCATTTCCTACAGAGGCAGGGTTCCCCCCCCCCCCAAAAAAAAAAAAAGTCATTCTACTTTGTTCCATTCTCTCTAAATGACCAAACCACCTCAACAACTCCTCTTCAGCCCTCTGACTAATACTTTTAGTAACTCCACACCTCCTAATTTCCACATTCTGAATTTTCTGCATAATATTTACACCAGCCGCCTCCTCGCTGCAGCATTTGCAACCCATGCTTCACACCCATATAAGAGTGTTTGTACCACTATACTTTCGTATATTCCCTTCTTTGCCTCCATGGATAACGTTTTTTGTCTCCACAGATACCTCAACGCACCACTCACTTTTTTTCCTTCATCAATTCTATGGTTAACTTCATCCTTCATAAACCCATCCCCTGACACGTCAACTCCCAAATATTTGAAAACATTTACTTCTTCCATAATCACTCTCCAATGTGATATCCAATTTTTCTTTATTTAAATCGTTTGATACCCTCATCACCTTACTCTTATCTATGTTCACTTTCAACTTTCTACCTTTACACACCCTCCCAAACTCGTCCACTAACCTTTGCAACTTTTCTTTAGAATCTCCCATAAGCACAGTATCATTAGCAAAAAGTAACTGTGTCAACTCCCATTTTGCATTTAATTCCCCATAATTTAATCCCACCCCTCTCCCCAACACCCTAGCATTTACTTCTTTTACAACCCCATCTATAAATATATTAAACAACCATGGTGACATTACACATCCCTGTCTAAGACCTACTTTTACTGGGAAGTAATCTCCCTCTCTCCTACACACCCTAACCTGAACCTCACTATCCTCATAAAAACTCTTTACAGCCTTCAGTAACTTACTACCTATTCCATACACTTGCAACATTTGCCACATTGCTCCCCTATCCACTCTATCATATGCTTTTTTAAATCCATAAATGCAATGAAAACTTCTCTACCTTTATCTAAATACTGTTCACATATATGCTTCACTGTAAACACTTGATCTACACATCCCCTACTCACTCTAAAGCCTCCTTGCTCATCTGCAATCCTACTCTCTGTCTTACCTCTAATTCTTTCAATAATAACCCTGCCATACACTTTACCTGGTATACTCAGTAAACTTCTTTCTTCTTTCTTTCAACACATCGGCCGTTTCCCACTGAAGCGGGGTGGCCCAAAAGGAAAAACGAAAGTTTCTCCTTTTACATTTAGTAATATACATGTATACAGGAGAAGGGGTTACTAGCTCCTTGCTCAGTAAACTTATTCCCCTATAATTCTTACACTCTCTTTTATCCCCTTTCCCTTTATATAAAGGAACTATACATGCTCTCTGCCAATCCCTAGGTACCTTCCCCTCTTTCATACATTTATTAAACAAAAATACCAACCACTCCAACACTATATTCCCCCTGCTTTTAACATTTCTGTCATGATCCCGTCAGTTCCAGCTGCTTTACCCCCTTTCATTCTACGTAATGCCTCACGCACCTCCCCCACACTCACATTCTGCTCTTCTTCACTCCTAAACGATATTGTACCTCCCTGGCCAGTACATGAAATTACCGCATCCCTTTTTTTCATCGACATTTAAAAGTTCCTTAAAATATTCCCGCCATCTACCCAATACCTCCAGCTCCCCATCTACTAACTCCCCTACTCTGTTTTTAACTGACAAATTCATTCGTTCCCTAGGCTTTCTTACCTTGTTTATCTCACTCCAAAAATTTTTCTTGTTTTCAGCAAAATTTCTTGACAGAGCCTCTCCCATTCTTTCATCTGCTCTTCTTTTGCACTCTCTCACCACTCTCTTCACCTTTCTTTTACTCTCCATATACTCTGCTCTTCTATTAACACTTCTGTTTTGTAAAAACCTCTCATAAGCTACCTTTTTCTCTTTTATCACACCCTTTACTTCTTCATTCCACCACTCACTCCTCTTTCCTCCTGCACCCACCCTCCTATAGCCACAAATTTCTGCCCCACATTCTAATACTGCATTTTTAAAACTATCCCAACTCTCTTCAACCCCCCCCACTACTCATACTTGCACTAGCCCACCTCTCTGCCAATAGTTGCTTATATCTCACCCTAACTTCCTCCTCCCTTAGTTTATACACTTTTATCTCTCTCTTACTTGCTGTTGCCATTTTCTTTTTGTCCCATCTACCTTTTACTCTAACTGTAGCTACAACTAAATAATGATCGGATATATCCGTTGCCCCTCTATAAACATGTACATCCTGAAACCTACCCATCAACCTTTTATCCACCAATAAGTTGAGGAAGCCTAGAGAACAAATGGATTTGACAGTTAAAAATAGGAGAGGAGAGTTATTAAATGGAGAGTTAGAGGTATCGGGAAGATGGAGAGAATATTTTGAGGATTTGTTAAATGTTGATGAAGACAGGGAAGCTGTGATTTCGTGTGTAGGGCAAGGAGGAATAACATCTTGTAGGAGTGTGGAAGAGCCAGTTGTGGGTGTAGGGGAAGTTCGTGAGGCAGTGGGTAGAATGAAAGGGGGTAAGGCAGCTGGGATTGATGGGATAAAGATAGAAATGTTAAAAGCAGGTGGGGATATAATTTTGGAGTGGTTGGTGCTATTATTTAATAAATGTATGGAAGAGGGTAAGGTACCTAGGGATTGGCAGAGAGCGTGTATTGTTCCTTTGTATAAAGGCAAAGGGGACAAAAGAGAGTGCAAAAATTATAGGGAATAAGTCTGTTGAGTGTACCTGGTAAAGTGTATGGTAGAGTTATTATTGAAAGAATTAAGAGTAAAACAGAAAGCAGGATAGCAGATGAACAAGGGGCTTTAGGAAAGGTAGGGGTGTGTAGACCAAGTGTTTACAGTGAAACATATAGGTGAACAGTATTTGGATAAGGGTAAAGATGTTTTGTGGCATTTATGGATTTGGAAAAGGCGTATGATAGGGTAGATAGGGGGCAATGTGGCAGATGTTGCAGGTGTATGGAATAGGAGGAAGGTTACTGAAAGCAGTGAAGAGTTTTTATGAGGATAGTGAGGCTCAGGTTAGAGTGTGTAGGAGGGAAGGGACTATTTCCCAGTAAAAGTGGGCCTTAGACAAGGATGTGTGATGTCACCGTGGTTGTTCAATATATTTATAGATGGGGTTGTAAGAGAAGTGAATGCGAGGGTCTTGGCAAGAGGTGTTGGGCTAAAAGATAAAGAAGCAAATACAAAGTGGGAGTTGTCACAGTTGCTTTTGCTGATGACACTGTGCTTTTGGGAGATTCTGAAGAAAGCTGCAGAGGTTGGTGGATGAATTTGGTAGGGTGTGTAAAAGAAGAAAATTGAAAGTGAATATAGGAAAGAGTAAGGTGATGAGGATAACAAAAGAATAGGTGACGAAAGATTGGATATCAGATTGGAGGGAGAGAGTATGGAGGAGGTGAATGTATTCAGATATTTGGGAGTGGACATGTCGGCGGATGGGTCTATGAAGGATGAGGTGAATCATAGAATTGATGAGGGGAAAAGGGTGAGTGGAGCACTTCGAGTCTGTGGAGACAAAGAACCTTGTCCATGGAAGTAAAGAGGGAATGTATGAGAGTATAGTTATACCAACGCTCTTATATGGGTGTGAAGCATGGGTGATGAATGTTGCAACGAGGAGAAGGCTGGAGGCAGTGGAGATGTCATGTCTGAGGTCAATGTGTGGTGTGAATATAATGCAGAGAATTCGGAGTTTGGAAATTAGGAGGAGGTGCGGGATTACCAAAACGATTGTCCAGAGAGCTGAGGAGGGTTGTTGAGGTGGTTTGGACATGTAGAGAGAATGGAACGAGACATAGTGACTTCGAGAGTGTATAAATCTGTAGTGGAGGGAAGGCGGGGTAGGGGTCGGCCTAGGAAAGGTTGGAGGGAGGGTAAAGGAAGTTTTTGTTGCGAGGGCTTGGATTTCCAGCAAGCATGTGTGAGCGTATTTGATAGGAGTGAATGGAGGCATATGGTTTTAATACTTGACGTGCTGTTGGAGTGTGAGCAAAGTAACATTTATGAAGGGATTCAGGGAAACCGGCAGGCCGGACTTGAGTTCTGGAGATGGGAAGTACAGTGCCGGCACTCTGAAGGAGGGGTGTAAATGTTGCAGTTTTATAACTGTAGTGTAAAGCACCCTTCTGGCAAGACAGTGATGGAGTGAATGATGATGAAAGTTTTTCTTTTTCGGGCCACCCTGCCTTGGTGGGAATCGGCCGATGTGTTAAAAAAAAAAAAAAATTAATATAATAATACATAATCTAACAAACTACTTTCCTTATGTGCTGTATCATACCTTGTATATTTATTTATCCTCTTTTTCATAAAATATGTATTACTTATTACCAAACCTCTTTATACACATAGCTCAATTAATGGTTCCCCATTTACATTTACCCCTGGCACCTTAAATTTACCTACTACTTCCTCCACAACATTTTTACCCACTTTAGCATTAAGATCCCCAACCACAATTACTCTCTCACTTGGTTCAAAACTCCCCACGCACTCACTCAACATTTCCCAAAATCTCTCTCTCTCCTCTACACTTCTCTCTTCCCCAGGTGCATAAACACTTACTATAACCCACTTTTCACATCCAACCTTTATTTTACTCCACATAATCCTTGAATTTATACATTTATATTCCCTCTTTACCTGCCATAACTGATTATTCAACATTATTGCCACTCCTTCTTTAGCTCTAACTCTATTTGAAACCCCTGACCTAATCCCATTTATTTTTCCCCACTGAAAAACTCCTAACCCCTTCAGCTTTGTCTCACTTAAAGCCAGGACATCCAGCTTCTTTTCATTCATAACATCTACAATCATCTCTTTCTTATCATTCGCACAACATCCACGCACATTCAAACATCCCACTTTGACGGTTTTCTTCTTTTATTTTTAGTAAATCTGTACAGGAAAAGGGGTTACTAGCCCATTGTTCCCGGCATTTTAGTTGACTTTTACAACTTGCATGGCTTATGGAGGAAAGATTCTTATTCCACTTCCCCATGGATATGAAAGGAAAAGCAATAAGAACAAGAACTATTAAGATAAAATCAAGGAAAACTCAGATGAGTATGTATACATAAACGTGTACGTACATGTATGTGTAGCGTGACCTAAGTGTAAGTAGAAGTAGCAAGACGTACCTGAAATCTTGCATGTTTATGAGACAGAAAAAAGACACCAGCAATCCTACCATCATGTAAAACAAATACAGGCTTTCGTTTTACACTCACTTGGCAAGACGGGAGTACCTCCCTGGGTGGTTGCTGACTACTAACTTTTTACCTGTTCTTTTATGTTTATAATGTACTGTAGTTCTTTCATGTATCTCGTTCTTTTTGCAGGTCCTTGACAGGTTGTTGCTTTATCTTCGTATTGTTCATTCCGTTGACTATTACAATCATTCTGAATACCCCAATGAAGATGAAATGCCAAACCGATGTGGTATAATGCATGCACGTGGCATACCTCCATCTAGCAAAGTAACCCCACAGGAGGTACAGGACTACTGTCGAGCCTTTGAGAACAAAATAGGCTCTTTTCTTCAGCCCCTTACTAAACTGAGTGAGGAAGAGTCCAAAAAACTAGGTAAGTCTCTTAACTCTAACTTGGAAATGTATTCCAGACTAGACAATGTACAGTAGACATCATAAAAATGCATTTGCTTATATTTCAGCATAATGTTTATACCAGAAAGCCACTTTTCTCCACTCAATTTTTTCCTTTATATTTTAGGTTTAAAGGAAGCAGAGGAAGAAGTTGAAAAGTTCGTTCAGTCCAATACCCAGGAAGTGGCCAAAGACAAATGGCAGTGTCCACTCTGTGGAAAGAAGTTCAAGGGAGCTGAGTATGTGCATAAACACATTCTCATTAAACATGCTGAAAAGGTCAAGGAAGTCAAAAAAGAGGTAAGTGTACATCATATACTGTGTAGTATGTTTTGTATAGTTATTTTTTATTTATTTTTCATTAACACAATGGCTGTTTCCCATCAAGGCAGGGTGGCCCGAAAAGGAAAACTTTCATCATCATTCACTCATAAGAACATAAGAACATAGGAAAGGAGGAACACTGCAGCAGGCCTGTTGGCCCATACTAGGCAGGTCCTTCACAATCCGTCCCACTAACAGAATATTTGCTCAACCCAATTTTCAATGCTACCCAAAAAATAAGCTTTGACAATTCTACCCACTCATGCGCGAGTCCCACTCAAATCCAACCCCTCTCACTCATGAATTTATCAAACCTAAATTTGAAACTACCCAAGGTCCTAGCTTCAATAACCCTACTAGGCAGACTGTTCCACTCATCACTCATCGGCCATAGAAGTGGTCCCAGTTGCAAATGAATGGTACTGCATTATCCTTACAGTGTTTGTCCAGCCAGCAATTGACACCAATTGCCCTGGACAGCCATTCATCTCCAACTCCTCTCCTTGGCAAAATACCACATATGACAGGGTTCCCACCCTTCTTCCTAATTATGTCTATTGCTGACCTATACCTGCTAGTCAGGTCCTCACTCCTACGTCTGCCAACATCGTTGCCTCCAGCACTGAGACAGATAATAGGATTGCTCCCATTACCTCTCATGATGTCCAGACGGCTAACAATATCCTCCATCCCAGCCCCAGGAAAGCAAACCCTCTGTCTCCTACTTCTATCTTTCAAGCAGAAGGCCCTATCCATATACCTAATTTGACTATCCCCAACAAGAACAATGTTCTTTGTTTTTTTTTTAAGGAGGATTGGCACAGGCTGGTACTAAATGGACCACCAATTGTTCAACTTTGATTTTGACACTGTTTTATTTTGACATCTCTAATGACAGAAAACGAATGATTCACTCCTAACCGAGGTATTACATCACCCAACTAACTGGATGGCATCAGTTCACTCCCGGAGGTCAGACAGTGTACATGTGTTCTACTCTTTTTAGTGCTTGTGTTTTAGCGTTTGTTTTTTACATAGATTTTCCAGCCAAATTTGGACAAAGATGCTTCGTAGTTGTATGAACAGTGCAAATAACTTTTGTTATGTTTGTTGAGCAGCGGCTTTTGTACTGTAAAAGCGTGCCATAACTGCCCTGATTAGGAAAGCCTGTCACCATTATTTTGGCCGTAATATTGGAGGTAAGGCCAAGAGCTGGGCCCCACGTATACGCTGAAATACTTGTGGAGGGAACCAGCAGATCATGCAAACAATGGTGCCTCCAGTCAAGAAAGTTATTTGCAAGAACAAAAAGTGGACTAAGCAAGTATCCAATTGTAACCTCTGTTATACTCCCGGTACTTCACGGCGAATGACTGCCCGTCTTGTGAGTCTTCAACTCCACAAGACCCTGAATATGTTCACAACTTTTTCATCTTCCAAAACACACATGATAGCTCAGAATGAATTAAACGACCTTATCAGAGATTTAGAATTGCCACAGAGTGAGGCTGAACTGTGGGGCTCCGGACTGAAGCAGTGGGGCTCCGGACTGAATCAGTGGCAGCTCCGGACTGAAGCAGTGGCAGCTCCGGACTGAAGCAGTGGCAGCTCCGGACTGAAGCACTGGCAGCTCCGGACTGAAGCAGTGGCAGCTCCGGACTGAAGCAGTGGCGAGGCCTCCTGGACTAGCAGCAGCGGACTAGCTGGCAGCTCCGGACTGAAGCACTGGCAGCTCCAGACTGAAGCAGTGGCAGCTCCGGACTGAAGTAGTGTAAGCATGCCAGAGGCATGCTTACACTACAGTTAGAAGACTGCAACATTAACACCCCTCCTTCAGAGTGCCAGCACTGTACTTCCCATCTCCAGGACTCAAGTCCAGCCTGCCGGTTTCCCTGAATCCCTTCATAAATGTTACTTTGTTTACTCTCCAACAGCACGCCAAGTACTAAAAGCCATTTGTTTCCATTTGTTTCTATCTGACATGCTCACACACATGCTTGCTGGAAGTCCAAGCCCCTCGTACACAAAACCTCCTTTACCGCCTCCCTCCAACCTTTCCTAGGCCAACCCCTACCCCTCCTTCCCTCCACTACAGATTTATACACTCTTGAAGTCATTCTATTTCGTTTCAACCTCTCTACATGTCCAAACCATCTCAACCCCTCCTCAGCCCTTGGATAATAGTTTTGGTAATCCTGCACCTCCTCCTAATCTCCAAACTATGGATTCTCTGCATTATATTCACACCACACATTGCCCTCAGATATGACTAGGTTGTGTCAGTGGCATAAGCCGGTAGGCGACTTGGACCTGCCTCGCATGGGCCAGTAGGCCTGCTGCAATGTTCCTTATTTCTTATGTTTTTATGACATCTCAACTGCCTCCAGCCTTCTCCTTGTTGCAACATTCACCACCCATGCCTCACACCCATATAAGAGTGTTGGTATAACTATACTCTCATACATTCTCCTCTGCTTTCATGGGTAAAGTTCTTTGTCTCCACAGACTCCTCAGTGCACCACTCACATTTTTTTCCTCATCAGTTCTATGATCCAGTATAACTTAGTATTATTTGGGTGTGCCAAAGTATCACTATCAGTGGATATTGGCCAATTTTGATGGTATCAGTTCATTTTTTGGTATCAGTATCAGCCTAAAATTGATTATTGGTATCGGGAAAAAAAATTTGTATTGTACCATCCCTATTTAGTATTACACAACTTGGTGTTTGCTATAGTTAATAGGCTGGATAATCAGTCAGTCACCAGGAAGTCCAGCTTTTGGACAGGTTGCTTGAGTAGAAAACCCTGCAGTGATCTGAATCTCCACAGATACCTATAAAAATATGAGTGGATGTCCATCTTTCATGGAGATTTGCCCCTTTTTTAACATTTATTCTTAAAAGCCTTGCTTTATATGACTTTGTCTTCAATAGTTTATTTATTGGAGATAGGGACAGCATTTGCTTTAATTTTTTTATTATTATTAACACATCGGCCATTTCCCACCAAGGCAGGGTGGCCTGAAAAAGAAAAACTTTCATCATCATTCACTCCATCACTGTCTTGCCAGAGGCATGCTTTCACTACAGTTATAAAACTGCAACATTTAACATCCCTCCTTCAGAGTGCAGGCACTGTACTTCCCATCTCCAGGACTCAAGTCTGGCCTGCCGGTTTCCCTGAATCCCTTCATAAATGTTACTTTGCTTCCACTCCAACAGCACGTCAAGTATTAAAAACCATTTGTCTTCATTCACTCCTATCAAATACGCTCACGCATGCTTACCTTTGATATACCTTTGAAGAGTTTCGAGAGTATCTACTCTCTGAGCCCGGCCATGGGCCAGGCTCGTCTGGTGCTTGCCTGGTCAACCAGGCTGTTGCTGCTGGAGGCCCGCTGCCCCACATATCCATCACAGCCTGGTTGATCTGGCACCTGGTGAAGATATTTGTCCAGTTTCCTCTTGAAGGCTTCTACACTGCTTGCTGGAAATCCAAGCCCCTAGCACACAAAACCTCCTTTACCCCCTCTCTCCAACCTTTCCTAGGCTGACCCCTACCCCGCCTTCCCTCCACTACAGATTTATACACTCTCGAAGTCATTCTACTTTGCTTTAATCTCATAGGAAATTCAGAATTACAGAAAACTATAGTTATATGGGAATACAGTAAAAACATCTTTTGCTCCTGGCTTGAAATGTTGCAATTGTGGGATGCTTAATATAGTAGCAACTGCTCTTGATCTTGCGAATTACTTTCAGCCAACCATTGTGATTGAGCCATGTCATATACAGTATATTTTTGATCCCCTGTATGAGGTTTGCTTCCACTGTGAATGTTCGGCTCATTCTAGTTATTTACTGCTCTTACGCTGAAAAATTTGCTACTATCCCTGTGACTCATTTGAGTCTGAAATTTTGAATTATTTCCTCGTGTTTGTGAAATATTGGTGAGAGATGGGCTGGACCTTCCAGCTGGTGTGGATTTGTTTGACTGTAATTTGTAGGGGCAAATACCTTTTGGTATTTGATGTGCTGTTGATATTAGCAAGGTAATATCTATAAGGATTCAGGGAATGTTTTGGAAGGGCAGTGCCTACTATTGATGGAGTGGAGAGATTGCAGTTCAGTAAGTCAGTATTGGCCCATTATGCCCATACACCTAAAGAAAGGCAGTTAGTGTAATTGATAGCAAATGCAATTTCTTAATTCATCCTGCTTTGGGAACAGCTGGTAAGCAAAACATGTATGTTGCACCATTAATTATTTTTTATTCTTTGGCAATAATTTAAATAATTACTGCTAAACAATGCAGGAAGTGACTTTTATATGTATTGAAAATGGCATTTCATTTTACACTTGGTCAGAAAGGGCTTAACCTTCCTCAGTCTTCTACAAAGGTTGAATGACTCATTTAATGTTTGCCAGTACAAGAGGGTTCCACTGTAAAGTGGATCTTTTTTTTTATTTTATTCACTTTTAAATGCATGTAAAAGCCTGATAACATGTTTACACTATCATATTCATTGAGCAATATAACTAGGCCTAAAGAATGCATACACAGTACATGCATTACTTACCTTAAAATATTGTCGTCCTTAGCTTATAGTGAGTGATGAATATATTTACTGTAGGAAGTCTTAGTAAACGAAGAATGGGTATAATTGAAAACCGCTGTATTAGCAAAACACTGTAAAGTGAGGAGCTGTAAAGTGGGGCTTACCTGTATTCTAATAACAATTAATATCCCCATATTAAAAGCAGTGCTCACCCCTGATAATGGTAGAAAGATCAAAACATGATAATGGATATAACAATTTACAGTACCAATAAAGTGTTGTAAAAGAGTGTGATGATGATTATATTATATAATAAATAGGAAACCACAAGCCTGCGATTTTTCTTGTCATCTTGTCTGGCTAAAAGAAAAGGGGATTCACATTTTATATTTACTTAAAACTTTGTTTTATCTTGCAGGTGGATTACTTCAATAATTATCTCCGTGATCCAAAACGTCCACAGCTTCCAGAGTATCCAGGAAATAAGCATGGTAGGAAGGATGATCGTCCAGACCCCTATGTAGCAGCATATCCACAACATATTCCTGATGCTCGGTAATTATGGATTGGCAACTGAAATTTTTTCAGTGTTCATTTTGTTAATATTTATCTAGCTGAATTTGTAAGGGTTTAGCTCCAGTTCCTGGTCTTTCTTTATAACTTTTATTTGACTAACTTGATCTGCTGGTCATATTTTGAGTATTTTTATGCCAGTAATGAACTTCATGTCAGGGTATATAGGGGGGAATTATTTTCCAGTAAGAATATGCCTTAGGCAGGAATGTGCATTGTTACTATGGTTGTTTGTCATACTTATAGATGGGATTGTTAAAGGGGGATTAAAGGATAATGGATTTGTTACAAAGTAGGAATTCTCATAATTGCTTTTTGCTATGACACATTTCTTTTGGAAGATTCTGAAAGGAAGTTGCTAAGGTTAGTGGAAGAATTTGGAAGGGAATACAAAAGAAGGAAATGAAAAGTGAACACAGGAAAGAGCAAAGTATAGGAGTAAAAAAAAATATATATATCTAGGCAATAAAAGACTGGACATCAGATTGGATGCTTGGGGTATGGAGAAGGCAAATGTATTCATAACTGCAGATTGGTTTGTTAGATAAGGTGACCCATATAATGGATGAGGGGTGACAGAAAGGTAAGTGGTGTGTCAAGACATCTGTTGAGAGAAAAAGTTCTTGATTTATGAAGACAAAAGGGTGATGTACGTTTTTTTTTTTCCACAAGTCGGCCGTCTCCCACCGAGGCAGGGTGACCCAAAAATAAAGAAAAAATCCCCAAAAAGAAAATACTTTCATCATCATTCAACACTTTCACCTCACTCATACATAATCACTGTCTTTGCAGAGGCGCTCAGATACGACAGCTGAGAATAAGTCCCTCCCAACTGTCACTATCCCAGACACCCCCTTTAAAGTGCAGGCATTGTACTTCCCATTTCCAGGACTCAAGTCCAACTAAATCAATTAACTGGTTTCCTTGAATCCCTTCACAAAATATTACCCTGCTCACACTCCAACAGCTCGTCAGGTCCCAAAACCCATTCGTCTCCATTCACTCCTATCTAACACGCTCACACATGCTTGCTGGAAGTCCAACAAAACAAAACAACCTTTACCCCCTCCCTCCAACCTATTCGAGGACGACCCCTACCCCGCCTTCCTTCCCCTACAGATTTATATGCTCTCCAAGTCATTCTTCTTTGATCCATTCTCTCTAAATGACAAAACCACCTCAACAACCCCTCTTCAGCCCTCTGACAAATACCTTTAGTAACTCCACACCTCCTCCTAATTTCCACACTCCGAATTTTCTGCATAATATTTACACCACACATTGCTCTCAGACAGGACATCTCCACTGCCTCCAGCCGCCTCCTCGCTGCAGCATTTGCAACCCATGCTTCACACCCATATAAGAGTGTTGGTACCACTATACAGTGGACCCCCGGTTAACGGCCATAATTCGTTCCAGAATGCTGTTCAAGTGCCGTTACCGAACGAATTTATTAACATAAGGAATAATGTAAATTAGATTAGTCCTTTTGGACCCCCAAACATACACTTACAAAAGCACTTACAAAAATACACTTACATAATTGTTAGTGTTTGGAGCAGGCCGTTAACCGGGGATCCACTGTACTTTCATACATTCCCTTCTTTGCCTCCATGGATAACGTGTTTTGTCTCCCCAGATACCTCAATGCACCACTCACCTTTTTTCCTTCATAAACCCATCTGCTGACAAGTCAACTCCCAAATATCTGAAAACATTCACTTCTTCCATTTTACATTTAATTCCCCATAATTTAATTCCACCCCTCTCCCCAACACCCTAGCATTTACTTCTTTTACAACCCCATCTATAAATATATTAAACAACCATGGTGACATTACACATCCCTGTCTAAGACCTACTTTTACCAGGAAGTAATCTCCCTCTCTCCTACACACCCTAACCTGAGCCTCACTTCTTCTTTCAACAAATCGGCCGCTTCCCACCAAGGCGGGGTGGCCCAAAGAGAAAAACAAAAGTTTCTCTTTTTAACTTTAGTAATGTATACAGGAGAAGGGGTTACTAGCCCCTTGCTCCCAGCATTTTAGTCGACTCTTACGACACGCATGGCTTACGGAGGAAGAAATCTGTTCCACTTCCCCATGGAGATAAGAGGAAATAAGAACAAGAACTAGTAAGAAAATAGAAGAAAACCCAGAGGGGTGTGTATATATATGCTTGTACATGAATGTGTAATGTGACCTAAGTGTAAGTAGAAGTAACAAGACATACCTGAAATCTTGCATGTTTATGAGACAGAAAAAAGACACCAGCAATCATACCATCATGTAAATCAATTACAGGCTTTCATTTGACACTCACTTGGCAGGGCGGTGTACCTCCCTGGGCGGTTGCTGTCTACCAACCTACTACCTCACTATCCTCATAAAAACTCTTTACAGCCTTCAGTAACTTACTACCTATTCCATACACTTGCAACATTTGCCACATTGCTCCCCTATCCACTCTTATCATATGCCTTTTCTAAATCCATAAATGCAATGAAAACTTCCCTACCTTTATCTAAATACTGGTGTGTAAAGGTAGAAAGTTGAAAGTGAACAAAGATAAGAGTAAGGTGATGAGGGTATCAAACGATTTAGATAAAGAAAAATTGGATATCACATTGGAGAGAGGGAGTATGGAAGAAGTGAATGTTTTCAGATATTTGGGAGTTGATTTGTCAGCAGATGGGTAAATGAAGGATAAGGTTAACCATAGAATTGATGAAGGAAAAAAGCTGAGTGGTGCATTGAGGTAACTGTGGAGACAAAAACATTATCTATGGAGGCAAAGAAGGGAATGTATGAAAGTATAGTTGGGACCTGACATGCTGTTGGAGTGTGAGCAGGGTAATATTTAGTGAAGGGATTCAGAGAAACTGGTTATTAATTTAGCCGGACTTGAGTCCTGGAAATTGGAAGTACAGTGCCTGCACTTTAAAGGAGGGGTCTGGGATAGTGACAATTTGGAGGGACTAATTCTAAACTGTAGTATCTGAGCAACTCTGCAAAGACAGTGATTATGTATGAGTGAGGTGAAAGTGTTGAGTGATGATGAAAGTATTTTCTTTTTGGGGATTTTCTTTCTTTTTGGGTCACCCTGCCTCGGTGGGAGACGGGAGACTTGTTGAAAAAAAAAAATAGATTTATATATATATATGCTTCAATGTAAACACTTGATCTACACATCCCCTACCCACTCTAAAGCCTCCTTGCTCATCTGCAGTCCCACTCTCTGTCTTACCTCTAATTCTTTCAATAATAACCCTGCCATACACTTTACCTGGTATACTCAGTAAACTTATTCCCCTATAAGTCTTACAATCTCGTTTATCCCCCTTCCTTTATATAAAGGAACTATACATGCTCTCTGCCAATCCCTAGGTACCTTCCCCTCATTCATACATTTATTAAACAAAAATATACTAACCACTCCAACACTATATCCCCCCCTGCTTTTAACATTTCTGTCATGATCCCTTCAGTTCTAGCTGCTTTACCCCCTTTCATTCTACTCACATCCTGCTTTTCTTCACTCCTAAACGATGTTATACCTCCCTGGCCAGTGCATGAAATTACTGCCTCCCTTTTTTCATCGACATTTAAAAGTTCATCAAAATATTCCCGCCTTCTACCCAATACCTCCAGCTCCCCATCTACTAACTCCCCTACTCTGTTTTTGGAAAAATAAACACATAAGCAGTATAATGTGATCCTTTATTGACAACGTTTCGCCCACGCAGTGGGCGAAACGTTGTCAATAAAGGATCACATTATACTGCTTATGTGTTTATTTTTACATTGTGTCGGTATTTTATACCATTTATTTCCACTCTGTTTTTAACTGACAAATCCATTCGTTCCCTAGGCTTTCTTAACTTTTTTATCTCACTCCAAAATTTTTTCTTGTTTTCAGCAAAATTTCTTGACAGAGCCTCTCCCACTCTTTCATCTGCTCTCCTTTTGCACTCTCTCACCACTCTCTTCACCTTTCTTTTACTCTCCATGGTAATGAATATGATATTGTGTATATGGACTTCAGTAAGGCTTTTGATAGAGTCCCACATCAGAGACTATTGAGGAAAATTAAGGCACACGGAATAGGAGGAGAAATTTTTTCCTGGATAGAGGCATGGTTGACAAATAGGCAGCAGAGAGTTTGCATAAATGGGGAGAAATCAGAGTGGGGAAGCGTCACAAGTGGTGTTCCACAGGGGTCAGTTTTGGGGCCCCCTTGTTGTTCACAATCTACATAAACGACATAGATGAGGGAATAAATAGCGACATAAGCAAGTTTGCCGATGACACCAAAATAGGCGTCCAATTCATTCAAATGAGGACATTAGAGCACTCCAGGAAGATTTGAATAGACTGATGCAGTGGTCGGAGAAGTGGCAGATGCAGTTTAATATAGATAAATGCAAAGTTCTAAATATTGGACAGGACAATAACCATGCCACATATAAACTAAATAATGTAGATCTTAATACTACTGATTGCGAAAAGGATTTAGGAGTTCTGGTTAGCAGTAATCTAAAACCAAGACAGCAGTGCATAAGTGTTCGCAATAAAGCAAACAGAATCCTTGGCTTCATATCAAGAAGCATAAATAATAGGAGTCCTCAGGTTGTTCTTCAACTCTATATATCCTTGGTTAGGCCTCATCTAGATTATGCTGCACAGTTTTGGTCACCGTATTACAGAATGGATATAAATGCTCTGGAAAACGTACAAAGGAGGATGACTAAGTTGATTCCATGTATCAGAAATCTTCCCTATGAGGATAGACTGAGGGCCCTGAATCTGCACTCTCTAGAAAGGCGTAGAATTAGGGGGGATATGATTGAGGTATATAAATGGAAAACAGGAATAAATAAAGGGGATGTAAATAGCGTGCTAAAAATATCTTGTATTGACAGGACTCGAAGCAATGGCTTTAAGTTGGATAAATTCAGATTCAGAAGGGATATAGGAAAGCATTGGTTTGGTAATAGAGTTGTCGATGAGTGGAACAAACTCCCGAGTACAGTTATAGAGGCTAAAACGTTGTGTAGTTTTAAAAATAGGCTAGATAAATATATGAGTGGGTGCGGGTGGGTGTGAGTTCGACCTGACTAGTTTGTGCTACTAGGTCAGATGCCGTGCTCCTTCTTCTTCTTATATCTCACCCTAACTTCCTCCCTTAGTTTATACACTTTTACCTCTCTCTTACTTGCTGTTGCCATTTCCTTTTTGTCCCATCTACCTTTTACTCTAACTGTAGCTACAACTAAATAATGATCCGATACATCCTTTGCCCCTCTATAAACATGTACATCATGAAGCCTACCCATCAACCTTTTATCCACCAATACATAATCTAACAAACTACTTTCATTACGTGCTATATCATACCTTGTATACTTATTTATCCTCTTTTTCATAAAATATGTATTACTTATTACCAATCCTCTTTCTACACACAGCTCAATTAACGGTTCCCCATTTACATTTACCCCTGGTACCCCAAATTTACCTACTACTCCCTCCACAACATTTTTACCCACTTTATCATTAAGATCCCCAACCACAACTACTCTCTCACTTGGTTCAAAACTCCCTATGCACTCACTCAATATTTCCCAAAATCTCTCTCTCCTCTACACTTCTCTCTTCTCCAGGTGCATAAACACTTACTATAACCCACTTTTCACATCCGGCCTTTATTTTACTCCACATAATCCTTGAATTTATACATTTATAATCCCTCTTTACCTGCTATAACTGATTATTCAACATTATTGCCACTTCTTCTTTAGCTCTAACTCCATTTGAAACCCTGACCTAATCCCATTTATTTCTCCCCACTGAAACTCTCCTACCCCGTTCATCTTTTGTCTCACTTAAAGCCAGGACATCCAGCTTATTTTCATTCATAACATCTACAATCATCTCTTTCTTATCATTCGCACAACATCCACGCACATTCAAACATCCCACTTTGACGGTTTTCTTCTTTTTCTTAGTAAATCTATACAGGAAAAGGGGTTACTAGCCCATTGTTCCGGGCATTTTAGTTGACTTTTACAACACGCATGGCTAACGGAGGAAAGATTCTTATTTCACTTCCCCATAGATATGAAAGGAAAAACAATAAGAACAAGAACTATTAAGATAAAATCAAAGAAAACTCAGATGAGTGTGTATACGTAATTGTGTACATGTATGTGTAGTGTGGCCTAAGTGTAAGTAGAAGTAGCAAGACGTACCTGAAATCTTGCATGTTTATGAGACAGAAAAAAGACACTAGCAATCCTACAATCATGTAAAACAAATGCAGGCTTTCGTTTTACACTCACTTGGCAGGACGGTAGTACCTCCCTGGGTGGTTGCTGTCTACCAACCTACTACCTACAGAATATAATGGTATTAACACTTAATTGTGTGTGTAGCATGGGCTTAAATATTGCAACAACGAGGAGGGTGGAGGCATTGGAGACCATGTGTGGTGTGAATTTTATTAAAAAAATTCAGAGTGGAGCGGTTGGATCTGGCAGTGAGGTAGTGATATATGGTGTGGTGGTTTGGTGGTGATAGTGTGGAGGCATTAGTAATTAGAAGACAGGGGGGGGGTCACCAAAGGTATAGTTCAGAGGGCTGAGGTGGGTTGTTGTGATGCGGGCATCGCAGAATGAGATTACTAAGAGGGTGTACAGATCAGGGGTGGAAGGAGTGTGGGGTAGGAATCGTCCCAGGATGGGTTGGAGAGGGGTTAAAGGATTTGAGTGCTTGGCATCAGGCCCAGAATGATTATTGCTGTGAATATTAACCCTTTCAGGGTCCGTGCCGTAGTTCTACGGCTTTGAGTTCAGGGTCCAGACCGTAGTTCTATGTCATGAGCTCAGCTCACTCAGATAAGCTGTGAGTGGTAAATTTGGGCCTGGATATGAGAGAATACATCTATGTGATAAGTGTGCACCACATAAAACAAATCCTGCAGCACACAGTGCATAATGAGAGAAAAAAAACTGAAACCGTAATTTTCGATTAAAACAGCCGTGTTTTTTTGTGTACTTTTTATAGTTGTATTTGCGATTTCTTGATCTCATTTGATGGAATGGAAGATATATTACAGATATAGAGATGATTTTGATTGGTTTTAATATTGGAAATGGCTTGAAACTGAGCTCAAAGTAGCGGAAGTGTTAAATTTTTGCCAATGTTCAAGAGTAAACAAATGACCTCACACGTCTAATACGCGCCAGCTGGTGGGTCTAATATACGTTCACAAATGTGGTGATATTATTTGTACAATTATTACAATATTGCATAACAGTAAATCTTCCATTTTTTGGTTTGAATAAAAATTCATTATGTGAATAAAAAATAAAAATGAAATTCATTTGTAAAGACTGAAAACATAACTAATGAACAGAGGAAATGTTAGTTTAGTGCCAGGAATGCCTGCATTGTTTATTCTGCACCCTATTTTGAAATTGGAATATTTTGAACTTTGAGTTAAATTGGCTAAATTACCAATTTCCAATCACTTTATTTTGTAGTTGAAACAGTTGACTGGGCGATTTCTTGTGCTCAATCGATAGACTAGAAGTAATACTAGTGAAATAGCAAAGAATTTGGTTGACTGGAATAATGTAATTGGCCTAAAATGAGAGTCAAAGTTGGCAAAATCACTGATGCGTAAATATCGCTGACGCATCAAAATTCACGAGAGGATAACTTCGTCAAATTTCGTACTTTTTGTTTTATTACCTTCAGAAAAAGATTTTTTTACCATTTCATAAGAAAAAAATAAGAATTTTTTTTTTTAATTCTTGGACACTGGCACTCCCCTTCCAAAAATGGCCTTGGACCCTGAAAGGGTTAAGTGAACCAGCTGAAATTCATTGAAAAATGTTAAAATAAATTTTAATGATGGGTGAATTTTCAGACAAATGGATGTTGACAAATGTGAGACCAATATATAAAAAAGGTGACAGGCAGTGTCTGGAATGTGTTAACAAGCAAACTACTGAAAAGATTATATGAAGAAGACTAACATATACAAAGAAATAAATTACATTAGTATGGATTCTGAAATGATATTTTGTGCCTTGCAAGCCTAATACAGTGGTACCCCGACTTACGATATTTTTTCATTCCAGAATGCTGTTCAAGTGCCATTACCAAACGAATTTATCCCCATAAGGAATGATGTAAAATAGACTAGTCCTTTTAGACCCCCAAAATTACACTTACAAAAGCATTTAAAAAAATAAACTTACATAAAAGGGTGAGTTTGGGGACCATCGTAAGTCGGGGTACCACTGTATAAACATAAAAAATAGAATCTGATTTTGAAAAAAAAAAAATGGGTGGTCTGCATGTTTCTCTACTGTGAGCAAGCTTAATATGGTACTGCATAGAAAGCCACTTGGTGAAATGGAGAAGCAAGCTGGTGTAATGGGAATAGTTACAGTATAAATTTGGGAATATTTAACAAATGAAAATTAGAAGTTATATGGGGTGAAGCCTCAGAATGGGAAAATATAATTAGTGGAATTCAAGGATTTCTAAATTACTGGGAATGATTCAGAAGTCCTAAATATGTACGGCACTCACAAGAACGGAGGAGAGTTACAAGATAATACAGTAAATATGTGGAAGGTGCTTGATGGCTTGGTTCCAAATCTGCACTGCCATAGCAACATGGTGGAGTGAAAGAAATGGGAAAGTGTGTAAAATAACCCAGTGAAAAGTAAAGGTGCTGTGGGCACAATAAGAGAATATTATATCACCATCCAGACTGTTTAACACACTGCCACAAGAAACATTGCCAGAATGAGTGTAGAAGTTTCTAGAGGAAATTGGACATGTACCTCTACCAAGTTCCAGTTCAACCAGGCTGTCATGAATGTGGGCCAGCAGGCCACTGGCAGTAATAGCCTGGTTGATCAGCCAAGCACCAGACACGTCTGGCCCAAGGCTGGGCTGTGAGAGTAGGAAAACTCTCTAAAATCTTCAAAGGTATATCAAAGATATGATACTAATCTAATGAGAATGCAGTATATACCATGTTATAAATGGTATTTAATACTGGTTGTTAAGTAAGACTTGCAGCACTGGGAATTTTTAATGATGAAATGTTAGTGTAGGCTTCATCAGTCAAATACAAAGATGAATCACTTCTGGAATGTGATTCATCTGTTTTACTGATGAAGCCTGTAGTGCAGATGAAACATTTTGTCAACAAAGATACCTGGTGTTGCACATATATTTTACTTATTATTCAATATAGTAAACTTAAGAGTGTACAGTGTCATTGCATTGGCATCTGAAAGCTGTAGATAGGGTTGAACAAAATTATGAAACTCATTTCTTTAATTTCAGGTATGGTGCCTATACTGGTGGGTATGGAAGACAGTACCCAGCTGCTCATAATTATGGATATGGCAGTGCCTACCCTAAAGATTACTACAGTGGTCGAAGTGATCCATATGTTCGTGAGCCTTATCAGAGACCCAGAGTTACATACAGATCTAGGTGCGTTTGTTGTTTTTTGGCTTAGTTTTAAAATGGTTTTCAGAGATTCACTGATAAGTTTCATACACAGCATCATTAAACTTTTACATTCTGCATTGGTTTTGTTAAAAGTTTTTATTCTTTTAAGAAAAACTGGAATGGTTCATAAACTTTCTTTTTTCTGGTAGAGATTTTAAGGTACTTATCAGAACTTCAAATGTAGTGGCAATGTACACTAAAAAAAAAAATCTTTTTTTAGCATATTTCAAGACCTTTGTACGAGTATATGCTTGCTGCTGGACATGTAAATTCTGAGAATGGTAAAGAATATTGAACGGTAAGTTGTTTTCAAAATAAGTTCACAACTTTGTGATTACCTATTCAGTTTAGTAGGAATGGGGAAACCCTAGATCTTGGTCCTACCTGTCAACTTTCAACTAGTTAATGTGAAATAGCACTGTAATTAATTAAGGAAGAAAGTTGAAAGTGAGCATAGATAAGAGTAAGGTATTGAGGGTGTCGAACATGTTAGATAAAGAAAAATTAAATATCACATTGGAGGGAGGAAGTATGGAGGGGGTGAATGTTTTCAGATGTATGGGAGTAGACTTGTCAGTGGATGGGTTTAAGAAGGATGAGGTTAACCATAGAATTGATGAAGAAAAAAGGTGAGTGGTGCATTAAGGTATCTGTTGAGACAAAAAAACGTTATCCATGGAAGCAAAGAAGGGAATGTACGAGAGTATAGTGGTACCAACACTCTTATATGGGTGCGAAGCATGAGTTGTAAATGCTGCAGCAAGGAGGAGCCTGGAGGCGGAGGAGATGTCATGTCTAAGGACAGTGTGTGGTGTAAATATTATGCAGAGAATTCATAGTGTGGAAATTAGGAGAATGTGTTGAGTTACTAAAAGTATTCAGAGGGCTAAAGAGGGGGAGTTACTAAAAGTATTCAGAGGGCTAAAGAGGGGTTGTAAGGTGGTTTGGTCATTTAGAGAGAATGTAGCAAAATAGGATGACTTGGAGGGTGTATTAATCTGTTGTGGAGAGGAGGAGGGGTAGGGGTTGTCCTAGGAAAGGATGGAGGGAGGGTGTAAAAGAGGTTTTGTGTGAAAGGGGCCTGGACATGCAGCAGGCATGTGTGAGCATGTTAGGAGTGAATGGAGACGAATGGTTTTTGGGACCTGACGAGCTGTTGGAGTGTGAGCAGGGTAATATTTTGTAAAGGGATTCAGGGAAACTGGTTAGTCGGAATTGAGTTCCGGAGGTGGGAAATACAATGCCTGCACTTAAACGCTTTCACTGTCGGTCCCGTAATATTACGGCTTGCAAGCCAGTGTCGGTCCCGTAATAGTACGCCAGAATTCTAGTGGCTTCCAATCTTGTGGGAGAAAGCTGGTAGGTCTACATATGAGAGAATGGGTCAGTGTGTCAGTTGCAGTATAAAAAAATCCTGCAGCACGCAGTGCATAATGAGAAAAAACTGTGACTGTATTTTTGGTGTAAAACAGTGACTTTGCAGCGTACAATGGACCCTTGGTTTTCGTGAGTCTTGGTTATCGGCAACTTTTTCGTCCAGGAGCTAGTTCTCAACTCAAAATGTTCGAAAGTCAAATCAATATTTCCCATAAGAAATAATGGAAATTCAATTAATCCGTTCCAGAAATCCAAAAATATTCACAAAAAATACATTTTAATGAAATTAATTATAGTTCTACATACACACAAGAATTATACATTGTAAAGATGTATTAAATAAATGCAAATATTTAAATAAGCTTTTAAATAAACATATAAAATAACATTTTTACTTATCTTTATTGAAGATTGTTGATGGCGTATGGAAGATAGGGAGGAGGAGTGAGGGAGGGAGGGGGAGGGCTTAGTGTTTGGAAGGGGAATCCCCCTCCAAAAGGACTTCAGGTAACAAGTCCCTCTCTGGGGTTACTTCCCTTCTTTGTCTTTTAATGCCATTAGGACCAGCTTGAGAGTCACTGGACCCCTGTCTCACAAAATAACTGTCCACAGTCCTCTGTTTCTGGCGCTTCTTTAAGATTTTCCTGAAGTGGGACATTGTTTTGTCACTGAACATGTTGCTGATATGGCTTGTTTCAGCTTGCTCAGGGTGGTATTTCTCCACAAACCTTTGAATATCGTTCCACTTTGCACAGATCTCCTTAATCTCTGAAGAAGGCACCTCAACCAGTCCCTCTTCCTCCTCCTCCTGTGAAACAAGAGCCTCAACTCTGGTCTTATGCTTTTCCAGTTCCAGCTCTTTCAGCTCTTCAGTTGTTAGCTCTACCCTGTGGTCCTCCACCAACTCTTCCACATCCTCGCCACTCACCTCCAAACCCAAGGATTTGCCCAATGCCACAATACCTTCCACAGCAGGCACAGGGTTGGCAGGGTGAGGGTCAGCCTCAAACCCTTCAAAATCCCTCTTTTGGACACAGCCTGGCCACAATGGTCTCCAAGCAGAGTTCAAAGTCCTAGAAGTTACTCCATTCCAAACCTTATCTATAAGGCCTATGCAGTTGTAGATATTGAAGTGATTCTTCCAGAACTCTCTAAGGGTCAGTTCAGTGTCTGAGGTCACTTCAAAGCACTTTTCAAACACTGCTTTTGTGTAGAGTTTTTTGAAGTTACAAATGACCTGCTGGTCCATGGGCTGGAGTAGAGTGGTGATGTTATGAGGCAAGAACTTCACTTTTATAAAACCGAAGTCGTTAGTCAGTAGGTCTTCCAAGTTTGGAGGATGTGCAGGAGCATTGTCTAGTAACAGGAGGCACTTGGGGTCCAAATTCTTTTCCTGTAGGTATTTTTTCACACTGGGGCCAAACACTTCATGGATCCACTAACTGAAAAGTTGCCTTGTGACCCATGCATTCTGACTAGCATTCCACAAGACACACAATCGATTCTTGACGACATTGTGTTTCTTGAACACTTTGGGATTTTCTGAGTGATACACCAATAAAGGCTTCACTTTAAAATCCCCACTAGCATTAGCACAAAACATAAGAGTTAGCCTGTCTTTCATAGGCTTGTGTCCTGGCAGTGCCTTTTCCTCCTGAGTAATGTTGGTCCTGTTGGGCATTTTCTTCCAAAACAGGCCTGTTTCGTCACAATTGAACACTTGTTCGGGTTTCAAATTTTCACTTTATGTAGTCCTGAAACTCGTTTATGAATTTTTCAGCCACATGTTTGTCTGAACTGGCAGCCTCACCATGCCTTACCACATTGTGTATGCCACTACGCTTCTTAAATCTGTCAAACCAGCCTCTGCTGGCCTTGAAATCACTAACACTACAATCAGCACTGGTTCCAGGCATTTTCTTTGCAAGATCGGCATGCAACTGCCTTGCCTTTTCACAAATGATTGTCTCCGACACACTATCACCCACTAACTCTTTATCCTTGATCCACACCAGCAACAATTTCTCAACATTGTTGACTATTTGTGGTCTACTTTTGGTTAGCATATCAACACCTTTTGCAACATCATCTTCCTTGATTTGTTCCTTCTTTGCCAGGATAGAACTGATAGTTGACTTGTTTTTGCCATATATCCTGGCAAGCTCGGAAATTTGCGCACCACTCTCGTATTTTTGTATAATTTCCTTCTTCATGTCTATGGTGTTTCTCACTTTCTTTACCACAGGGGTACCACTAGGAACTTTCTTGGGACCCATGGTAGCTTGTTTCACAGTCGCACTTAATGAACAAGCTCCAAACACAATTAATTGTGAAATGTTTGGATGAGCGTGCAGTGTAATGTTCACTCAAGGGTAAACAACGCTAGACTGGCTCACGATGCCTGCGTGGCGAGGCATGGACAGGTCTGGCAAGCACTCATTCGAAACACAGGACAAAATTTGTTCGAAAAAAGCGTTCGAAACTCGATTTGTTCAATTGGCGAGGCGTTCGAAACTCGATTTGTTCAATTGACGAGGCGTTCGAAACTCGGGGTTCCACTGTACAGTACAATAATCCAGTGTTTTTTGTGCTTGCAACCTCTAAATAAGCTACCATGGCCCCAAAGAAAGCTCTTAGTGCCAGGCCTTTGGTAAAGAAGGTGAGAAACACGATAGAATTAAAGAAAGAAATAATAGAGAAATGTGAAAATGGTATACAGTATGTGTGGCCGATCTTGCCAGGATGTACGGGAAGCCCCATTCAACGATCACTTCCATCGTGGGGAAAAAAAATTAAATCAAGGAAGCTGATGTTGCGAAAGGGGTAAATGTGATAATGAAACAGAGGTCACAAACAATTGAAGATATGGAGAAATTGTTGTTGGTGTGGATCAACCAAAAACAATTAGCGGGAGATAGTGTTGTGCAGTCGATAATTTGCGAAAAGGCCAAGGCAGTTGCATGCCGATCTCGTAAAGAAAATGCCTAGAACGAGTGCTGCTGTTAGTGAATTTAAGGCCAGCAAAGGCTAGTTCGAAAATTTCAAGAAGCGAAGTGGCATACACAGTGTTGTAAGGCATGGTGAGGGAGCAAGTTCAGATAAACCTGCAGCTGAAAAATTTGTGCATGAATTCAAGGAGTATGTAGAGGGTGAAGGATTCCTCCCCCAACAAGTGTTCAGTTGTGACGAAACAGGCCTTTCTTGGAAGAAAATGCCAAAGAGGACCTACATCACGCAGGAGGAAAAGGCACTGCCAGGACACAAGCCTATGAAAGAGCCAGCCAGGCCACCCCACCCACACATAATATACTACGACATTTAAAGCGTCCCAGAGCGATAAAATGCATATACAGTTCACTCATTACTTACCTTAAAAGATTTGTAGTCTTAATGTAGGGTGAGAGGTGACCGTATTAGAAAGTCAGGTGGGGGGACCCATATATCGAGTTTTGGTCATAATTTGAAATGTCCGTATTAGGTAAAGTGGGGCCCTACTGTACACATAAGTATAATTATCAGAGTATAAAATATGAAATAACTTTAAAACACTTGTAATTATGGAAACTTTTCAGACATAATGGAGAGTCGTGCTCACGGAGAATGTAAACAAGCCGGGTGGGGTGTGGTGACCATATTAGAAAGTCAGGTGGGGGGAGCCATATAGCGAGATTTGGTCATAATTTGAAATGTCCGTATTAGCGGAATGCCATAAGGTGAAACGCCGTGAAGCAGGGCCCTACTGTATAGTATTGGTGTGAATCATATGCATTATTTAAAAATTTGCAGCAATTGAGGGGTTGGAGATTATATAAATACCTTTTCTAAGAATAATGTTTAGTTAGAAAGGTGTTATTGAAATGGTTTGGTTGTGTAGAAGAAATATAATCACATTGTTGATGGGTGTATAAGTCATGGGTGGATGGAGGATGTATGGGTTGTCCTAGGAATGGTATGGTAGGAAGGTGTGTGGGTTATCTGAAGGGTTTGGAAGGAAGTTTTGTGGGTTGTTGTAGGAATGCTTTGAAATGAAGGTGTGTAGGTTGTCATGAAAATGGGTTGAAAGGAAGGTGTTTGGGTTGTCCTAGGAATGGTTGGAAGGTGTGCAGATTTTCCTAATGATGATTGAAAGGATGGTGTGAGCTGTCCCAAGAATGATTGGAAGGAAGGCGTGTGGGATGTTGTAGGAATGGTTGGAAGTAAATGTACAGGAAGTATATTGCATGTTTGATGAGAAATGAGAGGGACTCTAGGTGTTAGGAGGGGAGGCTAGTAAGTGAATGATGGTAAATGTATTTTCTTCTGGATGGATGATAAAATATAAAATACAATATTAAAAAATGAATCATAAGGGAATTTAATTACTGGTGAAGCCGATAATTATAATAGCCATAAATGTGCAGCTTGGCGAAGCAAAGTAAGATTGTGCAAACTTTTACAAGTTTGAAGGTTAATAATCTGAAAAGTAATTAAATGGATGCAGGTAGTAGGTAATGAATCCTAAACACTGTATTACAATTTAAAAAATCTTATAGTGTACTAGTTTGGAAAAATAAGACTGCTGTTCATAAAAAAATAATAAAAATGGATACCACCTTTACATCAGGAAGTGACAGTTAGCCGCTACTAATGGTTTTTGTTCCCTTAGGTCGGGTGATCCGCGGGAAGTCATTGGATACCATGATTTGGATGCTCCTGATGATACAGATCTCTTTTAACCTTGACGTCGCCAGCCAATTGTACGCACCGTTCCAATTTCCAGGTTTTAGTGTAGCGGTTCATGTTACATCTCTTGGTAACAGGTGAAGTTTTTCTTCCAAATTTCATAAGCTTTATCATAAATTTTGAGAGTGGATTTTACAACATTTTGTTTTTTTAAGACAACATAAGTTTGTTCTTTTACACCAGTATACGAGGACTGATCCAAAAGTTTTTTTTTTTTTAGTTTGGGATTTAGGAGTTTAGTTATTGTGGTAACCTTTGTAATGCAAACTCCTCTGCCAGCTTCTGAATGTTCTCATAAATTCCATCTTTGGATTTGCTCAGAATATGCATTGCATTTGTATGAAGCATTTTTTCCTGCTTGGATGAGGGGGGGGGGTGAATTATGGGGGGCCAGATCAAACTGGGATTTTATGAACTTTTCAGTGATTCCTGCTGCAGAATCTAAAATGTGTGTGGTTTTCTCTTTCCATGCAGTCTATATGCAAAGCTCATGGGGAGGATCCTCACAGTTGGTGTGCGTTGATCCTTTTTCATAACAGCAAGCTGAGAACCATTTTTCAGTGTGAAATAATTTGCTTCAAGTCCTCTCTCGTCAAGTGACTTTTTATTTTTAATATAAATTGAAAATTCCTGTTAATATCTTAAAATTTGGAAATGTTCAAGTTTCCCTCCAAAGAAATAAGGATAGTGAGAGTCTTCCAGAAGCTGCAGGAACACTGGAAGAAGTTTTGATTCCCTAGGTGATTAAGGGTGACCCATCCCCAGTGACTATCTCCAGGGCTCTGAATTATGCCCTAACCTGCTGTGATCAGCAGTTAGCAGAAATACACAGTGACAGTTGACAGTGTTAAATTTCTAGGACGAGTTTGAATGCTCGTTTGATTTCACCACATAGCCTATGCATGACTTCTGCTAGACGTGTACAGGTATAGTGGATTTCTCATATAGGGAAGGAGATTTTTCATCTTAGTGGTACTTTATTAACAAAGTTATCATCAGATGCCTTCATTTTGGTGCTAATATAATTTGAATTATCCTTACAAATATTTAACTTTTCTCCTTATATACTGTACATGGAATTAATCAAACAAAATAAATTAAGACATGGCTTTACATCATACCGTTCCCATCTCCAGCAACCAGTATCACTCTTTATGCTAAAATGATTAAATGTCCTGGCTGCAGCCAGCATTCAGATAACATGGCCCTTTTTTTTTTTTTTCCAACACATCAGCCTTCTTTCCTTGAGGCAGGGTGAAACAGAAATAGAAAGAAACACACTCACCATCATTCACACAAAATCACTGTTTGCATAGGCACTCGAATACAACAGTTTAGATTCACTCCAAACAGCCAATATCCGAAACCCCTCCTTTAAAGTGCAGGCATTGTACTTCCCACCTCTAGGACTCAAGTTCGGCTAACCGGTTTCCCTGAATTCCTTCACAAAATATTACCGTGCTCACACTTCATCTGTGTACAGTATATTTAGTATTACTGACATGAGGGGGTGGTTGCTGTCATATTTCACAAAAAATAATTAGGTATTTTTACACAGTAAGGGTTAAACTTTAGGTCATCCCTCGTATCGTAAGAGCTCGTATTCAGTAGATACGTATATTAATTACTAGTTTCACTGCCACAAAATAGTGTGCTATATTAAAATAAAATATCTTTCATAATGTTGCAAAACCACATAATTCATCAGTGTGCTTTAAATGAAGTACATAAAATTTGTTACCAAGAGAGGGGTTCTGGCTATGCCCTAAATTGAGGTTTCCTCATTGCAGTGCTTAGTCAAAGCCTAGAGAAAATAATATTTCTTAAATTCATAATTCTTTTAAATGTTTCTTAATAAGTTCACTGTTCTTCGCCTCTATTTCCCTAGGTGTTGTGCAGAAATATTACTTTCTTTGTAACATAATAACTTACTGAAACCTAAGAAATACTAAATTGGTGATGTTATTTCTCAGGAAGGCGGTGTGCTCTGTCACCTCTGCACTCGTTCCCAGCATCGTTATGGTCCTGTTGGTGTCTTAAAAAAATTGGTTCTCAGTATTTCCCATAAATTTTGTGTTTACCCAAACATGGAGTACTAATGGCTGACAAGTGCACCTTCCTTTCAGTTGATTCCCTGCCTTTACCAAGGCATACATGGTATATTCTGTGTTCTTGTTTCTTTCGCAGGGTTGGTTACAGGGACCTGGATGCCCCAAAGGAGGATTATTAATTCACTGGAAGTGGATTGCCATTCATCTCTCAGAATCGGGTCAACTTGGGTCCACTTCCATGCATCTACCGATCTCTAGACTATCTTCTGTGGACTTCTCAGTTCTCAGTGCCTACTGCTACCATTTTAATGTCTTTTTCATTTTGGTAACAACTTCTAGATAGCACTTAGTGATAAACAGGTGTAACCACTTATCTTGTGGTAATGAAATTAAATACAAGGAAACAATGAAGTAAATGTCAAGTAGGATTTTTTAATGTGGTGCAATAAATTAATTGGAAGTTAAACTTAGTGATTACTATCAGAGCTTGGCTCTGGTTGGTATGTATTCAAGGTTAAAGGCAGTATGTATGAAATAAACTATTTTAGAATTGTCCCTGTTTGTATGGTGGTTGTTCTTTTGTGTTCTATTTTATTAAGATGCAGTTTTTCAGGCTCATAAAAAGATTGTACATTATTACAGCATTCTACAGGTTACCAGTACTGAGAATGCAACAAAGATAGCTTGTTTACTAAAAAAAAAAAAATTTATATTGCAAAACATTACTAAGATGTATATTTGGTTATATTTTCTGATAAAAGTAAATCTTCATTCTTACATTAGTAATATAGTCCAGAGTTCTCTTGTATTTAAGTAATGAAGATTTTTTTAGCCTGAATTACTTTCACTGCATCCTCCTGCCTGAAAACATTTTGAAACTTCTATGAATTGATACTCTTGCAAATATATTTTGGAGAAGTTATATTTCTCTTAGTGATTATAATTTCTGTAGACTACATTCACAAATAAGCTGCATTTAGGAGAGGAAGTTCATGCCAGTGTTTCAGTCCATTCTGGACCATTGTTTAGTCATATCTTAGACAAAAAGTAGATAAGGCCCAAAAAGGTGGAGAGGAGGGAAGGGAAAAAAAATGGGAGGTGGTGGTAATAGTAGTAGCAGCAGTGGTAGTACAGTACTAGTACAATTGCAGTTTCAGTAGTAACACTACCACTGCAGTTACTACTCCCTTTCTCCCAACCTGGTTTCTCTGCCTTTTTTTGCTCTTATGACTTTACTGTCATCCAGAATGGACCAGTACACAATCATACGCCTCCTTATGTGCGGGATTTTTGTGAATGGGTTGTCACAATATTGTGCCTTTTATTCAACATTCACATTTTTGTTTAGTATTCTGATTCACATTATTTAAACACAGTATCCTTCATTGTACCATATAATAGTGTGATGCTGCATTGTTGCTAAGTACAATAGTTTGATGCACATTATCAAGATGTTCACTACCTTTTATACCATTCATTGTAAATGAAGTGTTGCAATGATGCTGGGTACGCATTATCAGTAGGCAGTGGTTCGTAGACACTAGCAATTGAGGGATTTGATAGTCTTGTCATATGAAAGCAAAATGGAAGCATGTTAAATGTTTTACACAGTCAGGATTGCTGGTCTTTTCTTTCACTCATGAACCTGTAAGATGCTGATATTCAGTATACATTATGGTGCATTTATCTTTACTTTCTAATGTGTTTCCTAATAGTTATTCCTCATCCCTCTGAAGAAGGGCTGAGGTTGTTACAGTTTGGAGGGTTATTTGAACTATGATGTCAACACTTGCAGCAAGATTTTTTTTTTCCATCCAACCTTTGTGGGAGATGCCTGATTTGATATAAAAAAAAATATTTCCTATTGAATTAAGATCTTGTCAAAGACAAGGTTGTTGGGACAGTGATCCCTGAATCCATTAATAGGTGCACATTACCCTGCTTTACACCATACCATAAGTGAATCGTTTTGTCAGCTTTTCTTCAGGTACGTATATTAATTTGTAATCCTTCTTAAGGATAATGTTCCACAAGTGATCTACACTGAATGTAATAAAAATGGTGATGAGTTCACAGACTTAACATTGCTTATGGAGAAATTCACTATGTGGTAAGTAAAAGGTGTACCCTTTTCCAGTGGAGCAGTATGCTTGTACAATATGTACATATATTGTTGAGGCAATTTTAGCTTTTCTCATTCTCACTGCAATGAAAAGACATTTGCATCTGTACTACGATAGTCAAAATTCACTGAAGTTGCAAGTTTATTTTTTTTTTCTTCCTTCACTTGGTAGACAGAGAACATGGCATGGAAAATATTATATGTAACTGGTGAGTGCTTTATTTGTTTGCAGTTTGGAGGGGGCATCTGTACTGCAGTGTTGGTGCACCTATGGCAAGACTATGATGGAGTGATGATAAAAATGTTTCTTCTTTTTCGGGTCACCCTGCCTCGGGAGACGGCTGGTTTGTTAAAAAAATATGTACTGGGAGTATGTATGGTGTTAAGATATTTAGAAAAGGGGATAGTAATGTTAAATTTTAAAAATATTGTGCCAGATTGTGAGGATTATGATGGTGTGGTGATATAGATCAAATATACAGAAGGGCTGAAAAGCAGTAGAGAAATATGATGAGTGCATGAGATGTGCCAGTGATCAAGACCAAGTAGTTAGTTTATGAATGAGTGACAGTTTGACAAAATTCACTGGAGAACTTTCCACAGAATGAAATGGTAAAATGTTTGAATATTTTTAACTCAACGGCTGTCTCCTGTCAAGACAGGGTGACCTAAAGAAAAAAAAACACATTCACCAAGATTCACTCGATCATCATCTTTGTATAAATATATAAAAGTGTGTGCGCGTGTGTTAATGTTTCCAGAAATCATTCCCATTGCTTGGTCTTAGACCAGGCTTCCTAAATTAGAAAGATTAATGTTTCACACATAACTATAAATAAAAGAAAGACATCAACCTCATGGCTTAATCTAATAAGAGCATCCTAAACTGTTAATAGTTGTTTTTTATGCAATATTAATTTTAACAAACAAGAAAGTAAAGTACATCTTGAATGTAAGAGGGTTGTAACATTTACATGTTAACGTATTTCACTAGACAAAGAAGAACAGCAATCCTACCAAAAGTGAAAATAATTTAACAGGTTTCTGTTTTGCACTTCTCTGTCAAAGTGCAGATCCTGTATTTCCCAACCTACAAACCTCAATGTGGCTAGCTGGCTTCTCTGAACTGCTAAATGCTGTCCAGTATACTTAGTGCCACATCAGAGACTATTGTACACACCATACTCTTCCTGTGAGTAGCAGCACAAAAAAGTAAGTTTATAGAAATCACAATAGGTCTTTTTGTCAGACTACAGGGCATAGTTGCATCAAATCGAGTGGGTGTTCAAACCAAGGGCGGTGGAGAAATTAGGAAAAGAAATGAAGAGGTATGAGTAATATAAAGATTTTTAAAGAGGTATTTTCTTGGAGGGCTGTTAGTGATATATGTTCAGTTTTTAAAGAAAAACAATAGTATTGTACTGTGCATTATAAAAAAATGAAATGCAGAATGAAGAAAGGGACACATTGAATAGTTAGACTTTATTGGTGCTGTGGAAATATTAGTCATTACATTATGAAATTGAGGGACTCGGTTATACTTTTTTTTTTTTTTTTTTTCAACAAGTCGGCCGTCTCCCACCGAGGCAGGGTGACCCAAAAAGAAAGAAAATCCCCAAAAAGAAAAAACTTTCATCATCATTCAACACTTTCACCAACTCATATAATCACTGTGTTTAGGGAGCTTCAGATATACATGAAAATCTCCATTCACTTCTCACCCCTCCTTTAATACAGGCATTGTCTTCCTGCAGGACTCAGATCCAGCTAAATCCAATTAACTGTTTCTCTGAATCCCTTCCAAAGTTACCCTTGCTTCACATTCCAACAGATCAGTCATGTCCAAATCAATTAACGTCTCCTATTCACCCATCTAACACGTCCAAAAGTGCTGTCAAGTCCAAGCCTTCGCCACATCAAAACCTCCTTTATCACCCCTCCCCTCCACCTTTTCTAGGACGACCCTACCCGCCTTCCTTCCCTACAGATTTATACGCTCTCCAAGTCATTCTACTTTGATCCATTCTCTCTAAATGACCAAACCACCTCAACAACCCCTCTTCAGCCCTCTGACAAATACTTTTAGTAACTCCACACCTTCTCCTAATTTCCACATTCCGAATTTTCTGCATAATATTTACACACACATTGCCCTTAGACAGGACATCTCCACTGCCTCCAGCCTCCTCCTCGCTGCAGCATTTGCAACCCATGCTTCACACCCATATAAGAGTGTTGGTACCACTATACTTTCGTACATTCCCTTCTTTGCCTCCATGGATAACGTTTTTTGTCTCCACAGATACCTCAATGCACCACTCACCTTTTTTCCTTCATCAATTCTATGGTTAACCTCATCCTTCATAAACCCATCCGCTGACACGTCAACTCCCAAATATCTGAAAACATTTACTTCTTCCATAATCCCTCTCTCCAATGTGATATCCAATTTTTCTTTATTTAAATCGTTTGATACCCTCATCAGACTACTACTACTGCAACATCAAAACAAAGGGCTAAACTTTCTGAATTTAACACTGATGGATATGGACAATTCTTTTCGTACCCCCCACCTACTCCACTGTCTTAATATATCAGAGTGTGCTGGCAGGGCTGCATCTGCTCTTGTTACCACCTTCCTAGATAACTGGTTACTATGTTCATTTAGCATAAAAATTAACTGGGCATCTTCACTACAAACTGAATTGCTCCCAATCTAATGGCATGCAAGTTAACTAATGATACTGAGCGTAATTCTGATTGTATCATTACTGGTGGCACTTGACTCAGTGACTAATATGCTCATTGGAGAAGCCAGGTATGTATCTTCCATAATCAGCATTACCATCGGGAAAAGATTCTCATCATTTCATTAGAATTTTTTTTTTCCTGAAAAATTTCGACAGCGAGTTCAGGATCAGGGGTCTCGACCGTGAAAGGGTTAAACAAATATCCTAAATTTGCTTGGAACAGATAAGACAG
Organism: Cherax destructor; assembly: GCA_009830355.1. Taxonomy (NCBI): domain Eukaryota; kingdom Metazoa; phylum Arthropoda; class Malacostraca; order Decapoda; family Parastacidae; genus Cherax; species Cherax destructor. The sequence continues at coordinate 664,936 of WNWK01000019.1, forward strand.
TTGTAAATCTAAATGTATTCTTGTTAATCACTTTTGGGGACTACTTCCCAGGTGCACAATAAATTTGCTGCTTTGGATGCAAAATTCATGAAAAAAAAAGCAGGTGAAAAATAAAAGAAATGGAAGTTTCATGTTTACGTAAAGGCTGCTGTACTGCAGTGATTGAGTATTTTACAAATTTAGCTCTTGTGAATATACAGTAATAATGACAGTGTCCTACTTATGAAAACTACATACCAAAAAATTAAAGAGGAAGCATCAGTATATTAAGACTGGTGACCATTATTGGTGAAGTACAACATATACCACATGATTGAAAAGAAAAACTGAAGTTTCATTTCATGCAGTATTGAAGATTAGAATTATTCAGCACTTCCCTATTAATAAAAATAATTCTGTTCTACCCCAAGACCCTTCAAGGTGGCAAGCCGTCATGCTGGTAAATGAACCCTTCATCCAGGGAATTGGAATTACCCTACCCAACTCTTCCTCGGATCAAACCTCATTCCCTTCCAGGTGCTTCGTGACCATTTTCCCTCCCAATCGGTTTAGCATTCATGAGTATAATCTGGAACGAGCTGCCTCAGTTATCAGCGATGACCTGCTTGATCCAGGGAAGGTAGTTGGCCACCTTGGTGTAGATACCGTACTTGCCATGGATGCCACAGCCTTCACCGAAGGAAGTGACCCCGTGCACCGTCCACACCCTGTGCTCGTCCTCACACACCAGTGGTCCTCCTGAGTCACCTGAGTCACCACAGTTAACATACAGGAAAGTAGTAGTATTTAGTGTTATTGTAATCATTATTGATAATTCATTCCTTCATGGGGGAAAGGTGCCTTAATGGTGGGTGATGGGCTAGTGATTAAAAAAATTGGACATCCCCTTCCCTCTTTTGAATCAAACCTGATTACCTCCCATTCCGAAGGTGCTGTTTGACTCCTATGGGTTTAGGGTTTCCCCCTGATCAAAATAATAATACATACCTGAGCATGTATCAGAGGATCCCTTAATGTAGCCAGCACAGATTTGGTTCTTGCTGATGGGGAATTCAGGGTACGAGCGTTGACATGCTGATCTGGTAACAATGGGCACCTGGTGAAACAAAGTGGCATTACTATAAGCTACAAGGTTTGCATGCTGATCTAGTAACAATGGGCACCTGGTGAAAATGGCATTACGCCAGTTCCATGGCTGGGTTGATAGTTCAGTTGCTTACATACTGGGTGTCCATTGTTCAATCCCCAGCATGGGTGGAAACGTTGGGCATGTTTCCTCTCCCTGTTCACCTAGCGCTAAGTCCTTTGACATTATAAGCACCTGGAGAATGGGAAGCAGTCAATTTTTATCCAGGAATTGGAGCACAAGTTCAACTCCTTGGATCAAGAACCCCTGACCTGCATCAAGGAACCTCCCTTTAAGGGAGATGAACAAATAAGGCTGGACAGATGTGCAGCAAATTGAGAATTCTCTCAAGAAAGGTTCCTTGATGTTGGGGAGGGGTCTTGATCTAAAGAATTGGACTTATGCTCCAACTTCTTGAATAGAGTCTTAATGCCTTCCACTCCTCCAGGCATTGTATGACCCCTACAGGTTTAACACTCCCATGAATGCTATAATTAGAATATTGCTAAAATATAGAGAATATTGGTCATCAGCAACAACACTCCAGGGTGCCTTTGATGAGTTTCGCGAGTTTTTCTACTTCCTGGGCCAGGCTTGTCTGGTGCTTGCTTGATCAACCAGGCTCTTGCTGCTGGCCCACATATCCATCACAGTCTGGTTGATCTGGCACTTGGAGATACTTATCAGCTTCTTCTCTAATACTTCTACACTTGTTCCACTAGTGTTTCTGATATCTTCTGGTAAGATGTTGAATAGTCTGGGACCACAGATGTTGAAACAATGTTCTCTTATGGTGCCCCTGCTTTTCACTGGGTTTATTTTGCCCTTCCTCTCATATCTCTCACTCCAGTATGCTGTTATGACAGTGTGCAGATTTGGGAGCAGGCCCTCGAGTACTTTCCTCGTATAGTGGAACCTTGGTTTTTGTTTGCCCTGGTTTTCGTCGAATTCGGTTTCGACGACTTTTTCTTTTTCGTCAAAATTTTGTCCCAGTTTTCGTTCATCACCTCGGTTTTCATTGGTCCGCCATACCGAATGTGTCCGCTTGCCCGCGCCACACAAAGCATCCTACGCGTTCTGAGTCAGTCTGGCTTTGTTTCTCGTCGAGTGAGCATTACCCTGCGCATTCATCTGAAACATTTCATAATAATCCATTGTGTTTTGTGCTTGTTTATTGAGTGCAACTGCTAAATAAGCCACCATGAAGCCAAAGAAAGTTCCAAGTGCCCGCCCTTTGATAAAGAAGGTGGGAAACACGATAGAATTCAAGAAAGAACTCGTAGCAAAGTACGAAAGTGGCGAACGTGTGTTGTGGAGTCTATTGTGTCTTTGAGGAAGTCCATGGGGTTGGATGTGACTGGCCAGGATGTGGAAGAGTTGGTGAACGACCACAGGGAAGAGCTAACCACTGAAGAGCTGCAAGACCTTCAACTGGAACAGCAACAGACTGCAGCTGAGGAAATTGTTTCAGAGGAGGAAGAGAGGGGAGAATGTGCCTTCTTCAGTGATTAAGGACATGTGTGCAAAGTGGAGTGAGTTGAAAAGTTTTGTGGAGAAATATCACCCTTACAAAGCTGTTGCAAGCCGTGTCTGCAACATGTTCAATGACAATGCCTTCTCCCATTTTAGGCAAATCTTAGAGATGCCAGAAACAGACCTCTCTGGACAGATTTTTTGTGAGACGGGGGTCCAGTGACTCAAGCTGGTCCTAGTGCCAGTAAAAGACTAAGAAGGGAAGTAACCCTGGATAGGGACTTGATACCTGAAGTCCTTGTGGAGGGGGATTACCCTTCCAACCAATAACCTCTCCTCCTCCCTCTTCCCTCATCGCATCTTCCATATGCCAAAAAGTGTCTTCAATAAAGGTAAAAGTGATATTAAATGTTCATTTATCCATTTCATTAGTCCTTTATATTTATTTCTCATTGTTTTCTGTATGTAAAACTATAGTTACTCTATAAAATGTATTTTTTGTTAATACTTTTGGGTGTCTGGTATGGATTAATTGGATTTACATTATTCCTTATGGGAAATATTGCTTCAGTTTTCGTCAAATTCGGTTTTCGTCAGACTTTCTGGAACGAATTAATGATGAAAACCGAGGTTCCACTGTATATATTATCATGCTTTATTGGCTCTGTGTGAGCCGTAAATGATCTCTGTATCCGTTCTATCTCTGATCTCTCTCGCCCTGGACTGGGCCGTGTATACTGATATAAGGTGACAGTTATCACAGTACATGCCTATGAAGCTACAGCTTATTTATTACTTTCATGAGTGAGCCTTGATGCTGTTAAGGGCTTTTGATCCAAGGACTATTCTCCTTTTCCTCGGATCAAACCTGATTCCCTCACCCTAGGTGCATCATGACCCTTAAGAATTTAGCACTTCCTCATAAATAATTTAGAGTATACTTGTCAGCTTGTCTGCACAACAGGAGCACCATTCTCACCCGGGCATAGTTGAGGACATCAGAGCCGAAGATGTGAGCTTCATTCTCCTTGCCCCAACCAGCGATCACACACTTACTCCTAGCTGGTGGCTGCGTTGCCCTTCCTGGTAGACAGGCACTTCTGATGTACTTGCTGTAAGGCACTTCTCGTGGCAGCTTCAGCAGTGCCAGATCATGTTCGAAGGTCTCCGGGTCATAATCAGGGTACTCGAAAATGTGCTTTACCTGTGGAAGAGTCAACTCGTGAAAATGATGATAAAACGATTCTAAACATGGAACGGACAGAACTAGAAACGAAGGCAAGCCAATCCTGAAACTAACAGGCCAGAGCTCTAACCACTAGGCCACATTCGTAATAACAATGGGACCCAAGCTAACTTTTCTAGTTTATTGGAGTATACCTAGTTACGTGACAACTGTACTATTTGAAACTATACCAAAAATAACTACCGATTACTTACCTCCTCAGGCAGAGATTCCACAAGACTCGGTCTTAATCTAACAAATGACATTTCAGAACCTCAATACAATGGTACAATCAGCATATCTTATGCTGACAACTCTACCAATCTTACACAGAAGCAGATAAACATTCACGGGGAATACACAAGGAAGTAGACAGGATAACTTTATCCTTGAATCGAACCTGACTCTTCCATTCTTTCAGACGCTGTTGTGGTTCGTACGTTAGTTTGCGTGCTGCCAGCAGTAACAGCCTGGTTGATCAGACCCTGATCCACCACGAGGCCTGGTCTTAGACCGGGCCACAGGGGCGTTAACCCCCGAAACCCTCTCCAGGTATACACAAGCACAGTACGAGATGCCCAACTCCAGATTAAGCTGTACCTCTAGAAAGCTGTAATGCGACCCCTCACATACGCGCCATTAATTAACACTCCCTCACTGCCAAAGTCCAGCCTCCTGAAACTGCAGCGTACCCAAAACAAGGCGCTGCGCTGGGTAATTTTATAACTAACTGGCAGGATTTTGCCGAGAGTCGCTTCCCTTCTAGGTTCAACATTCTATCTGGCACTAAATGTCTACTTGAAAACGCTGACTGACAGATTAAATAGCCACAGACCCACCACGAAGTATAAGCCACAGACCATACCACGGGTGGGGTTCGAACCCGCGGTCACAGAGTCTCAAAACTCCAGACCGTCGCGTAAGCCACTGGGTTTGTTTGCAATCGTGTCATTACGATTTCGTGAGTCATATAAGCCACAGACCTGGTAATAATAACACCTTGCGGCACCCACAACTTATTCTATTATCTCTATGCACCACCGACTGTTCTTATTACAGATAATCTACAAACTCGCCTAATATGCCTGTCCAAGATTTTTTTTTTGTGTGTGTGTACAGATGTTAATTTCTTTTTAGGAACTATAATCTTGAAAGTGTGCACGGTGTGTTTGTGTTGATGCTGACCTGCATAGCCAGCCCGGACGAAATCATGAAATGCTGAACCTAAACTTTCCCTCAATTGCTCATCAAAACTCCCAGCAGCTGGGTCAAGCCCTGGTATACTTCCTCTTATCCTTAAAATATTTTCTCTCGCCAAACCAATTCTTCGCCTACTCCAACTTTCAAATCCACCCCTACCTAAATCACTTTCCTTCTCGTCGACTTTACCTGTTGTAAATGACGCATAATTTAAACTTGTTTAAAATATAGGGTAATTTTTTGACACCATGTCTGCATAAATCATTCATTACGACTGTAATCAGATATAAACATGTAAATAGTTCATTACCACTGTAACTTGATTGAAAATAGTATACAGGCTTATAGCTACAGACCCGCATTTCCATTTCATGTTGGTCGTGGGCAGTTAAGTCGTGTTCCGCTAAACGGACGTACAGTCGCTTTTCTACACAGTGGGCTGCAGTCAGGACCCACTGTGGGGCTATGACCGTGCCTCCGCACATCGTCTCCTGCGGGGAAAAAGAAAATATAAAGTTGAAGAGAGCTTGATTGGATGTGGACAATCAGGAATGCAGCAGAGTCGAGGCTGCTTTCACCGATGAGTACTGGTGAATACATGAATAAACAAACTCCCGAACATAAATACACACGTGAGTGTAACCTGTAAGTGGGTAAAAAAAGATTGCATGAAAGATATTCTGAGTATTTAGAAAACACTAATTTCCTCGCAGATCCCCCTCACGGGAGGTTCCTTGACGCTGGTGAGGGGCTTTTGATCTAGGGAATTGGATCTGTGCTCCGGTTTCCTGAATTGAGCCTGAGTGTCTTCCATTCCCCCTTCCCACATGCGCTCCCCCATGATCATAATACTCCTCACAGATCACCAAATGAAAAATCATGTATTAAAGTTGGTAGAATTACCCACAATATGTTAGGGAAAAGGACACTAAGTGCAACTAATATGACATTTTGTGGCAACGTGATAAAGCTCCTAGAGAGCGAAACGTTGCTACAATAAAATGTCACATTAGTTGCACTTGTGTCCTTTTACCTAACATTAAAAATCATGCGTAAGAAACTTATAATGACATATAATAGGCTACTGGACGTCTGACAGAAAAGAGGGATAGACTGCATATTCCTAGATTGTAAGGAAGTTCTTGTTACAATTCTATACGATAGCCTGCTGTATAACCCTTGTGGTTTAGCGCTTCTTTTGATTATAATAATATACGATAGCCTGCCCTACATAGCAAATTGGAATGAAGGAACCGGATGAAAGCATATGTTAACAATACAAAGTAAATTTTGACTATCACAGAATATATTAGAATGGGAGTGCTACTAATGTTTTATAAGGATACGTGTTGAGACCCAAGTTCCCAATAAGCTGCAGGCATGCAGGAGATGGAGGAAACTCGCCTTGAGCCTATTAAGTACAGCCACCAGCCAAGGCCACTCTCCATATCTGGCCTCTCGTCCTCCCAAGATCCTCAGCATGTTATCACGAGTCCTGACAGATTTCTTTCCACAAATTCTTTCCTTATGCTGGTGGTCTTCCTCCTCCGCTTCGTGGGGCTCTTCCTCATCTATAGCATTATCATCATCGTTATTATTTGCGTCGGTGCCATCAGATACGAAGTCAGACCAGCCTAGATTTGAAAGAGGATACAAAGGTGATGATTTTTCATGCACTTGTCTATCTGTTCTTACGGCTAAACTATATTTATAGCTTTTGTTATTCAACATATCTGGGCAAAAACTCTCAAGAAAAATATTGACGTATTAAACAGTAACATGCTTACCACTCCCTCCTCCCCATCAAATTTGAAAAATTAAAACACACACCTCACAACACTCACCATAATCATAATAGTCCCCATCGATGTTACTATCACTATCAGGATAAAGATCCTCCTCTCCTATGATTGTGTTGTCATTGTCCAACAGGTGACGCTGGTCATGCTCGTTGTCATTCATCAGAATATCTTCCTCGTTATCTTCCACGATCACGTAACCTTCTCTGTCCAGCTGCTCTAACACCTGCGCAGGAAGATACCGTGAGACAGGTATCAAGCCCGATACTGAAACTAGATATATTTTGGACGCTGCGCAATCCGAGAAAGGTATCCCCGTATTCCATAACCCCAGTTCCCCGTGTCTCAGTGCACACGAGTGGAATAGTGCAGAGTGAGACATAAGTTGATAATGCTGTTAAGTATTAGCGCAGAAGATCTGAAGGGAATCAGAAAAGGTACAATCCATTAGTGATAAAACAAAACCATAAATCATTTTCCATAAAATGACCAAGAGCTCTCTAGACAATAATATAGTTGAAAATTAATTGGAGTGAGGATGGGATTCAGATTTGAACAACGTTATTAGACTAGCCTCACCTGTCTCTCTCCCCTCACCCTACTTTATCAACAACTCACCTAGTGTATCTTCTGAAGACTTGATAAGGCCATGCAAGGTGGAATCTTATCTCAGATTAAGTCTATTCTCTACGTATTTCCATTCTGCTCCTTAACCTGCTTACGCGTTATATATTTTTTAACGCATTCTTGAACCTCGTTCAAATGTTTACAAACTTCCTTTAAAAAATACAATTTAGTTTGATTAGGATTGATTTTTATTGCATATTTCGACGTTTCAGAGCAATATACCTGGAGTATACCCGAAGGGTGTTCCAGGAGTCCAGGCCCCCGCGGCCCGGTCAATGACTGTGTGTTTTCTGACATTTGAAATTTTAACTAATAATATGCATATACATAAAATAATGATGTATAAAGTTACGTAATACAAAGCAGGGTGGTATTTTTGACAACGTCTCGCTCACGATGTTTGGTATGCTGTTTAGGAACTACTACTATCATTATAATTTCATTACGAATTAGTTCAGCATTTTGTCTAAAAGACATGACTATTTTTACCCTGGACTGCCTGCTGCAGTGTTCCTTCTTTCTTATGTTCTTCTACTGACGTGTACTATCCGTCTCACAGAGCCGCGCTGCATAACCCCTGTGGTTTAGCGCTTCTATTTGATTATAATAATAATAATAATAATAATAATAATTTTGATTATAATAATAATCCGTCTCGCAGAGAGGAGGACGGTAAGTACACGAAAAGATCTTCAACACCATCAAGATACCTTTCCACTAAGCTCTCTCTAGTGTATAAATGTTAAACATCATATTTATACGAAGTGTTTAACCCATGGTGGAAGCTCGATCCTCCGTCTGCTCAGCACCAGAGAAAAACTTCAATTTCACAGCCAGGCTTTTCCTGGCTGCGATATCTTATTTATACCTGCATTTCATGAAGGCCTGTAGTAATGTAGGTTGTACAACGCAAGGTGTTGTGCAGGCTCGATCCTCCGTTTGGTAACTAAGGCCCATTCTCTGATTAGCTAGGCTGATAGTAATCAATGCCTGGCAACTGCGAGAGGATATGTATCTTAGTACATGGTGAAAAATGACAGGATATGTGCTGTCTTGACACGGCCATCTCATCCGCAGTGCCAGCACACCGCACTAGCAGCAACAGGGAAGGATCTATCTTTAGGACTCGGGTACGTTGAAAGAATAAGGGCAATATAAAACCCCATCGTGGGTGACGAAGCCCACGGGTGAAAATTAGTACAACTGAGGTTTTTCTGGCTAAAAGGGAAAGTGTCACTGAATTTAAGTGAATTTACCTCGAGTTCGTACCTGGTTCTGGCAGGCAGAGCCGGGAACGTAGCAGTAAGCCTCCTCCATCAAGCTCCGATCCCCACAGAGAGTCCTGTACTTGCAGCTCCTGCAACGTGTGAGAGTTTCGACACCTAGGAGGCCAATCTCAACTGACACAGAGATTGAGTGTAATGGATAATTTACCTGACTGATAAATTGATTAGAAGGAATATATTATTTCTAAGTTTGAGTGATTAATTAGGAAGGATAAATTACCTGCCAAGATTGACAGAGTGACTGATAGAGAGGATAATTCCTTGTTTCAGTAAACCAGGATTGTTGTTATTATTATTATTATTATTCACGGGGAAACTCTAAACCCGTAGAAATCATACAGTGCCTGGGAAATGGAAGTTGAGGAAATAATGGATGAACTGATTGTATTTACCTTGACTAGCAATGCTTTTGATAGAATTCCCCACTTCATACTAATTTGGAAGCTGCAAATTATAGGAGGAATGAAAAGTAAATTGTTACAGTAGAGAAACTTTGAGAGGAAAATATGAGTAGTTATAAGAGGAGGTCACAAGTGGGGTGCCACAAGGGTCAGTACTTGTCTGATTGTTTCTAATTTATATAAATAATTTACCAGAAGAAAAAACTTATACGGTGTCTCGTGGCCTGGTAGGCAACTCTCTAGCCTAACACACGAGTGTGTTGCAGAGGTCTGAGCAAAGCTCAGACCTCTGCAACACAATTGTCCTCAAAGATTTGTTAAGTTATACCATGAATTAAGGAAAGATCCTGGACTTCACCTTACGAAACAGACAAAGCAAATGCAATAGTGATTATGGACAAGGTAGATTATAAAGGAAAATGAACATGTTATTAGAAGACGGGGGAACTTACGTGCCCCTTAAAGGAGGAATTAGTAAGTGATGCAACCACTGGAAATTTAAAACAAGAATATACGATGAACAGATATTGAAGACGGGACATCAGGAGCATAACTCTGCGCCTGTAGTTACATATAGGTAATTACACACAATCCCTCTGCACTCACCTGAACCTTCTAGCGACGCATGATCGAGGACAGCGGCCCCACGGGGCCTCGTCTTGATAGAGGAGCGAGGCGAAGGTGAGATGTGTGGGGTCAACTTGCTTGTCTTCCACCACGATGACCACTACAGGTTCATCATCCTCCTCCTCCTCCTCCAGCTGCTCCTCCCCGGCACGCCCTCTCCTGCACCCACGCCCGCGACACTTCTTGCTCCTCTGACGCCGAAATGGGAAGCGTCAATAGAGTTTTGTTTTCCAATACACTGGATACGGAGCCAATAAAATATAAAATAAAATAATTACTGTCAGTGGTTGATTAGCATAATTGTAAAAAGGGGTCAGTTGCCTTAGACGTGAGGGAAAGACCCAAAACTCCATCCTGTTTAAAAAATAACTTTAACCGAACAAAGAGAATTTTTGTTTGTTTTCAAATTGATGTGTGTGTGTACTCGCCTAAATGTACTCACCTAATTGTGATCGCAGGGGTCGATTCATAGCTCCTGGCCCCGCCTCTTCACTGGTCGCCATTAGGTCCACTCTCTCCCTGCTCCACGAGCTTTAGCGCTGTATAACCCCTGTGGTTTAGCGCTTCTATTTGATTATAATAATAATAATCCACGAGCTTTATCATACCTCTTCTTAAAGCTATGTATGGTATCTGCCTCCACTACCTCACTTTCCAGACTCCACTTCCTGATAACTCTGATTGAAGAAATACTTCCTAACATCCCTGTGACTCATCTGAGTTTTCAATTTCCTGTCCTCCAGTGTCGTCAGGTCGAGTTCCCTTAACCTCTCCTCGTAGGACATACCCCTTAGCTCCGGGACTAGTCTTGTTGCAAACCTTTGTACTTTCTCTAGTTTCCTGACGTAATAAAACGCCCGCGCGAACGTTTATTACAACAAACAAGAGCAACAATAGTAACGTCTATATTTCACAACAAACCCTTCCAAAAATAAAATATAATTATAATGTCAACAACAACAAAATTAACAAAAAATACAAGGCCAACAAGAACAAAAGCTACAATAGCATCAACAACAGCAACAATAAGAATAACAACAACAGAAACAAGATCAACAATATAAGCCCAACAATAGTGATGCCATAGCAGGCGTTTTCTAACAATTCTTTCTAACGCAGTTTTCTAAGTCTTTTTAATAATAATAATAATAATGATCTAAGTGTTTTCTATTCTATTTGATTATAATAATAATAATAATAATAATAATAATAATCTAAGTGTTTTCTAATAATGTTTTCTCCACTTTGCAACTAATATTTCTATTGCTTTTATTCCCTTTCTCTCATTTCCTATTGCTTTTCTCTTCCTCTTAGCCTTTCTCATTTTCTTCTCCACACCAAAAAACCGCTCCATCTTTTTCCCTCTTAACAGCTTTCGCTTCTCACTTCTCAAGCTCTCCTTCTCGCCTTCATTTCTCTCCCTCACCCCTCCACCACCCTCCTTATATACACAAATAACCCCTGTATAGGAGAAAAACTTCCATCCTCCAACAATTGTTCCTCCGAAACTCTTTCATCCTCCCACAACCTCCTCTTAAACCCTTCCATCCTCCCACAACCTCCTCCGAAACCCTTCCATCCTCCCACAACCTCCTCCGAAACCCTTCCATCCTCCCACAACCTCCTCCGAAACCCTTCCTTACTCCTCTCTCACCCTCACCTTGCTCGTGGCGCCATAACCGTCGTCGAAAATATCCATCAAATTAATCAACACGTCTCTGAATGCGTCCACTTCTCCTGGGAGGAGACCCCAGTCCTCCTCCTCTACCTCCACCTCATCTTCAACTTCTTCGTCCTCCACATTTTCTTCCTCTTGCACCCTCCCTCTTCCTCTTCGCCGTGGGGAAGACAAAGAGAGGTGGATAACGAGGAGAGACAAGAGAACGAAGAGGATAAGACGTGAGGAGAGAGACATGTGGTTGATGAAGTAAACAGAAGAGGAAGACTGAGGTTAATGTTTACTCCAACAGTCTCTTACAAAGGCTAGATAACGCTGGCTATCACAGAGGAAATGCTACCTCAGCTGATTACCGACTTCTCGGCTGTTGAGTGTGGTCAGATTGTGAGTGGACAGTTGAGTGATCAACTGTCGAGTGTGATTAGCTGATGAGTGGTCAGTTGTTTAGTAACTAAATGAATTGATATGCAAATGACTAAAACAAATACACATATATGTACACAGGAAGCGTTTTTCAGTCAAATATGGAATGCATTTAATGTCTGCTTAGTCCATACATGTGAAAGGACACAAATAAATTTTAAGACAACAGCAGTTTCCAACAAAAAGCAAAGTGACCCCAAGAAAAGCACATTCACCATCACTCAATTACTAACTGTCTTTACTGAAGTGCACAGAGAAGACAAACCAATGACCTACCGAAGCGCCACTCCAACAATCATCCTTCAGAGGTGATGGCACCATACTTCCTAAACTCACATCTCAAGTCCAGCCTCTTTGAATCTACTCTTTAGTAATTCGCACACCACCCTGCCATCCTTTGTCAGTACACTCTCCTTCCTCCTGTTACCTGTGGTCCCTTACTGGTAAATTGCTAGGGAATTTCAAGTAATGTCAGTTAAACGGTAAGAAAAACAAATTTCACTTACTTTTAACATTTAGTCATGTTTCCATGTGCTTCGATTACCAATTACAGGCGGTTAGGCATAGAACCAGATTTTTTTAAAGTCTATTTCTTGAATTCAGATTTTCTTTTATTTCCTGAGTAAAGTTTGGTACTGATGTGTATCTGGAAAGGTGCTATTGCTTTCATTTCATTCCAACAATTGTCAATTGGAGTCAGGTAAGGGTTGTTCCCTGGCCACTGAATTACGTTGAAATTCTCTTTAGTAACAATTTGTTGACCTGTTGTGGCATGTGGGACTGGACACTGTCTTTCATAAAGTGTGTGGTGGTGCCTTGAGTCTTGTGGAATGTGAGGAAATGTTCCTTGAAGTTGACAGAATTGCCAGAAAGACGGTAAAGAAGCAATTATTAACTACTGCCATGAAGAAGAAAAAAACGGCTGGGGTAGGCACTCGATCATAAGGAATGGACGACAGATGAATGGAAAAAAGTTATATTTTCAGATAAGGCTCATTTTGAAGTACATAGGTACAGATCAGTGGTAATGAGACGGAGCAAATACGAACCTTTTCAGAATGGATACATTCAACAAGCGCCAAAACCCTCTTAAGATGTTCTGGGAAAGTTTTACTGCTAAACGGTCTGGACGGCTTGTTATTGTTGAGGGAACGATGATCAGTGACAACTATAAGGCAATCCTGGCACCTCATCTGCTTCCCATTGTGGAGAGAGACTTTCCTGATGGAGAAGGCCTTTTCCAGCAGGATCTTACTCCACACTTCCAGAAAAAAACTAACATTCTTCAAAGAGAGTGTGCTAAGTGTTATAAATTGGTCTGGACACTCTCCTGACCTTAACCCAATTGAGAGTCTAATGGGCAATAACCAAACGCAGGATCCTGAAACAGGACTGTTCAAATGTAAAGAAGCTAATTGCTGCCGTCGAAGAACTTACCAAAATGTGTTTAACATTGGTTGATTCTATGTCAGTGCGTGTAGCAATGCTTATAAAAGCAAAGGGTAGTCATATATTTTATTAAATTAATTATCTGTCAAATCATTGCAATGTATTTTCAAATAAACATTAATTTTCCAGATAAATGTCTTATTTCATCACTTTCCCAATTAATTTGCACACGACTAGCAAGAACTCAGGTGGTTCGTGGCCTGGTAATCAAAGCTCTCGCTTCACACGCTGAGGGTCCGGGTTCGATTCCCGGCAAGAGTGCAAACATTGGGCGTGTTTCCTTACTCCTGTTGTCCCTGCTCACCCATCAGGAAAATGGGTACCTGGGTTAGTTACCATTTTGTCCTAGGCACATGTCAATTAGACACTAGGCCTGTTGTATGTATGTGTGTGTGTAAGGAAACACTTCGAAATGTTTCTGCCCCACCGGGAATTGAACCCGGCCCCTCCGTGCGTGAAGCGAGAGCTTTACCCACTAGGCCAACGGGGGGTGTTAGTCGATTGATGTGGGTCGCATCCTGGGACAAAATTAATAATAATAATATAATATCTTTATTTACTACAAGTACACGTACAAGGTATACAGTCCATAGCTGACATCAATGACATACTACTATATAGAAAGCCGCTCGTTATGCTGAGCATTTCGGGCAAATTAGGTCATTGTCCCACACCCAGGTACCCATTTTACTGATGGGTGAACATAGACAACAGGGGTAAAGAAACACGCCCAATGTTCCTACCCTGGCTGGGAATCGAACCCAGAAACTCGCCGTGTGACCCAGAGCCCCATGTGACCAAATTTGTTCGAAATGCTTTGCATAACAAGCGGCTTTCTATATAGTAGTATGTCATTGATGTCAGCTATGACCGTATACCTTGTACATGTACTTTCAGAAATAAAGATATTATTATTATTATTAACTTCATCATTTTTCTGGAATTTATTTAGTTCATGCTTACGACGAAAATCGTTTTCTATAGCTAAATTTGACAGAAAATATTCAATTGCTGGATAACTTATATACGCAGATATATGCATTTCTTATCGCATTAAAATATCTTTGACATGTGGTGTAAAGGTTACATGTAGCCTTAATGATCCCAATATAAATAAGTCACTGACTTTTTTGGGTTATCCCAGGTTCTCTACACATATGCTGCTATGTATGATAATCTATGTAACTATACTTGTGTATACCTGAATAAACTTACTAATGACCCTCGTGTAGTCAGTGGGCAGTGTATCCAATACAGCAACCAACATGTTCGCCCCTACACTACCATTCACTCACTCTGCCTCAAACACCAAACTCACAACCGTATTATCCATCGTAATGCAGTAGTAGCGTGCTCGGCTCGCAATCGAGAGGACCCAGGTCGAATCCTGGGCGGGGAGAGGAGCATGGGCAAGACTCACCTGCTGCCACTTTTCTCTAGCAACAAATCGATACTTGTAAGTTAATCAACTGTTGCTGTTCGCATCCCGGGGAAAACCTAAACAAGAACCCCAGTAAAAACAAGCCATGCTAATTAGCTTTGTTGAGTTATCCTGGGTTGTTAACCCTCGTGGGTTGCTATTCAGCTGTAAACTGGTGATTTGTACTTTAGGATTATCATGGTATACAATCCGTGAAGGTATTTATAACGTTTGTCACCCTTGTGTACGCCAGTGACGTTAGCAGTGTGTACGCCTCTGATAGCCATGTGTACACCACTGGTGTAATGTGTGTACACCACTGATGTAATGTGTGTACACCACTGATGTAATGTGTGTACACCACTGATGTAATGTGTGTACACCACTGATGTAATGTGTGTACACCACTGATGTAATGTGTGTACACCACTGATGTAATGTGTGTACACCACTTATGTAATGTGTACACCACTGGTGTAATATGTACACCACTGGTGTAATGTGTACACCATTGGTGTAATGTGTACACCACTGGTGTAATATGTACACCACTGGTGTAATATGTACACCACTGGTGTAATGTGTACACCACTGGTGTAATGTGTACACCACTGGTGTAATGTGTACACCACTGGTGTAATATGTGTACACCACTGGTGTAATATGTGTACACCACTGGTGTAATATGTGTACACCACTGGTGTAATATGTGTACACAACTGGTGTAATATGTGTACACAACTGGTGTAATATGTGTACACAACTGGTGTAATATGTTACACCACTGGTGTAATATGTGTACACCACTGGTGTAATATGTGTACACCACTGGTGTAATATGTGTACACCACTGGTGTAATATGTGTACACCACTGGTGTAATATGTGTACACAACTGGTGTAATATGTGTACACAACTGGTGTAATATGTGTACACCACTGGTGTAATATGTGTACACCACTGGTGTAATATGTGTACACCACTGGTGTAATATGTGTACACCACTGGTGTAATATGTGTACACAACTGGTGTAATATGTGTACACAACTGGTGTAATATGTGTACACCACTGGTGTAATATGTGTACACCACTGGTGTAATATGTGTACACCACTGGTGTAATATGTGTACCCCACTGGTGTAATATGTGTACACCACTGGTGTAATATGTGTACACCACTGGTGTAATATGTGTACACCACTGGTGTAATATGTGTACACCACTGGTGTAATATATGTACACCACTGGTGTAATATGTGTACACCACTGGTGTAATATGTGTACACCACTGGTGTAATATGTGTACACCACTGGTGTAATATGTGTACACCACTGGTGTAATATGTGTACACCACTGGTGTAATATGTGTACACCACTGGTGTAATATTTGTACACCACTGGTGTAATATGTGTACACCACTGGTGTAATATGTGTACACCACTGGTGTAATATGTGTATGTGTTGTGGGGTTCTTTGCATAGATTTGCTAATATAATAAAGATGAGCTTGGTTGTTGGTAGCGTTTAATGAGGCGTTGGATATATGGGAGCTGAGAGCCTATGCCTATGTCCGCCTGCTATGCCTACCCGAATGGAACTGGCTGCCAGGCCCGCACGGCACTGGGGCGTTCAAAAGGCAATCCTATGATTGGCTAATCGAAGGATCACATGGGCAGAGGTTGGTGATCACGTGAACAGCCGTGGTGCAGCCGTTAGAAATACGAACCGTACATGTACACCACTGATGTAATGTGTACACCACTGGTGTAATATGTGTACACCACTGGTGTAATATGTGTACACCACTGGTGTAATGTGTACACCACTGGTGTAATGTGTACACCACTGGTGTAATGTGTACACCACTGGTGTAATATGTGTACACCACTGGTGTAATATGTGTACACCACTGGTGTAATGTGTACACCACTGGTGTAATGTGTACACCACTGGTGTAATATGTGTACACCACTGGTGTAATGTGTACACCACTGGTGTAATGTGTACACCACTGGTGTAATATGTGTACACCACTGGTGTAATGTGTACACCACTGGTGTAATGTGTACACCACTGGTGTAATATGTGTACACCACTGGTGTAATGTGTACACCACTGGTGTAATGTGTACACTGGTGTAATATGTGTACACCACTGGTGTAATATGGGCAACATCAGCTCCCGCAGTAAATAATACGCGTAAAGATTTTACGCGTATTATTAACCGTGCAACGTTAATAACCGGTGAGTTGTATTATTAACCGTGCAACGTTAATAACCGGTGAGTTGTATTATTAACCGTGCAACGTTAATAACCGGCGAGTTGTATTATTAACCGTGCAACGTTAATAACCGGTGAGTTGTATTATTAACCGTGCAACGTTAATAACCGGTGAGTTGTATTATTAACCGTGCAAGGTTAATAACCGGTGAGTTGTATTATTAACCGTGCAAGGTTAATAACCGGTGAGTTGTATTATTAACCGTGCAACGTTAATATCCGGTGAGTTGTATTATTAACCGTGCAAGGTTAATAACCGGCGAGTTGTATTATTAACCGTGCAAGGTTAATAACCGGCGAGTTGTATTATTAACCGTGCAAGGTAAATAACCGGCGAGTTGCATTATTAACCGTGCAAGGTTAATAACCGGCGAGTTATATTATTAACCGTGCAAGGTTAATAACCGGCGAGTTGCATTATTAACCGTGCAAGGTTAATAACCGGCGAGTTGTATTATTAACCGTGCAAGGTTAATAACCGGCGAGTTGCATTATTAACCGTGCAAGGTTAATAACCGGCGAGTTGTATAATTAACCGTGCAACGTTAATAACCGGCGAGTTGTATTATTAACCGTGCAAGGTTAATAACCGGCGAGTTGTATTATTAACCGTGCAAGGTTAATAATACATTCGTTAGGAAGCTCTAAACTCGTAGGCGTCATTCAGGTCCTGGGAAAGGTAGATAATCAGATTTAATCCAAGGAAGAGGAGGGTAGCTCAAGTTCCTGTGGTGAGGATCTTTCAGCAGGATCAAGCCAGCCTCTTCCCTCCTCCCGCAGGAGAGTGAATAGGAGTCTTCAGTGCGGTAAATTATAGAACCATAGTCACTGGAATGTCTCAACAATAGTGTAGCTAGTTAACTGGTGGCGGGGCTTAAGTAGAGGGCGCTAGGCCACAGCTGCTCCAAAAGTCGTAATTCTATTGTAGACCAAACCACAAGTGACCCATAAACGCAATGGACAAACGCGCCCCCTCCTGCTGGCGTGAGGTGCAGCCTCGTCCAGGACACAATTCAATTTGAGGCTTGGGAAATGACCCTTCCCCTCTCCCCCACAGCTCCTCGGTTGTGCCTTTCCCTTCCTTTCCCCTTTCTCCCTCCCCTCACTTTCTCCCTCCCTCTCCCCCTCCTTTACAAAAAGTTAAATACATTAATCGCCAACTCCGACACTGAAACACGTTTATGATTCTTTTTATTGTAATTTTATAGACAAAATCTATCAGAAAAAAAAAGCTTTGAATTCAGTAATAAAATTACACAGTGAAGGAGCAAGAGGAAAATTTATGAGTAAATATGAACCAAGAAAACACATGAGAGGGGAGACAGTTTTCCAGAAAAAAAAAAAAAGATTACGAAAGAAATATATATTTTTTTGGGCAAGGCGCAACCCGTAGGGCAGACACCTTCATACAATAAATGAAAATTTACGTTGACAGGTCAATAGCGGTGATTAGCGAGTGTATAGTGTACAGCTGGCCACACTGAGGTTAAGAGGAGGTAATAAGGTTTGATCCAAGGGAGAACAGATTAGTTTCAATTTCTTGGATGAAGAGCCCTTCGCTGGCATCAAGGCCCTTTGAAAGCAGGGACTCACAGCTCAGTGGTGATGATAAACAAGATTTATCAGAACTACACAGAACCATTAACGTCATCAATTATGATAAACGAATTAGGAATAAATGTAGAGAACAAAAATCCGACAATTATCATTACATTCAAACTATCGTGGGAGATTTTATCCCTCCAAATTTAAAGTGAAAACTAAGACTGAGCAACAAGGTACATGAGAAACTACCACCATGGTCATGCACTTTATTTACAAGAAAATTAAAAAAATACTAATAGCATTGCTACTCAGTATACTTAGGAAAAAAAAAACTTAATTTCAGGTAAGATCTCTGAACATTACCTCTACTGCACACACACGTGAAGCAGTAATAGTGCTCCCGGGATTTAACGTTCTAGCAGGTGTCCAAAGTTATTATTAGCGGTCATCGTACGTGATTGCTTCAGTGAATATACCTACAAGAATGTAACAGCTTTCTAGTGTGAATAATGTGATAAGATCAAGAATTTTACAATTTAAATTTGAATGTGGGTGATTTTACTGGAAGGTGTGTGAGGGAGGGTAGCAATCAGCTGGTCAGTGCCAACGACAGTGTTGACACAAATAATCAAAACAATCATATTAATGGGTCAAGGTTGGGACCTTAACTAAAAATAAATGTAAATATCTGGTTGGTTATAGCAGCAGTGTAGTGATAAAGTCATAGAGTGATAAAGTAAATAATGAAAGGAAAGAAAAAATTAGCTAGAGCATCCTAACAGGATAAAAAAAAATGGGATCTCAAGGGAACCAAGGATGGTTGGTCTGAAAAGGAAGAATGGGTAGAACGGCTCAAGAACAAAATGGATAAAGAATTTGAAAAAAAGGTTAAGTGAGCTTTACAATAACATGTTAGAGAAGATATCTGCAGAGAGCAAGAAGTGGGAATTGCAAGCTGTAGTAGCTGAGGCAAGGGTACAAAGATTGGAGGAAGAAATGGATGTGCTGAAGCAAGATATAAAGATGAGGTCCGAAAGGAGCAAGGTGACTGAAATGGGAACATCAGTAGGCAGTGAGGGGACTGAAGGAGGGGATGGAGCTAAGAAGTCTTTAGCAGAAGTACTATCAGGACATCAGAGTGTCCAAGAGATGATAAGGGAAACAACAAAGGAGATGCTTAAATCAGATCCAGAGATATGGAGAGAAAAGAAATGGGAAGAAGAGAGGGAGAGGTCAATAATTATTCATGGGCTTCAGGAGGCTGAAGGGAAGACCTATGATGAAAGAAAGCATTGGGAGGAAACAGAGATTAAGAGCATCATTGCAATAACAGGAGAGAAGGACATGTCTCAGGTAGAAATTTTTCACAGACTTGGGGACGTATTCGAGGGAAAAAAATCGACCAATCAAATTGACATTCAAGACGGAAGTGGTACGGAACAGGATACTACAACAGAAGCCACTGTTAAAAGACTCACAGGAGTATCAAAAAGTGTACCTCAATTGAGACAGAACACGAAAAGAAAGGGAACAACTGAAAGTGAGAGCAAGACAAAACCAGTGGAAGAGAGACAGGACAGGCAATGACAGACAGGAAAGAACAGCCTCAGGGGGAACATCAAACTCATATGCTTATAGAAATCCCTCAACACCTGTCACCACATATCAACCAAACACAATAACCACAAACCACACATCATAGTCCCCACTCCCCTAAGCACTAATTTCACAATCACAGCAGCCTACCATAATATTCTGCCCTGCCTCCCACCCCCCCAGCCTTCACTTTCCTCTCCCATCTCCAAAAATACAGTAATGGAAAGGAAGCTAAAAGTATGGTACACCACTGCAGATGGAATAACAAATAAGAGTGAAGAGTGGCAAGAACGAATCATTGATGCATCACCTGACATCATAGCACTAACAGAGACAAAACTTACAGGGATGATAACAGATGCAATCTTTCCACCTGGATATCACCTGAGGAAAGACAGAGAGAACAGAGGAAGGGGAGGAGTAGCACTGCTCATCAAAAACCAGTGGAGTTTTGAGGAAATGGGAGGAATGGACAGAAGGGAAAGAGAAGACTTCATTGTTGGAATACTTCAGACTGAGGGTCCAAAGGTGATGATAGCAGTGATGTATAACCCACCACTAAACAGCAGGAGGACAAGACAAGAGTATGATGTGCACAATAAGGCAATGGTGGATACACTAGCTGAAGTGGCCAGGAGGGCTCATATGGGTAGGACAAAATTACTCATAATGGAGGATCTGTGCTCCAGTTCCCTGAATTAAGCCTGAATACCTTCCATCCCCCCCCCCAGGTGCTGCATAATCCTACGGGTTTAGCGCTTCCTTATTATAATAATAATACTAATAATAATCTCCATGGGAAGTGCCTTGTTGCTACTGTAGGGTTTTTGATATAAGGGACTAGAGTAACGCAGGACATTGAATTACCTTCTTCCATACAGTAGACATTGACACAAGCAGTTTCGTGTCATTTTTCCAATAATAAAGTTACCTTGGGAGATGATACTGAGAGAGAGAGAGAGAGAGAGAGAGAGAGAGAGAGAGAGAGAGAGAGAGAGAGAGAGAGAGAGAGAGAGAGAGAGAGAGAGAGAGAGAGAGAGAGAGAGAGAGAGAGAGAATGATGGGATGGAAGGGAAATGGGGAGCTGCTGCACGCGCCCTTCTCACTGTGTCTTTCTTTGCCCCCCATTGATATTCCTCACTCTCGCTCACCACCCTCATGATGGCTGCCTTGTTATTCACCAGCGGGGTTACCCTAAGCTATCGCCCGTGGAGGTACAACAGAGCCAGGCCACCACCTGCATCAGGGGCGTAAGTCGAGCTGAATGTAGAGGGAGAAAGGCCCTAAGGCATGAGCCCTTTCCAAGCCCTAATGTGCCCAGCATGACCATCTCTGCCGAAATAAAATGCTTGTCCAAGAGACCTTACCGAGGAGGGAAAAGGCCCCTAATTAAGGGGTCCTAGGGGGTTCTATGGGCCAAAATGTTAAGCCCCAGGGACATAATAGGTTTCCGGAGCCTTGGAATTGGAGTCCCAGTGTGATAGGAGTGCGGTCCTTGACACAGAACAGGGACAATGGTGGCAGGAGTCATAAAAGTCCCTAATTGTGGACATAAGCTTAAAAAAAGGGGGATTCTGGGTTCATACTAGGGATATATCAGAGTCTAACAGGTGGGAGCCAAACTTATAAGGTCTCTTAAATCATGATTCAGGGACTATGAGCAGACGGCACCGGAGCCAACACCAGCGAGTCCAGGAACCATAAAGATGTTCCCGAAGACATACGGGGAAACTCACGAGTCTTCGACATGCACATTCTGTATCATCAATACGTCTGGATGATAGCCAATGGGGTACCATTCTTCTAAATTGGTGACAAAAAGGCGGCTCTGTGCTACAGATCAGTGTCCCTGACACACACAGTGCAAAGTGATGGAGAAAATAAGAGATTGGATTAGCACCTGGAACAGAGAGGCTTTCACGACGAACATTAATATCACTTTAGAGACGAAAAATTCTGCCACGAAACCTAGTGGACTTTTACAAGACAGGATAAAGTGGGGATAAACAGTATATTCACAGACTACCAAAGTTTCATTATGGCTCGTGAAAACTTCCTTTAAGCGAAACTTTGTCTAAATAAAGATTTCCTTTGCTCTAAGTGTTTTCGTGTTGGTCATATTTCTTGGCATTCCACCTGCCAAGTCAAGCTGAAGGAGGAAGCGTCGTTATAACGAGCAATAGCAGAGTTAGTACCTTACTGGAGTTAATGTTTATGTTACCTATCAGAAGGCAAACACTCGTAGTTGATGTTTGTGAGTGTGCAAAACTAATAGCATAAGAACATGCATAAGAAGCTGCAGGAAGGTTTAGGCAAGCTGCAAGGAGGCTTCAGTAAAGGGTTTGATTTTTATAAACTAAGCTTCACATTAAAGAAGATAAAAGAG
Organism: Cherax destructor; assembly: GCA_009830355.1. NCBI lineage: Eukaryota > Metazoa > Arthropoda > Malacostraca > Decapoda > Parastacidae > Cherax > Cherax destructor. The sequence goes on from WNWK01000019.1 coordinate 687,481, forward strand.
ACATTCCAAATATTGGAGAACGACAAGAAGTTCGAGTTATAACTAAGGATAGGGACGCATGGTGAGTAAAACAAAAACGGCTTCCAGAAACTTGAACAATAATATTTTTCGAAGAATTGTAAAAGACATATGTCAAGTTAAACTTTGAGTGTACTGAAAAGCCATGGAGCCCATACTTAGTCAGCCTATTCAGCAAGCTTGGCTTATTAGGCACAACACACACACACACACACACTGACCAGCCGGGCTGCGATTCGTACGTCAGTCTACGTGCGGCCAGCAGTAACAGCCTGGTTGATCAGGCCCTGATCCACCACGAGGGTTTCTGGTCTTACTCGCTACCTCGTCGGGCAAGTCGTTACATTGTACCTTTCCACCTCATCCTTTTCCAAATCAACTCACGATGAACGATTCATATATCCCAGTTTTACAAAAGTCGGAGATTAATCTGACCTACGAACACTGGGAACTATGAAACTGTTTTAGGAATTCCCAGAGTAAATTCAGGAAGGAGAGGTGCGCTAAAACGTCGCAACAAAGAAGTAAGAAGAAAAAATGAGTTGAAAAGGACCCCCCCTTGAAATTTTTTGGTGTGCACAGTAAGGAAAAATATAGAAAAAAAGAAAGGGAGATAGAGAGAGAGCAGAAAAGATAATTAGAAAAAAAACAATGACTTGTCAAGACAATGATGCACACAAAAGAAATGGAGCTGAAAGGTATCTCTTGTGAATTTTGGCCCATTTGCAGTGGAGAGAGAGAGAGAGAGGAGAGAGAGAGAGAGAGAGAGAGAGAGAGAGAGAGAGAGAGGGAGGGAGAGATTTCTTAATTGTTGTTTATGCTTTTCGTGTGGCTTGATTTCTCTTTTTCCCCATTTTTTTATCGCGTGGTCTTTATCTACATTAAATAACATCCTCTGTCACTCCAGTTGTTCAATATATCAATGTATTTTGCATTTTCCTAAATTTTTTGCTTCACCCGCAAGAATATTCATATAGTTTTCTTTTTTATTCCCTCTGATAGGTAATTTACATAAATAAAAAAAGCATTACTAGTGGAAGTACGGATCCTTGAGGCACCCCACCTGTCACATCTTCCCAAAAGAACATTTTTTTTCCTCTTATAATTGTTTTCATTTTCCTCTTAAACAGAAAGTCCCTCAGCCGTTTTAATAATTTGCTTTTTATTACTCCTATGCTGACCGGGGGGGGGAGGGGGGAGGTGGCTTCACTTAAGAATGTTTTTTTCCATGCATCGATGTACTTTTCTTTTCCAAATATGGAATATCAACAAACCTTATCTCCTAGTCCACAACAGGATTTGAACCTGCACACTCTGCATCAACGTACGCAGTACTTTATCCACACACAAAGTATTGCGTACTTTTTATAAAAAAAACACGGCACGGGTGGGGTTTGAACTCTCGGCAAGTGACCCATGAAACCCCAGGCCAGCGCGTAAGCCAATGGGACAGGTTCGAATCCTGTTGCGGACAGAGATAACGTCTGCAAATAATTTAGCCCGTTTGCGAAATGCTAAGCACAGAATATCAAGAAAATTGCACAAGAGTTCCCTCCAGAGGTAATATATGCAGGTGGTGTTGGAGGAGAGGGGCCGCCTGTGGTATATGCTTGCCTTAAACCCCTGCATCATAAGCATCTTTGGCAGCACAATAATACCAACCTCACCTAAACTATCCAGGGAAATTTCTGCCAGGGGAAGGAGGGGGCGGGGGAAAAATATATCTCCTTAACGGGGATAAAATCAGTCAATATTTTCCCTACGGTCTCTATTAGCTAATGCACTTTCCACATCACCTTCTGCTGGGAAAAAATTGACCCCACAGTCTGATTTTGTCTCTATTCAATTTTTATTTTATACCCGGGGAGGAGAAATGTAAAGTGGGTCTGGTGCGCAGTGTAAGGAAATGCTGGGTAATGCGGGAAGGGAAGAGGGGAGGGAGGGAAGAGGGAAGGGAGATGAGAAGGGGAGAAGAGGGAGGGGCAGAGGGATGGGGAAGGGAGAGAGAGAGAAGAGAGAAAATAAATGATGATTTGCAACACCATTAATTTAAATATTTGGAAATTTGACGCTCACGGTCAATATTGTAGCGTGAAATACCATACCATACAAGGCTGTTATACCATACAAGGCTGTTATACCATACACACTATTGTACCATGCAATACTATTGTACCATACAACACACTGTTGTCCATACTACACTATTGAACCATGCAACACTTTTGTACCATACATTACTATTGTACCACGCAACACTATTGTACCATACAACACACTATTATACCATGCAACGCACTATTGTACCATGACGTACTATTGCACCATACAACACACTATTCACGAATAACATATGGTTGGGAGTGGAAAATTCAGACATTTCGATCCATTTCGTACAATTATCAAGTGTCGGTCCATCCTGGGAAGAAAGTCTAAAATCAGATGAGGTGAAGAGATTAGTAGACCTCAGCACTGGACCATGAAAAAAAAACCCATGTAGCTGAATTATCAATGTCATTACGAAACGCACATCGACCAGCGATGAGTGGAATGACGAACAGATTACACAAGTGTGCGACAGGAAATTATAATGAATTGGTACTTCCACTCACACATTCTGGCGCTTGTTACTAGCATGATTGACTTGATGTGTTTCGCCGGTATTAAGGAATCTCGCTCTTCATCATGGGTTCTTCGGTTACCTTTCTCTTGAGCTTTCTATTGTTCTCGCTACAGTTTCACTGCTTTCTCTCCTTACATGTTCGATCTCTGCAGAAATATTTTTGTCGTATTCGTCCCTGTTGCCCAAGATCTGATTTCCCATTTAGTCCTTGATGTTATGGGTTCAAGAACTAACAACCAGGAGTGATAGACAGTATCCCTCTATTCCTTCACACACCCATACGAAACTATGATGGTAAGATAGGGTTGCAGCACACTGGTGATGTATACCAAATTTATTAAATAAATAAAATCCATCTCCCACCTTCACAACTCTCTCACTCATCCACTCCCCCCCCCCACTATATACTATCACTCTTTCTATCCCTCATATATCTTTTCTTCCCTATTCTCCTGCCCCTCCCTCACTTCCTGCACTAACAATCAGCAACCAAGGGTAACACGCAGCAACCCCCTACCCGCCTTGCCCTCACTTCCACCTTTTCTTATCCCTCATTCCCTTTGCCCTCACATTCTTCCTCACCCCCTCCTCCCACCCCTGTGATCCCCTCTAACCCCTCACCCACCATCCCAATGCATTTCACTATTTTTTACTTCCCTCAAGGTGAAAGAATTCTTTCTTTTGATCTCATAGTTTTGAGTCTCTCCGTCACACTCTCCTCCTTCCTTCTTTTTCTTTACTTCATTCATCCTCTAGTGAGGTCATTAGACGCCTCGCCACTTAAGGTCAGTTCGCCCGCGTTTACTGCCCATAAAAGTGTCCCCTCGCTTTCTGCATGATTGTGTGCGTGTTTGTATTTACTCATCTGTTAGTGGTTTCGCGGTCGAGTCTCGGCTCCTGGTCCCGCCTCTCGGCAACTAACTATTCCTAGCCTCGTGGGCCCTATCATTACTATTTTTTTTTATACTATTTATGAAATCTGTTTCCTCCGCTTCCTCATCCAGGACGTGCATGCTCAACCATGTTTACCTGCCAGAGTTGGTGGGAGTTGAGTTGCAGCTCCTGGGCGAGGAGCCAGGACAGCTACTTGAATACAGCTATAGAGCATGTGTGTCGGGAATGAAAGGACGGTAGAGCAAGTCTTATGCTGACTAACAATCACGAGACGAACGTTTCATGTAAATATATTAAATTATTAAATGGAGGCAGCCTCCAACATACAGTCTATATTTTGGTAACTCGTTTTGCTTTGTACTTAATTTCATGCTGTAAACCATTTTGGAGATGGGCGGACGTGTGGGAAAGTGGCTTAATTTAGGTAGGGGTGTTACAAAGTTTAAGTAATTTTTATGAAAGCATGATAGGGAGTGGTTGTGGGTTAGTGAAGGGGGTAGGACCTTTTGGTGAGGAAATATGTATTGGGACGTGGGGAAGGAGAGAAACATTGTAAGGAGGCATTTGTTTGGGGTGAAGTGTTCCACTTATCATTCTCTCACTTCTCTTTCCTGGCTAAATGGCTCTCAGTAGCCTTTTTTCCCACATTTCCCAGTACCTACATCAATCCCTGGTACTTCAAGACCTCCTTCATATACACTCTTTAATAGGAGACGGAAAAGTACCTTTATAATAGTGATGACCTCTTCAATACATATAAGTTCTGATCCATTACTGTGTCTTTGATCTACTTCACCTTCATATTTTTTTTTTTGCTGTAAAAATTAAGTTTTCCGAAAGAAAGAAAGATTTTAATTAAGATATTTTTTGACAGGAGTACGAAAAAATACTCCAGACACATGAGGGAGTGCGAGCGCCTCAAAGGGTTAGAAACCTCTGCAGTATATCTTTTCTCCATCCTCACGAATTGCGTATATGAGGCCTCTTCTCCCTTTTATCACCCTCTCCACTTCCTACTCCTATTCATAAGCTTACTACTCGTTCTTAGCCACTTGACACTCTTACATTTCGTACTCACATTCCTCTTCCTTCGTGTTCCCTTCCATTTCCTACTGCTCCTTCCCAATCCACTTCCTATTCCTCACACTACCTCAGTGGGTTGCCAATACCGCTGTCTCGAGGAACCTTGTATTTCAAGTATCATATCTTAACATCTTACTGTATCAGTCTTTCCATTACCAGGCCTCCAGAAATAGATATGCACTGGACTTATAAGAAACCCCTCTATCTCTCTCTCTCATTAATAATATATCAGCAACGTTAATTAATCTTTAGGTCGACATACAGGAACATGGTGTGTGCATACCAACAGTATCTAAGATTCTTACATAACACTAAAACATTTTATAAAGAAACATTTCGCTCACGACGTAATATATATATATATAACATTTTTATTTCCTCGTCTTGACGTATTGAAACTTGGAGTATCGATACCCTAGACTCTCTCTCTCTCTCTCTCTCTCTCTCTCTCTCTCTCTCTCTCTCTCTCTCTCTCTCTCTCTCACACACACACACAATAACATTTAACACCAACATATAAAAAATGTTTACATTAAACATCCATTTCGTGTCCTGTTAAAAAAAATTCATTGCCAATTAATAAAAAAAATCTATGTAGCAAAAAAAAAATACATTCAGTGAAATAAAGAAAAAATGTAAAGTCAGGAGGAGAGAGAAAAAAATTTAATACCACGAAAGAAATGTCGCAGAAAAATGGGAAAAAAAATAATACAGAAAAAATTAATTTGCAGTTAGTCAAATTCTTTTTTATTTACTCCAGAGTACAGGAGACCAGACTTAATGTACTCCAGAGTACATGAGACCAGACGTAATGTACTCCAGAGTACAATACACGAAACTTAATGTACTCCAGAGTACAATACACGAAACTTAATGTACTCCAGAGTACAGGAGACCAGACTCAATGTACTCTGGAGAAGAGACCAGACTTAATGTACTCCAGAATACAATATACCAAACTTAATGTATTCCAGAGTACAGGAGACCAGGCTTAATGTAATCTAGAGTACCGGAGACCAAACTTAATGTACTCCGGAGTACAGGAGACCAGACTTAATGTATTCCAGAGTACAGGAGACGCAGACTAAATGTACTCCAGAGTAAAGAACACCAGATTTAATGTAGTCCAGAGTACAGGAGACCAGGCTTAATGATGTACTCCAGAGTACAGGAGACCAGACTTAATAACGCACTCCAGAGTACAGGAGACCAGACTTAATACTGTAATCCAGAGTAACACAAGAGTAGGCTTGCTGTCCCATGTTAGGTAGGTCTAACTCACACTGAACCCTCACTAGTGTACCAATCTATATAAACCTTCCAAATATTTTTGTTTTGCCTCAGTGACTCTATCCAGGAGTTTATTCCAAAAGCAGTATATCAGTTTATCCTTTCTAAATTTAAAATTCTCCAACTTTAATCCAGCGAGTCCTACCTTGGATATTTTAGGCCCCCCGAGGCTTCATTTTTCAACCTTACTATATAAGGGTTCCTGGTTACCATCACGTCACTTACCTTGAAGGGGTGTTTATCTTAAGTAGCTCAGAAGCGAGTTAGAACCCAGGCTAATTGCCAGGTAGTCTTGAGTGTGTCCACTAAACTGGCGCAGTGCAGAGGTATGCTCACTCACTCTCACTGTCAACAATCATCATCTCTTGTAATTACCAGCAGGTGGTTCCTGGAGACTTATTGATGTGTGCGGTGGTAGGTTAATGCTGGTAATGTGGTGGCAGTAGTGGTTGTTAATGGTAGCGGTGGTTGTGGTGGTAGGTGTAGATGATAGTGCTGGTTGTTAGTTGTGCTGGTGCTTTGTTTTTGTTGACGCGTAGTTGTTGGTGTTAGATTTTTTTTTTTAGGTTAATGTGGTGGTTATTCTTGGTGATAGTGGTGGAGGTTGCTGGTAGTTCTGGTTGATTTTGGTTGGTGTGGTGGTTTTCTTCGTTGTATGCATGGTGACGATGGTTATGGCCAGGGCCGGATTTAGGGAAAGGGCTATGGGGCCCGGGCCCCGTACCAAATGATGAAAAATATGACACCTACTGAGAATTGCATAGATCGCAAAAAGAGAAAATGTATGCAAGAGTTTGAATTATGGTGGGATTGTCATGTTGAGTCATTTGATCGCTGGTTAGTTACCATTTTGTCCTAGGCACATGTCGATTAGACACTAGGCCTGTTGTATGTGTGTGTATATATATGTGTGTGTGTGCGTTACATCATCGGTGAGAGCATCATGCTGGGTTTGCAGGGCGCTGCAGTATACATGACTGCTTGATCATGGTCAGTACATGAAGAACAGTGTGGTAGTGAGAAGCTTTCTACGAACAAGCATGAAGCAAGGGCGGCTTGTGAAGCTGACGGTCATGAGCATAGAATCTGACGTCCTGCGCTCGATGGATTTTGATGGAGTCATCAGAGACTTTTCCATCAGAAAAGTACGGAATGTACCTGGCTTATAATATTTTATCTGACTGAAGATAACTCCTCATAAGTCTGTACATTATTTTTGAGTTATACAGCAAATGAACTGAAAGGTTGCTAAAATACACTATAAATCCAATTTATTGTTTCATTTCTTTATCTTAAGAGGATGATACGTATATTGAGAGTGGCGAAAGTTTTCTAAGGAGAAACTTAAAAGTCTTCTAACCATTAGAGTTAGGCCTTTTTAAAGCAAGGGGCCCGCCACCAAACTGGGCCCCGGGTCTCCTACCACCTAAATCCGGCACTGGCTATGGCAATGGTGGTGCGTTTATATTCGCCTACATGTAGTTGTGGAGAGGGGTCGAGTCTCGGCTCCTAGCTTGCGATATATATATATATATATATATATATATATATATATATATATATATATATATATATATATATAATATAAAGATTAGTTCTCGAGAGTTGAGCTCCAGCTACAACTCCTGCTCCTATAACTTTCGGCTGTGATACTTGTCACACTGGTGTCAGCCTCACTAAGTGCTGCTAACTAATGAGCTCATTCCAGTTCTCAACTACTAGGAGAAGGCGGTGGATGTAATGTTCAACGTGTCTGGCTCATTTAGGAAGGGAGGGTGAGACGGAAGAGAGGGTGGGACAGGAAGAGTGAGGCGGTAGGAGGAGTGAGACGGAAGGGAAGGTAGGACAGGAGGGACGAGACGGAAGCAGTACAGGGGTGTTGAAGGATAGGGACTGGGAAAAGGTGGGAAGAGTAGAGAAGCGAGAGGAGGGAAAAAAGGGAGAGGGGAAGGAGATGAAGGGGCTGGGGAAAGGAAAGGAGTGGTTGAAGAGAGACGTAAGAGGGGGTAGTGGGAGGAATGGGGATGAGTGGGGGGAGGGTTGAGGAAGAAACGCAATATCCTCTGAATTTAACCAAGGAAGACCAAGACAGCGAGACGTGCTGGACAATGGTCCACACAGCATGAAACAAACAGACCAGTTCTTTTGTCCTTGATCTCTATATTCCGAGCTAAGGAGGGGGATGGGGGGAGGGTGTTAAACAACAACAACAACAGCAAAACAAGCTCCTTCACTTGCAGACAAAAAAAATAAAAACGCTAAAACATTGATTCAGGTAAGACAAAAGCAGCGGGCACCCCTCCACCCTCCCCTCCTCCATCTGCACGCTGGTTAATTGTTTTATGTTCTGGTGTTTGTGTTTGTGTGGATTCTTTTAAAACACCGAACTGCGAAGGGAATACTACGACTTGTCTGAACTCTGGAGCTGCCAAGGTTACGACACGCTTGCTGTGTGTGTGTGTGTGTGTGTGTGTGTGTGTACACACACACACACCTAGCCTAGCCAAACACGTAAAGAAACTAGAGAAAGTGCAAAGGTTTGCAACAAGACTAGTCCCGGAGCTAAGGGGTATGTCCTACGAGGAAAGGTTAAGGGAAATCGACCTGACGACACTGGAGGACAGGAGAGATAGGGGGGACATGATAACGACATATAAAATACTGAGAGGAATTGACAAGGTGGACAGAGACAGAATGTTCCAGAGATGGGACACAGCAACAAGGGGACACAGTTGGAAGTTGAAGACTCAGAAGAATCACAGGGATGTTAGGAGGTATTTCTTCAGTCACAGAGTGGTAGGGAAGTGGAATAGTTTGGGAAGCGATGTAGTGGAGGCAGGATCCATTCATAGCTTTAAGAAGAGGTATGATAAAGCTCATGGCGCAGGGAGAGTGACCCAGTAGCAGCCAGTGAAGAGGCGAGACCTGGAACTATGACTCGACCCCTGCAACCACAACTAGGTGAGTACACACACACACCACACATATACACACACACCACACATACACACACACCACACATATACACACACACCACACATACACACACACCACACATATACACACATACACACACACCACACATATACACACACCACACATATACACACATACACACACACCACACATATACACACACCACACATATACACACACCACACATATACACACACACCACACATATACACACACACCACACATACACACACACCACACATATACACACATACACACACACCACACATATACACACACCACACATATACACACACACCACACATATACACACATACACACCACACATATACACACATACACACACACCACACATATACACACACCACACATATACACACACACCACACATATACACACACACCACACATATACACACACATATACACACACACCACACATATACACACATACACACACACCACACATATACACACATACACACACACCACACATATACACACACCACACATATACACACACACCACACATATACACACACACCACACATATACACACACATATACACACGGACTTATTTTCGTAGTAATCCTTCAGCTCTTCCCCAGGATGCAATCCACAACGGTCGACAAATTCCTAGATACGCAAGTTATTAGTTACACTGAGTACATAACTTAAAAAATCTTTCCTTTTACAATGGTCTTGATGGAACACAGATGTTCTGGGAACATAGAAAGTGCATTATGTAAATTTAACCCAAGATAATCCAATAACGTCAAAGAACGAAGTTTATTTTCATTGGGAGCCATTGACTACTTCGTGAACAAGGGTCGTGGGTGTATGGAGACCTACCTACAACCCACCCAGCAGACTCGAACCCTGAACTCTCTCTTGTTGTTATATTTACCAAGTACTAGAATCGTTTGGTTATTCAAATTATTTGTAAAGGGGTGAACCAGTGAGTCAGTGGAAGGCCTCGGTCAGATGACCAAAAGCTCTAGCTGTGGGTCATCATATGATTAATACCCTGGTCAGGGTATTAGTCAACACAGGGTATTGACAATACTAAAGCCAAAACAATTGCAAATATTTTTCAAGATCTCTCATAGTCAACAGTGATAGATTTTCGCTAATGAAGAATCTTTCCAAAACTACAATCTTAGTTGTCAGAGCAACACTGGCGGACCAGCTATAGGTTTCAATCCTGCATTAGGTACTATACCCACACTGGCACGTCAGGTGTAGGCCAGTACAGGGTCATCTAGCAGTTCTGACGCGAACTTAATATCTACAATGGATACTTGAAGTAAAAAAAGTTGCTACATCCTTACAGCCACCTCCCCGTTTATTGTGGTCATTGTACTCATTTCTTATTAGCTTAAATTCCCACGGGAGGGGGGGAACAAGAGAAGGCCTGGGTGTGGTGAACAATAGGCCTATGTGCGAGTCAGGCAGTGCCTCCACCTGCACACACATTCCCCACTGGTAAGAGGACTTGACACTATTGGTAGACAAAAACCTATATTTCGAAGATAACGTCTCGCCCACACACATGCTTCATCTCCCGTGTGTGGGGCAAAACGCTGTCTTCAAAGATTTTGTTTTAAAAAAAAACAGAAACCTATTACCATCATTCTGGGCAATCCTGAAATATTATTGCACATTACCCATTAAACATTCATTAGAAATTTCACACTAAATACTTTCAATTAGAAATTTCCTAGTAGACGCTAGTTGTCAAAGGCACTTTGTCGATGTGTTTTATATATATATATATATATATATATATATATATATATATATATATATATATATATATATATATATATCAATTTATCACCTACTTGTGATTGCAAGGATCAGGTCAAAATCTTTTCATTCCTATGCTTAAAACTATGTTCGGACTCTGCGTCTTACTGTAACTTCCAACTGTACCCTCGTTCGTTCTGTCCTGTTTCCTGACGAACCTAACGTAACCTCGTTCGTTCAGGTCCGTTTGTAGCCTTTGTTCTCATCAGTGTTTATTCTTTTCGTTAATCTCACATCGTATAAGTGACTGTATCTCACACTTACATAAACCAGAAATAGTAGCGGTCCAAATGCTGATCCTTGTAGAAATCTTATTTGTCACACTTGCCCATTCTGATGCTTCTCATCGAGCACTTTTCTTTGTCTTATTAGGTAATATGTCAGTCGTTGTAGCACATTCCCTCTTATTTCTCTCTGCTTCTCAAATTGTTTACCCGGTCTTTTGTGAGGAACAGTACCAAACATGTTCATGCCAAATATGTTCTTTCACTTTCTCTTTCTTTTTCACTCTCACTCTCCTTCACTCTCATTCTCTTTCACTCTCTCCCTCTCTCTTCTGTTACCTTGTCAAAGAATTCTAGCAGCTTTGTTGTAAGGATTTTCCATTTCTAAACCTATGGTGGTTTTTGTTAATGCGTTCACCTGTCTCCAGGTGCTCCACCACTCTCCTGATTGTCGTCTCCATTACCACACATAGTATACATGCGTGTAGTTTAACACTCTCCCTCTGTCTCCTTTCTTAAATCCTGAGACTACATTATCTTCGCATTCATTGATTTCTTTTAGACTTTCGTTCGCAGTTCAAACAGTCCAGCTGTTGCTCCTTCCAAAACCCGCTGTAATACTCTGTCAGGTCACCCTGTCTTTGATGTATCTGTGAAATTCCATCTCTTTTCCAAGTGTGTGTGTGAGAGAGAGATGGCTCCAACTTCATCCTGTTTCATACTTGTATGTTTCATAACAATAAAAATACTTTCAAATGAGCTGATATAGGTAACAGCTCTTAGCTTGTCATTAAAGTTAGGAATCCTTAACTTGTCAATAGCTTGTCAATAAAGTTAGGGATCCTTAACCTAACCTTGTCAAAGCCTGTGTGTTGATCCCACGAGTGACAATTCCCGAAGGGTTGGTGCTGGACTAACCAATCATATGAGGAGGAATGCTGGAAGTATAGTGGTAGGGTAAGAGAAAAGACGCATCGGATAAAGGAGAGGGCGAGGCAACAAAGATTAATACTGTATATGTATATAGGGTAGGAAAGATCAAAGGAGAGAGCACTAGCAAGCCTTCGTGAGAGAGAAAGAGAGAGGAGGGGAGAGAAGGGAGACAACATGTCATATGAGAGGACTGTCCAGCATTAAGGAATGCAATAAGGTGAATATTAATTGAAATATTAATGAGAGAGAGAGAGAGAGAGAGAGAGAGAAAAAAGAGAGAGAGAGAGAGAGAGAGAGAGAGAGAGAGAGAGAGAGAGAGAGAGAGAGAATGTGCTAGCTTGAACACTACTGATCGCTTATCTTCGGTTAACTTATTTACTAACGCTCAAAGTGTTTGTTGTAGAGGTGACTGTTACAGCGAGAAAAGTCATCAACACTGCTGTCTATCTTAAGATCATTAGTATTTTAATAAATATTGAGAAATGTGTGTGTGTGTGTGTGTGTGACGTGTGTGCGTGTGTGTGTTTGTGTGTGTGTGCGTGCAATAATCGCAACTGAGCAATCACAGATGTAAATCATCAACAGGAAGGAAACTGAGATTAGATGACTTGCTGAAGGCATCTTCGCGTGCAACGAACACTTTGTCAAGAGCAGTGTGGTAGGTAATCAGAAATGAAGGTCAGCGCAAGCAGGGTGCGTCTCTGGAGCCACCAGCAAGGAAGGAGCCACCAGCAAGGAAGGAGCCACCAGCAAGGAAGGAGCCACCAGCGTTGCCCCCCTCCACTAACTTGTGGGGCGACAGTCGCCAGAGACTCTAGGAAGCATTTTAAGGTATGCTTCACCATCACAAAGACAGCCACCCCATAAGCCTCTCAGGTATGGTAATAAACGGGAGACGGTATCGCCAGTGATATGTCAAAAATCAAAAGAGGGTCGTCAAAGCTAACACCTCGTTTTTGTGGCATTATCATTAACCATCCACATAAACCTGACACAGTTTATTAATAATCGCTAGTTTTATTTATTGGACCCAGAAAATTTCAAAACCATTGAAAGTATTTTTAATATTTCAAATGCATTAGATTAATGACTTATTCAGTGTTATGTGAATTTTCCATATTTAATGTAAACTCTTCTCGACACTAAATACGAAATATTGGTCTGCATAGACGAGTTTTTTGTTTTCTTTAACGTCAATTGTAGGCCAATAGAGTCCATTGCATTAGCAAATGAAAATCTTAGCTATGATAAACAAATCATGTTCTTACTGCTCACGGGTAAAATTATATATATATATATATATATATATATATATATATATATATATATATATATATATATATATATATATATATATATAAACGTCTACGTGGGGAAAGTGCAGCACAATGATACATTAACAACTGTGGAAATTGTTACCCTCACAACCTACTCGTAGGTGAACGGTCTAACGCAATAAATAGGTTTTACAGGTCTAACTACAGTCAAAACATCGAATTGCACATTGTAACCTTTGCAAAGATAATAAAATCTTTACCTTTTATCTACAATGGCGGCCAGCACAGACTGCGCGACGATTCCCATAGACAGGTACTCGACTCCACTGCCGACCTTATGTTAACACACTAGCCAGAAATATATGGAATAAAGCCATGGCGTTGCCTGTACCTGTACGTTACCCGTATTCGCTTTCGGAGGTTACTGCCATCCCCCTCCCCACGGCCAGGTCCCAGACCAGGTCTAATTGCTGGCCAGATCGATCAGGCTCTTGGTGTCCGCTGCTGGCAGCCCAATGTATGCACACAGCCCGGCGGGGAGGGGGGATACCTTTGATATACCTTGAAGCGGTTTCGAGAGTTTTCCTGCTCCCACAGTCTGTCCCTGGGTCATTTTTCTTGACCTTATCTTATCTTATCTTATCTTGCCTGGTCAGCACTGATCAATACTTCATGCGAGAGTGAGAGTGAGCGTGAATAGTGTCACCATTGGCATCATTTACGTACATTGTTTTGAAAATCCTCACTCTCCACCGAGTCATCTTGAATTTCGAGACATTTGCCTTAGTTTTCTTTAATTATAAGTCATCTGACATTACACCCAGGTCCTTCACCTGTTACTTGTGTTCCATTTGGCGACCATCTTGCTTTATATGGGCATTTTTCAAAGAAATGGACCCAATTTCAACGATAGTTGAATTTCACATCGGGTCCATATTTTTAAAACACCCTGAACAGTGTTCCTCTGGAGGTCTACATTTTCCTCCTATGTCTACGTAGCTGGTACTTGTCACCATTATTCATTTTATTCTCTACCGCTCACTGCAAGAGTGTCGACACACTCTTGCTGATGTCTGCTGGGATGGCGGTAATGTCTGTTGGGATGGCGGTGATGTCTGCTGGGATGGCGGTGACGATGAACCCAACATGGTTGGGGGTAATAGTAGCAACGTTGGTATAGGGACGTAGGGCGGGGAGAAGGGGAAGGGAAGGGGAGTGGAGAGGAGAGGGAAGGGGGAAAGAGAACTCAACTCCAGATCAATATATCGATTTGTTGTTACCTTGCGAGAGAGAAGAGAGAGAGAGAGAGAGAGAGAGAGAGAGAGAGAGAGAGAGAGAGAGAGAGAGAGAGAGAGAGAGAGAGAGAGAGAGACGACAGACGAACGAGCAGACACGACAGACAGACAGAAGACAGACAGACAGACAGACAGACAGACAGACGAAGAGACTAGATTCTACTGAAAAACATTAAATTACCAAACGATTCGGAATTTAACTTTAGGATTTCTCTAGTTAAAAAAATCATTGAAAATTTTCTAAAACAGTTTTGAATTTTAACTTACTAAGTAAAGTGCCGTTAGAAAATAAACATGAGCAATAATTTTTAAAAGCAGTTTGATTTAGGTGGGGGGGTCAACCGTCAGGGAGGAAGGATGGACAGGGAGGTAAACAGTGGAGGAAGAGATGGACCTGGGGTGGTGGGGGCCTGGGGAGGGAAGGATGGACGGGGAGGTCATGGGACTGGGGAGTGGTGATGGACTGGGGATGTGATGGAAATGGGGAAAGGGGATGACCCGGGAAGATGGTGAGACTGAGGATAGTAATGAAATGGGGTGGGAAACCTGAAAGGGGAATGAGTTGTAAGGAGGGATTAAAGGATGATGAACAAGGAGGAGGGGGAGGTGGTGATGGACTGGGAGGAGAAGGGGGGAGGGGTTGTTAAGGGCAGTGAACCACAACTGAAGTAAATTACACATTTCTATGATTTATATCATAGAAAATATCAATCAATTAAGTTTCCTCCAATTTTAAATTCTCAGTTAACTGCAATAGAAGAAACTTCAGTTAGAGAGTAACTCTCAAAACCAATGGTTGGAAAAAATGATGAAAACCATAAACTCTGACGGGTTTTGAACTTTATTTCTAAACAGTCGTGGACCTTTACACTTACTGAATTCTCTCTTTCTCTCTCTGTGTTCTCATCAGTTCCCTGCTCTTTTTTGGAGTTATCCTGTACCGTCTGCCAAGTCTTTTATCAGAAACAGCTATTTCTGTGTGCAAGGTTTGGGATCAATTCCTCCAGCATCTTCCAAGTGAAGGTTAAGATGCATTTTTCTACCTGCAGGTCAGCTCTTCAAAATAACGACTTCTTTGATTCAGAGTAAGTCATAGATCCGGCCGGGGGTGGCGTTGACCCTCGAAACTCCCTCCAGGTATACTCCAGATCTACTGGAAGAAGAATGAAAATAAATCGAAATGTATTATACTGAATAATTATCAGAGAGAACCTGTGCTATTTCTGCCGTGTAAACAATAGTGGGTGGTCACGTGGTGGCGGACGGCAGGTATCGATCGAGTATATTGAGTCACAGAGATGTGTAGGTGAGGCCATGGTAGGGCCAGCACGGAAAATATAAACAAGACGGCAACGACCCCTACCCGGTGATTCAACCTTCACTGGAGGGTCGGAGGAAGGGGTCTTTGGGGTGGGGAGGAAATGGGAACGCTTTGGGGTAGAGATGGTGAGTAAGAACGTAGGTAAGAGAGGGGAAAATGTCTTGATATAAGGAGTGAAGGATGGGAATTGAGTGAGGAAGATTGAGGCATGGGTTTGGGTGTGATGGAGGGAAAGGGAGACCTAGATAAGGGAACAATAGTGGGAGGTAGATGAGGGTTCAATTTGAGGGTTAGGTAAAGTTTTTTTTATCATAATTAGGTTCACTCGTATCTTTTACCCAAAACTTGAATATTTCCACCAGGTATTGTAGCCGCTTTATACAAGATATAAGATTCCAGCAGGTACTGGAGCCCTCTTACACATTTTTCCCTGAATGTGACCCAAGGCATATGGGTAACACGAGTTGAAAGGATCAACGAGAGGGATGGACAAAATGGAATGGGGGGTGGATATTAATTTTGAGGAACTGGAAGCGATAGGAGGGAGAGGAAATGTGTGAAAGTAATGGAAGGGAATAGGAGGGAGGAAGAGACCAAGAGGGAAGGAGGAGACCAAGAGGGAAGGAGACCAAGAGGGAAGGAGAACAAAAGGGAAGGAGTCCAACAGGGAAGGAGGAGACCAAGAAGGAGGGTAAGTGTATTTTTTAAAGGAAGAAGTACTTGAAGAAGGGAATGAGGAGTAATGTGATGAACGAAGTAGTCTTTATGGAGGCAAGGAGAAGGAAAAAAACAAGATGAAAGGTAATGGAGGGATAGGTGACGAGGACGAAGGTAGGGGACGAGGACAGGGGATAATGAGTGCGACCACCACTTGCTCATTCTGCGTGTGACGAAGGGGGAAGTTGGAGGATGACGGAGAGAGGAGGGAGTAGGAAGGACAAAATAATAGAGAGTGATGGAGTGTAAATGAGGAAAGGGAAAAGTGAGGATATGCTGTAGACAGGTGAGGAAGAGTTGACAGGAGGGAACTGATAGGCGAGAGGGAGTTAGGGTGATGTTATGACAAAGGTGAGAGAATGAAAGTGGAACAACGGCTGGAAGAGGAGGGGAAAAAAAGGGAGGGAGGGGGAATGAATGATGGAGGTGTAGGGAACAGGAGGGACACAATAAAAGTGAATGAGAGAAGGGGAGGATCATGTGAGAACGGAGGGAGCATCTGAGACTAGGGGAGGATATATAGTGAGAGTAGAGGGAAGACGCAAGCATAGCAACAGAGGGGGAGAGGGAGACGGGGGAGAGTGGCGAGGGAGAGGGAGACGGGGGAGAGTGGCGAGGGAGAGGGAGACGGGACAGGGAGGAACAGGGAACACCCAATAAAAGCATAATGGTGGTGGTAGGGGGAGAGAACAGAGGGGGAGGCGAAGAGGTGAAGGAGGGGCGAGAGGGTGGGGGAAAGGAAGGAAGAACATGCAGTGAAGAGAGAAAAGAATAAGTGGAGAAATAAAGATAATGAAGGCATTTAAGAATAGTCAGGCAAGAACAATGATGAAAATGCAGAAGGAACACATTATGATAACGGGGTGAGGCAGAGGAAGAAAAGAAAACACAGGAAACCTGCGAGGAATGACTGAGAAAGACAGAATAAATGCGAGCACAGAAAAAAGGTTGACGGGCGAACAGGAAACAGCGTAGACGATAACCAGGAAGTACCCAGACCAGACTATACAGGAGGAGGGAGGGACGGGATGGAAGATGAGGGAGGGGATGGAAGATGAGGGAGGGAAGGGATAGAAAGAGAATAAGTTTCTTTTTCTTTAGTAAAATTGGATACATCAGTAATGTGCTGCTACCCTACTCGATACGGTAAAATTAAAATGAATGGGAAAGGGGAGGAGAGACATAGGAGTGGAGTAGGAAAAGGAGGAAGGAGGAAAAGGAGGAAGGAGGAAAAGGAGGAAGGAGGAAAAGGAGGAAGGAGGAACAGCTGCAGGAACAACATTGTAAATTGACGAAGAGGCTCAGAGTTGTAAAGGTCGCTGGACCCACCACGACCACTGCTAACGACCCCACTACGACCCCACCAACGACCCCACCACCACCAGCAACTACCCCACGTCTGTCAGACATCTTCCCCCACTCTAGCCATTGTAAACATTATAGACAACAGAACTTTTAGATGCCCCAGAGATGCCTACTCTTAGACTTTCCAAGTCTAATATATATATATATATATATATATATATATATATATATATATATATATATATATATATATATATATATATATATTTCAACAAACCGGCCGTATCCCACCGAGGCAGGGTGCCCCAAAAAGAAAAACAAAAGTTTGTTTTTAACTTTAGTAATGTATACAGGAGAAGGGGTTACTAGCCCATTGCTCCCGGCATTTTAATCGCCTCTTACGACACGCATGGCTTACGGAGGAAGAATTCTGTTACACTTCCCCATCGAGAATATATATAAATATATTAACGGGGATCGACCAGTTAGCCAGCGGAAGGCCTCGGTCAGATGACCAAAAGCTCCAATGGCGGGCCATGATATTACTTAAAACCCGCGTTAGGAAACACTTGTCCTGCTTCCTGACGAATCTTACCTATCCTACCTGGAAGCCTAGGTGAAGAGAGATAGATAGATAGATAGATAGAGAGAGAGAGAGAGAGAGAGAGAGCAGTTATATTATACCACTATCCCTCTATCCTCACCTCCCTGTCAATCATCGCCTCACTATCCTCACCTCAGTCTATCTATCCATACCTTACTATATCTACCAATATTTTACTCTTTATTAACTTCTGTTTTTTTTAAATTATGTCAGGACGCCTATCACTTCACTGCTATCCATTACCACCTATCCCTCGAAAATGGGCCAGAATGACCGTCATCTTACGATTCCTTTCCGAATTGGTGGGGATGGGGACAGTGAATTGTTCCAGCAACGGTATTGTGGGTTAATTGTGAATTCTTTCAGCTACGGTATTGTGGGTAGTTGTGAATTGTTCCATTTGCTATATTGTTGATCAGTTGTGAATTGTTCCAGGTGAGATAATGTTGATCAGTTGTGAATTGTTCCAGGTGCGATAATGTGGATCAATTGTGAATTGTTCCAGGTGAGATAATGTGGATCAGTTGTGTATTGTTCCAGGTGAGATAATGTGGATCAGTTGTGAATTGTTCCAGGTGCGATAATGTGGATCAATTGTGAATTCTTCCAGGTGAGATAATGTGGATCAGTTGTGAATTGTTCCAGGTGCGATAATGTGGATCAGTTGTGAATTGTTCCAGGTGCAATAATATGGATCAGTTGTGAATTGTTCCAGGTGAGATAATGTGGATCAGTTGTGAATTGTTCCAGGTGAGATAATGTGGATCAGTTGTGAATTGTTCCAGGTGCGATAATGTGGATCAGTTGTGAATTGTTCCAGGTGCGATAATGTGGATCAGTTGTGAATTGTTCCAGGTTCGATAATGTGGATCAGTTGTGAATTGTTCCGGCCACGGTATTGTCTTCTATTTATTCCTCTTTCTTTATTGCATTCCAGTCTATTCATAAACCAATAACCTAGACCTCCATTTATTTATCCACATGTCTCATCTGTCTTCTCCACCTTCTTGTTTATCCATACGAAAATTATAATTCCGTAAAGGACAGAACAAGAAGAAAAGAGGGATTGTACGAGAAGAAACTCAAATGGGGGGAATGAGGCGCGCCCCGCAGCTGGGAGAATTTAATTAATGGGAGTGGGAGGGGGTGCAAGTGCTGTTTAGGAGTGTTTAATGTAAGTTAGGTGGGGGGTCAGTAAGTCTGTAGCCCCAGCCCACCTAGCAGTAAAAATAGGTACGTGTGTATTAACTTGCTGTTAGTCGTAGCCAGGAAAAAATGTGTTGGAGAACTTCAGTACCTGCTGGAATGTTACATCTTGTGTTGGAGAACTTCAGTACCTGCTGGAATGTATTCGAGTGTTGGGTAAAAGGTATCTGTGTATCTGCTGGTAAAGGAACTGATCTATGGAGACAGGGAGGGGGGGATATGAAAGAGGATGAGAGTGAGGGGAGGGGATAAAAGGGAGAGGGAGAGAGGCGGAATAGGGAGGGGCGTCAAGAGTTATATGACCAGACTGCAGTATATCTACCCGGTGGGTCAGAGTATGATCAACCAGGCTGTTATTGCTGGCCGCACGCAATCCAACGTACAAACACAGCCTGGCTGGTCTGGAATTGACTTTAACGAACCTATCAAGTTCCCTATTGAAGACAGCCAGGGGTCTTGGTAATCCTCCTTACGTATGAAGAGAGGCTGTTGAATAGTCTTGGGCTCCTTACACTTTTTGTGATATCTCAGTGTTATCTCAGTATTGCAGGAACAACGTTGGGACAATACAATAGCGCAGACGAAACAATACCTCAAGTGGAACAATACAACAGCACAGATGGAACAATACCTCAGGGACAATACAATAGCACAGATGGAACAATACAATAGCACAGGTGGAACAATACCTCAAGTGGAACAATACAAAAGCACAGGTGGAACAGAACCTCAAGTGGGACAACACAGATAGAACAATGTAGGTAGAAAACCAAGATGAACATTTATAAGTGGAAAAAGAGAGAAGAAACTGACGGAAATAATACTGATGAACAACAACACACGTGGAACAACACCACAGAACAACACGTGGAACAACACAGAACAACACACGTGGAACAACACAGAACAACACACGTGGAACAACACAGAACAACACACGTGGGACAACACAGAACAACACACGTGGGACAACACCACAGAACAACAACACGTGGGACAACACCACAGAACAACAACACGTGGGACAACACAGAACACACGTGGAACACAGAACACACGTGGGACAACACAACAAAACAACAACACGTGGAACAACACAGAACAACACACGTGGGACAACACAGAACAACACACGTGGGACAACACAGAACAACACAAGTGGGACAACACAGAACAACACACGTGGAACAACACAGAACACACGTGGAACACAGAACACACGTGGAACAACACAGAACACACGTGGGACAACACAACAGAGCAACAACACGTGGAACACAACAGAACAACACGTGGGACACAGAACAACACATGGAACACAGAACAACACGTGGAACACATAACAACACGTGGAACAACACAGAACACACGTGGAACAACACAGAACACACGTGGAACAACACAGAACACACGTGGGACAACACAACAGAGCAACAACACGTGGAAGACAACAGAACAACACGTGGAACACAGAACAACACATGGAACAACACAGAACAACACGTGGAACACAGAACAACACATGGAACAACACAGAACAACACGTGGAACACAGAACAACACGTGGAACAACACAGAACACACGTGGGACAACACAACAGAACAACACGTGGAACAACACAGAACAACACACGTGGGACAACACAGAACAACAACACGTGGGACAACACAGAACAACACGTGGAACAACACAGAACAACACACGTGGAACACAACAACACACGTGGGACAACAACACAGAACAACACACGTGGAACACAACAACACACGTGGGACAACAACACACGTGGGACAACAACACAGAACAACAACATCCAAAGCTGGAACAATAACACAGGCTGGAACAACAACTAAAACATATAAAAAAAATAAGAATAAGACAAAAATAAGGAACCACAACAAATAACAACAACAACAACAATGACAGGCTGGGACAACAGAGGCGCAACTTTTGTTGCTATGAACCTGTGAGAGGGGCAGGTGGAGGGGAGGAGTGGGAGGGGCAGGTGAAGGGAGAAGTGGGAGGGGCAGGAGGAGGGGAGAAGTGGGAGGTGAAGGTTGAGGGGAGGAGTGGGGGGGGCAGGTGGAGGTGGAGGAGTGGGAGGGGAAGGTGGAGGAGGAGGGAGGGAGGAGCAGGTGAAGGGGAGGAGTGGAGGGGCAGGTGGAGGGAGGAATGGGAGGGGCAAATGGAGGGAGGAGTGGAGGAGAAAGTGGAAGGGAGAAGTGGGAGGGGTAGGTGGAGGGAGGAGTGTTAGGGACAGGTGAAGGGGAGGAGTGGAGGGGCAGGTGGAGTGGGAGAGGGAGAGGCAGATGGAGAGGGACGAGTGGGAGAGGCAGGTGGAGTGGGAGGGGCAGGAGATGGTGGGGGATGAGTGGGAGTTGGAGTGGGATGAGTGAAAGGTATAGGCCTGGGGGATGAGTGGGAGATGGAGTGGAGGGGGAGAATATAAATCAGAAAGGGGAGGAGCAGAGAGAAAGAAGGGAGAGAGGAAGCGGGGGGAGAGGAAGAGGGGAGGAGGGAGAAAGAAGGGGGTGGGCCACGTGTACCTATTTTTTTGAGAGGGGAGTGGTGACGGAGAGGGAAGGCGTATGAGAGGGTGGGTGGGTTTTAAGAGTGAACGAGGGAGAGTAAATGGACGAGGGAGAGTAAATGAACGAGGGAGAGTAAAAGTGAACGAGGGAGAGTAAGTGAACGAGGGAGAGTAAAAGTGAACGAGGGAGAGTAAAAGTGAACGAGGGAGAGTAAAAGTAAGCGAGGGAGAGTAAAAGTGAACGAGGGAGAGTAAAAGTGAACTAGGGAGAGTAAGGGAACAGTGATGATAGGAGGGGAAGTTGTGTGGGGTGAGGGGAGGGGGAGGCGAGGATAGTGAGGGGGATTTAGATAAAGAATGAGAGGAAGTATTAGAGGAGGATGAGAGGGGGTGGGGGAGTGGGAGGGGAGGGGTGTGAGAGGGGGAGGGGAAGGGGAAGGCCATGTAGGGGAAAAAACAAGTGAAACACGTGTAGTTAAACAAGCCATAAACACAGGAAAATCATCTCAGGGTGTCCCGTAGCTCAGTTGGTAGCGCACTCAGCTCACACACTGGGGTCCATGGCTCGATTCCCGGCACGGGGGCGTGTTTCCTTAGGACACCTGCTGTCCCTGTTCACCTAGGCACCTGGGTGTTAGCCGACTGGTGTGGGTCGCATCCTGGGGAACAAAATTGACCTAATTTGCCCGAAATGCTCTGCATAACAAAGGACTTTCTATATAGTATATCATTGATGTCAGCTATGGTCTGTATACGTTGTATCATGTACTTGTAGAAGTAAATATTATTATTATATTATTATTATTATTAAGGAAAGGAACATACAGAAAAGCGTACAAAACATATCAGCTGACTTGTTCATTTGGTGAACAGGACAAATGCCGTGTGTTCTGACACTTGCGCTCTCTTGCTCAGAATACTGCTCGGTGTTGACGGCTCCATCAACTGGAAAATACATAGAAAATATGTTATTGTAGGCAGCTGGCCCAGAGGCTAACGCACTGGCCTGAACTTTTACGACTCTCTCGCCACGGGTTCAACTCCCCCCCCGGTACCCTGGTTTGTTTGTAATCTTGTTTTTACGATTTCGTGAGCCAACACAGACATCGATGACTGCCCACAACCAGCCAACAGACTACTAGGACGTCTCAAAGTACTTGAATAGTACTCTCTGTACAGAAGAAATACCTGATTATATATACATGGGAGGTACTGGAGAGCCTAGTCCCTAATCTACGCACTACCATAACAGCTTACTGGAGTGAAAGATATGCCTGGAGGGTATACTCCAGGTATAACCTCCAGGTATACCTGGAGTCAACGCCCCCGTTGTCCGGTGCATGACCAGGCCTCGGGAAGGAAGTGTGGAACAGTGAAAAGCAGAGGCGCCGTGAGCACTATAAGAGAAGACTGTGTTCAACCTATTCATCCTGCTACTAGCAGATATTCAACCTGAACCAGCAGATAATCAACCTGCCACCAGTAGATATTCAACCTGAACCAGCAGATAATCAACCTGCCACCAGCAGATATTCAACCTGAGCCAGCAGATAATCAACCTGCCACCAGCAGATATTCAACCTGAACCAAGAGATATCATTCAGCCACCAGCAGATATTCAGAAATACCGTCGGACTGGTGTAGAAGTCATCAAGAGGAAACTGGTTTCTCTACCTCTGCCAAATTCCCGGACCAACCAGGCTGTGATGTGTATATGGGCCAGCGGGCCGCCAACATCAACAACCTGGATGAACAGGCAGTCAGCAGAAGAAAAGTCTGGCCCCAGGGAAAAAAACACTTGAAACAGGTAACAGGTATGTGTCGGGGTACGAAGCAGGTTGTAGAGGAAACGGGGTTGCGATGGGGGGCTGTTACTGGAGAAGGGGGTAATTAGAGAGGAGAGGTGGTGTTACTGAGGGAAGGAGAGGGGTTACTAAAGGGAGGAGGGGGCTCTGAGGGGTGGAAAGGGTTACTGAGTGATAAATAGGGTCACTGAGGGAAGGAGGGAGTTACTGAGAGAAGGAGGGGGTTACTGAGAGAAGGAGGGGGTTACTGAGAGAAGGAGGGGTTACTGAGAGAAAGAGGGGTTACTGAGGGAAGCAGGGGGTTACTGAGGGAAGCAGGGGGTTACTGAGGAGAACAGGAGGTTACTGAGGAGCTAAAAGAGGATGTGGAGGAATGGAGTGGAGGCTCAACACATACAACACACGGCGGTGTTAGAAAAGCAAAGGGAAGGGATGTACGCAGTGTGTAGGGGTTCGTTGACAACGTGTTGGTCGTTTGGAAGTAGGTGGAGGGGCGTCACCGAAGGGGAGAGCGTATTAATGGGGTTACTGAACTCAAGTACCTACGGTCGAGCCATCAAAACAATTTATACATATATATATATATATATATATATATATATATATATATATATATATATATATATATATATATATAATATATATATATATATATATATATATATTTTTTTATTAACACATCGGCCGATTCCCACCAAGGCAGGGTGGCCCGAAAAAGAAAAACTTTCATCATCATTCACTCCATCACTGTCTTGCCAGAAGGGTGCTTTACACTACAGTTATAAAACTGCAACATTAACACCCTCCTTCAGAGTGCCGGCACTGTACTTCCCATCTCCAGAACTCAAGTCCGGCCTGCCGGTTTCCTGAATCCCTTCATAAATGTTACTTTGCTCACACTCCAACAGCACGTCAAGTATTAAAAACCATATGCCTCCATTCACTCCTATCAAATACGCTCACACATGCTTGCTGGAAGTCCAAGCCCCTCGCACACAAAACTTCCTTTACCCCCTCCCTCCAACCTTTCCTAGGCCGACCCCTACCCCGCCTTCCCTCCACTACAGATTTATACACTCTCGAAGTCACTCTGTCTCGTTCCATTCTCTCTACATGTCCAAACCACCTCAACAACCCCTCCTCAGCTCTCTGGACAATCGTTTTGGTAATCCCGACCTCCTCCTAATTTCCAAACTCCGAATTCTCTGCATTATATTCACACCACACATTGACCTCAGACATGACATCTCCACTGCCTCCAGCCTTCTCCTCGTTGCAACATTCATCACCCATGCTTCACACCCATATAAGAGCGTTGGTATAACTATACTCTCATACATTCCCTCTTTACTTCCATGGACAAGGTTCTTTGTCTCCACAGACTCCGAAGTGCTCCACTCACCCTTTTCCCTCATCAATTCTATGATTCACCTCATCCTTCATAGACCCATCCGCCGACATGTCCACTCCCAAATATCTGAATACATTCACCTCCTCCATACTCTCTCCCTCCAATCTGATATCCAATCTTTCGTCACCTATTCTTTTTGTTATCCTCATCACCTTACTCTTTCCTATATTCACTTTCAATTTTCTTCTTTTACACACCCTACCAAATTCATCCACCAACCTCTGCAGCTTCTCTTCAGAATCTCCCAAAAGCACAGTGTCATCAGCAAAAGCAACTGTGACAACTCCCACTTTGTATTTGCTTCTTTATCTTTTAGACCAACACCTTTTGCCAAGACCCTTGCATTCACTTCTCTTTCAACCCCATCTATAAATATATTGAACAACCACGGTGACATCACACATCCTTGTCTAAGGCCCACTTTTACTGGGAAATAGTCCCTTCCCTCCTACACACTCTAACCTGAGCCTCACTATCCTCATAAAAACTCTTAACTGCTTTCAGTAACCTTCCTCCTATTCCATACACCTGCAACATCTGCCACATTGCCCCCTATCTACCCTATCATACGCCTTTTCCAAATCCATAAATGCCACAAAACATCTTTACCCTTATCAAATACTGTTCACCTATATGTTTCACTGTAAACACTTGGTCTACACACCCCTACCTTTCCTAAAGCCCCTTGTTCATCTGCTATCCTGCTTTCTGTTTTACTCTTAATTCTTTCAATAATAACTCTACCATACACTTTACCAGGTACACTCAACAGACTTATTCCCCTATAATTTTGCACTCTCTTTTGTCCCCTTTGCCTTTATACAAAGGAACAATACACGCTCTCTGCCAATCCCTAGGTACCTTACCCTCTTCCATACATTTATTAAATAATAGCACCAACCACTCCAAAATTATATCCCCACCTGCTTTTAACATTTCTATCTTTATCCCATCAATCCCAGCTGCCTTACCCCTTTCATTCTACCCACTGCTTCACGAACTTCCCTACACCCACAACTGGCTCTTCACACTCCTACAAGATGTTATTCCTCCTTGCCCTACACACGAAATCACAGCTTCCCTGTCTTCATCAACATTTAACAAATCCTCAAAATATTCTCTCCATCTTCCCGATACCTCTAACTCTCCATTTAATAACTCTCCTCTCCTATTTTTAACTGTCAAATCCATTTGTTCTCTAGGCTTCCTCAACTTATTAATCTCATTCCAAAACTTTTCTTATTTTCAACAAAATTTGCTGATAACATCTCACCCACTCTCTCATCTGCTCTCTTTTTACATTGCTTCACCACTCTTTTAACCTCTCTTTTTCTCTCCATATACTCTTCCCTCCTTGCATCACTTCTACTTTGTAAAAACCTCTCATATGCTAACTTTTCTCCCTTACTACTCTCTTTACATCATCATTCCACCAATCGCTCCTCTTCCCTCCGCACCCACTCGCCTGTAACCACAAACTTCTGCTGAACACTCTAACACTACATTTTAAATCTACCCCATACATTTTCGACCCCATTTCCTACACTCTCACTAGCCCATCTATCCTCCAATAGTTGTTTATATCTTACCCTAACTGCCTCCTCTTTTAGTTTATAAACCTTCACCTCTCTTTTACTTACTGATTCTATTTTCCTTGTATCCCATCTACCTTTACTCCCACTGTAGCTATAACTAAAAAGTGATCTGATATATCTGTAGCCCCTCTATAAACATGTACATCCTGAAGTCTACTCAACAGTCTTTTATCTACCAATACATAGTCTAACAAACTACTGTCATTACGCCCTACATCATATCTTGTATACTTATTTATCCTCTTTTCTTAAAATATGTATTACCTATAACTAAACCCCTTTCTATACAAAGTTCAATCAAAGGGCTCCCATTATCATTTACACTGGCACCCCAAACTTACCTACTACACCCTCTCTGCATGTTTCTCCCACTTTAGCATTTAGGTCCCTACCACAATTACTCTCTCATTTGGTTCAAAAGTTCCTATACATTCGCTTAACATCTCCCAAAATCTCTCTCTCTCCTCTACACTCCTCTCTTCTCCAGGTGCATACACGCTTATTATGACCCACTTTTCGCATCCGACCCTTATTTTAATCCACATAATCCTTGAATTTACACATTTATATTCCTCTTTTCCTTCCATAACTGATCCTTCAACATTATTGCTACCCCTTCCTTAGCTCTAACTCTCTCAGATATCTCCCGACTTAATCCCATTTATTTCTCCCCACTGAAACTCGCCTAATTATATATATATATATATATATATATATATATATATATATATATATATATATATATAATACAAAATAACCCCACACACACCTGAGGCGCACATTAACCGAATAACTGCTACAGTAAATACTCGTCTGGAAAATCTAAGAAGGTTTTCGACATCTTAGTAAGGAGCCATTCACGACACTGTATACAGCGCAATTCAGGCCAATACTGGAGTATGCAGAACCAGTATGGAACCCACACATAGTCAAGCATGTCAATAAATTTGAGAAAGTGCAGAGATTTGCAACGAGACTGGTCCCGGAGCTGAGGAGTGTGTCCTGTGACTAGGGGAGCTCCGTCTGGTGACACTGGAGGACAGAATGACTAGAGGTGATATGATAACGACGTACAAAATACCTAGAGGAATTGATAGAGTGAAGGAGGGATTATTTGAGAGATGGGAAACAGGAACACGAGAGTTCAACTGGAAGTTGAAAACTCAGACAAGTCACAGAGATGTTAGGAAGTATTTCTTGAACCTTAGAGTAATCAGGAAGTGGAACGACCTGGGGAATGAAGTGGTAGAGGAATGATCCATACATAGAATTAAGAAAAGGTACGATAAGACTCTCGAAGCCAGGAGAGATTGAACCTAGTAGCGAAAAGCGAAGAGACGGGACCAGGAATTAAGACTCGACCCCTAGTAGTCGTAGACAGCAGGATTAGCAAGAGCATTAAGACAGGTATTCTCTTAAGACATTAAGAAAATTTCTTAGAAAGGTATTGAATGAGAACAACTGATAAGAGAGGTGTGTTTCATGTAACACCTGTGTGGTACCTTTAAGAGAGGTGTGTTTCCTGTAACACATGTGTGGTACCTTTAAGGGAGGTGTGTTTCCTGTAACACCTGTGGGGTACCTGTAAGAGAGGTGTGTTTCCTGTAACACCTGTGTGGTACCTGTAAGAGAGGTGTGTTTCCTGTAACACCTGTGTGGTACCTTTAAGAGAGGTGTGTTTCCTGTAACACATGTGTGGTACCTTTAAGAGAGGTGTGTTTCCTGTAACACCTGTGTGGTACCTTTAACAGCTCACCAGCTCATAGTGATACATAAGAACGGAGTCTTTTATACCAGAGCCACCGATGGGTATACCTCAGTGTATATACACCGGGAGATATGCATGTCTCAGTGTATATACACCGAGAGATGTGCATGTCTCAGTGTATATACACCGGGAGATGTGCATGTCTCAGTGTATATACACCGGGAGATGTGCATGTCTCAGTGTATATACACCGGGAGATGTGCATGTCACAGTGTATATACACCGGGAGATGTGCATGTCTCAGTGGATATACACCGGGAGATGTGCATGTCTCAGTGTATATACACCGGGAGATGTTCATGTCACAGTGTATATACACCCAAAGATGAATATTATTAAGTTGTTTCACTTTGTGTGTGTATGTGTGTGTGTGTGTGTGTACGTGTACGTTCGTTCATGTATGCGTGTAATCTGTGTGCGCATGTCAGTAGCCTGCTGCACGCACCTTCATCCGTTCCTTGACCTTTGCACTACCCCTCTCTTTCTCTTCCCTCCATCTCTCCCCTCATCCCCCTTTCTGTCGATCTTCCCTCTCCAATCACACCCCAGTTGGAGCCTTCCGTGCTCTCCCCTCTCTCTCTCGGCCTAAGTTTCCCCTCATTTCCCCCTTACCCCTGGTTGCAGCAGCTGTGGGTGCGTGCACCACCTGCACGTGTTGCTAGCCACGCGTGCACCACCTGCACGTGTTGCTAGCCACGTCACCCACAGTGCACCCCTTCCCCTTACACTAATGTTTCCCCCATTTTCCCTCACTCTCACTCCCCTCTCTCCCTCCCCTTCCCTTTAGCCTTCCCTGCAATCTCCGTCTCCTCCCTGATCCATCCCCCTTCTCTCCCCTACCCTCCCTTACCACTCTTCCCTCCCTCACAATCTCCCGTTCTACCTCCCCATTCCCCTCCCCTCTTTGCCTACACACAAATCACTCCCTACGAAAGCAAAGACTAGGCAGACGGGGCAACATAACACCCCCCCACCTCAGTGAAAAGCAGGGGTGCAATGAATACACCAAGAGAACAAAATAAGTGTCAGGGGCCCAAGACTATTCAACAGCCTCCCATGATACATGAGGGGATTACTAATAGACCTCTAGCTGTCTTCAAGAGGGAACTGAATAGGTTCCTAAAGTCAGTTCCTGACCAGGCGGGCTATGGTTCGTACGTTGGATTGTGTGCGGCCAGCAGTAACAGCCTCATCAATCAGGTCCCGATTCTTACAGTAGGCCTACTGTAGTGATCTATTCTTTCAGTAGGCCTATTGTAGTGATCTATTATTATCGTAGGCCTACTGTAGTGATCTATTCTTACCGTAGGCCTACTGTAATTATCTATTCTTACCGTAGGCCTACTGTAATGATCTATTCTTACCGTACGCCTACTGTAGTGATCTATTCTTACCGTAGGCCTACTGTAATTATCTATTCTTACCGTAGGCCTACTGTAATTATCTATTCTTACCGTACGCCTACTGTAGTGATCTATTCTTACCGTAGGCCTACTGTAGAATTTTCCGTCTTTCGCCTGTAGAGAGACCTTCTTCAGCCTCCCGGACTCTTCCTTGACCTCAGAATATTTCCTTAAAATGACATTTTTTTGGGTAAGAATAACAAAGAAAAAGGAGTGTATCTCCCTTCAGAGGAAGGGTGTCCCAGTGCCGGCGATAGGCCCTTGATCCAAGGAACTGGAAGCAGCTTTCTCCCCTTCTCGGATCAATCCTCACTGCCTCCCCATTCCCCAGGATGGGGGGAAGGGGTGGCTGCCCGACTCCCTCTGCATTCAAATCTTCCCCTTCTCTCCCCACAATTATAATAATTATGATAATCTATGTGAAGAATTGATAATTTTGTGTGAAGGATTGAGGGAGGGTGGCCAAGGATGGACACACCTGCCCCTAACTTTTTTCTTGGGGGGGATGGAGAATAGAAAAAATATCTAAATATAACTCACAGGGTCGATTATCTATATCCTAGGGTGATTATAATAATAATAATAATAATAATAATAATAATTTATAATAATTATTGCTCATTACTTTTAACGTTATTAATTATTGATGCCATTATTATTATTATGTAAAGCTCTAAACCTGTGTGGGTTATTGAGCATTGATCAGGGTGCAGAAGCTGGAGTTTTAAATAACAAACTTGGGCTTCATAATACAATGTTGCTTAAACATTATTAAAATCCTTCAAAATTAAAAAAAAAAAAAAAAAAAAAATTTCATACATGTCCTGTGCATGGAGACAAACCCAGAAGATTTTGATTGATCCGTATATTTCGACCCCCTTCTGGGATCCTCTTCAGCAGATCTGCTGAAGAGGATCCCAGAAGGGGATTATATTAATGTACATTATTAATGTACATTAATATAAATAGTTTCTGTCTCCATGTAATACTTCAGTAAAGTGTCGCATGACATATTATTATTATTATAATCGAGGGGGAAGCGCTAAACCCGTAGGATTATACAGCGATCACATGACAAAGAATAGGGAGGTGATGCTGGCGAAGGGCTCTTGATCCAGGAAATTGGAACTCCATATTTTTCTACCTTCCCTTCCTCTCTCTCCCCTCCCTCCTTCCCTCGCCCCTCTCTCTCTCCTCCTCTCTCTCTCCCCTCTCTCTCCCTCTCTCTCCCTCTCTCTCCCCTCTCTCTCCCTCTCTCTCTCCCCTCTCTCTCTCCCCTCTCTCTCTGGGTTGCAAGTGCATGATTGAAGACAAGTACGTATGAAGGACTCGACAAACCTCACAAAGAATTGAACTTTAATTTATAGCTCAACTCGGGTGATTTGTTGTCGAATTCTGAACCTGTTTAGACACACTATCATGTTCAACAACACTCCTCGTTCACGCTACATCTCGATTCTAATGTTGTAGTCACTAGTGTAATGGACTAAAGATAGTAGTTATAGTAGTAGTTGTGTAATAATATAAGTAGAAGCAATGATAGTAGCTATACTGTTAGTAGTAGTAGTAGTGTAGTAGTATTAGTAGTAGTATAAGTAGCAGCAATAGTAGCGGTAGTATAATTAATAGTAATAGGGTAAAATTTATATCCATCATGATAGCATTATTTCCTTTTTTTTTAAGATTCGATTTATTTTTTCAGATTTTTCGTATAAATTGTTTTTCACTCATATTTTCAATTTGGACAATGTAGCCGGAGGTGAAGGGTGAGGGTGGGGGTGGTGGTGTGGGGGGGGGTTAGATTAGAGCCTCCACCACTAAAAACTTAATATAAAAAATTACACGAACAACGCAGTAGTCGATGTGGCCTCGACTAGACACGTCCGGTGCCAATGCAACACTTGCCCATTCATGCACAGTCACTGTCCACCACACCATTACACCAACCCAGAAGTACTTCCTTATCGACGCCACTTCATAGTTTTGCTCCAATGACCTACAATTTTCTTGCCAAACAAATGCTTTTTTTTTTTTTTTTAAATCTGAATTCATCCGGCTTAAATCTGTTTCATCCGTCTCTCTCTCTCTCTGTTTGATATCTGCAACACTACATTTGTATCCCCTTAATTTAAACCTAACATCCACTTATGCACCTCAGTCCTGTCTTCTCTCATTGTACGTCCTTCAAGAGTGCAGGTTCTGGGAGTGTCACAATTTACCTTCCTATGAAAGACTCCTGCTGCAGGAGCATTTGTCATCCTTCTCTGCAGTGTAATATAAACTAGAGAACAAAGTCAGGATAACGTGACTGGAAGAATTTCCATCCCCCGAAAACCCGCATTTAGGAACTTCGTGACGATGTTTCGATCCATCGGCATAAGGTTTCTAAGTGCAGTTTTTTTGGGGGTAATTATATATAATAAACCAGTGTCGTGGACAAAGGACTATACACTTTTCCAGGCTGGTACACAGAGGTGTATACTTCTCAGTGTATGCATACTTAGTTTAATTTAATCCCCCATTTATCTGGCAAGTATTCTGGACTGGTGGTGTAGAGGCGACATGCAGCCAAGGCTTATTGACCCTCGTCCAGTGGACAGTCTGTAAACCTGACTCCTTACACTGAACTGCGTCGGTTGACACTAGACCAGAGAGGCTTTGAAGTTCAGACAGTAATTCGAGCATCCTCAGTAAAGATCCTCAGTAAAGATCTTCAGTAGAAATCCTCAGTAGAGACCCTCAGTAGAGATCCTCAGTAGAGACCCTCAGTAGAGATCCTCAGTAGAGACCCTCAGTAGAGATCCTCAGTAGAGACCCTCAGTAGAGATCCTCAGTAGAGACCCTCAGTAGAGATCCTCAGTAGAGATCCTCAGTAGAGACCCTCAGTAGAGATCCTCAGTAGAGACCCTCAGTAGAGACCCTCAGTAGAGATCCTCAGTAGAGACCCTCAGTAGAGACCTCAGTAGAGACCTCAGTAGAGACCTCAGTAGAGACCCTCAGTAGAGATCCTCAGTAGAGATCCTCAAGTAGAGACCCTCAGTAGAGATCCTCAGTAGAGACCTCAGTAGAGACCCTCAGTAGAGACCTCAGTAGAGATCCTCAGTAGAGACCTCAGTAGAGATCCTCAGTAGAGACCTCAGTAGAGATCCTCAGTAGAGACCCTCAGTAGAGATCCTCAGTAGAGATCCTCAGTAAAGATCCTCAGTAGAGACCTCAGTAGAGACCCTCAGTAGAGATCCTCAGTAGAGACCTCAGTAGAGATCCTCAGTAGAGACCTCAGTAGAGACCCTCAGTAGAGATCCTCAGTAGAGACCCTCAGTAGAGACCCTCAGTAGAGACCCTCAAGTAAGACCCTCAAAAGAGACCCAGTTTATTAGAGATCCTCATAGAGATCCTCAGTAGAGACCTCAGTAGAGATCCTCAGTAGAGACCCTCAGTAGAGATCCTCAGTAGAGACCCTCAGTAGAGAACCTCAGTAGAGATCCTCAGTAGAGAACCTCAGTAGAGACCCTCAGTAGAGACCCTCAGTAGAGACCCTCAGTAGAGACCCTCAGTAGAGATCCTCAGTAAAGATCCTCAGTAAAGATTCTCAGTAGAGACCCTCAGTAGAGACCCTCAGTAGAGATCCTCAGTAGAGACCCTCAGTAGAGACCCTCAGTAGAGATCCTCAGTAGAGACCCTCAGTAGAGACCCTCAGTAGAGATCCTCAGTAGAGATCCTCAGTAGAGATCCTCAGTAGAGATCCTCAGTAGAGATCCTCAGTAGAGATCCTCAGTAGAGACCCTCAGTAGAGATCCTCAGTAGAGACCCTCAGTAGAGACCCTCAGTAGAGATCCTCAGTAGAGACCCTCAGTAGAGACCCTCAGTAGAGATCCTCAGTAGAGATCCTCAGTAGAGATCCTCAGTAGAGATCCTCAGTAGAGATCCTCAGTAGAGATCCTCAGTAGAGATCCTCAGTAGAGATCCTCAGTAGAGACCCTCAGTAGAGACCCTCAGTAGAGACCCTCAGTAGAGACCCTTAGTAAAGTATAAAACTTGGTAAATGATACCGACAAGGGTTTTATTAAGAAGATAGATACTTGAGCAAATACTAGAGCATACTAGAAAACGTTTCGGTCGTAGTGATCGTGATCAAGATCCCTGGATCGAAACGTGTTTTCTAACATGTCCTAGAGTTAGTTCACGTGTCTTTTTTTTACCCTTGGTAAAGATGGAAAAGGCTTCTGTGATGTCTCTCCCATGCACCTCCATGTTCCCAAGATCTCTCATGGTCTCCCATGCCCCTCCATGTTCCCAAGATCTCTCATGGTCTCCCATGCACCTCCATGCTCCCAAGATCTCTCATGGTCTCCCATGCACCTCCATGTTCCCAAGATCTCTCATGGTCTCCCATGTCCCTTTATGTTCCCAAGATCTCTCATGGTCTCCCATGCACCTCCATGTTCCCAAGATCTCTATGGTCTCCCATGCCCTCCATGTTCCCAAGATCTCTCATGGTCTCCCATGTCCCTTTATGTTCCCAAGATCTCTCATGGTCTCCCATGCACCTCCATGTTCCCAAGATCTCTCATGGTCTCCCATGTCCCTTTATGTTCCCAAGATCTCTCATGGTCTCCCATGCACCTCCATGTTCCCAAGATCTCTCATGGTCTCCCATGCCCCTCCATGTTCCCAAGATCTCTCATGGTCTCCCATGCACCTCCATGCTCCCAAGATCTCTCATGGTCTCCCATGCACCTCCATGTTCCCAAGATCTCTCATGGTCTCCCATGTCCCTTTATGTTCCCAAGATCTCTCATGGTCTCCCATGCACCTCCATGTTCCCAAGATCTCTCATGGTCTCCCATGCACCTCCATGTTCCCAAGACCTCTCATGGTCTCCCATGCCCCTCCATGTTCCAAGATCTCTCATGGTCTCCCATGCACCACCATTTTTTCCCAAGATCTCTCATGGTCTCCATGACCTCCATGTTTCAGACTCATGGTCTCCCATGCACCCCATTTCCAAGATCTCTCATGGTCTCACATGTACCTCCATTTCCCAAGATCTCTCATGGTCTCACATGTACCTCCATGTTCCTAAGATCTCTCATGGTCTCACATGTACCTCCATGTTTCCAAGATCTCTCATGGTCTCCCATGCACCACCATTTTTTCCCAAGATCTCTCATGGTCTCACATGTACCTCCATGTTCCCAAGATCTCTCATGGTCTCACATGTACCTCCATGTTCCCAAGATCTCTCATGGTCTCACATGTACCTCCATGTTCCCAAGATCTCTCATGGTCTCACATGTACCTCCATGTTCCTAAGATCTCTTATATTATACCATGCACCTTAATTTTTTCCCAAGATCTCTCATGGTCTCCAATGCACCTTCGTGTTCTCAAAATCTCTCAGTCTCCCATGCACCTTCATTTATCCCCAAGATCTCTCATGCATCTCCATTTTTTCCCAAGATCTCCCATGGTCTCCCATGCACCTCCTTTACTCCCATACACTCCAGTGCACTATCGTGTGTTCACATGTACTATGTGCAGCCATATCCTCTGTGCACTATTATGTGCTCATATGTGTTCCCATACATTCTATGTACTCTGATTCACTGGTGTGTACTCTCACGTGCTCTCACACACTTCCCCACCCCTCCTCCCCCCCCTAACATAAAGGTAATAGCAGGGAACAAAAATAACGAGAATAATGGTACAATTATCATATATTTTTAATTATTGCAGTTATTATTAATCATTTTCCTTAATTTTAAGAAAAAAAACTTAAAGGAACAGAGTTCCACTGAACAACGGTAACCGGCGCATGAACAGGGGTTATTTAACAGGACTCCCAACGGTAGAGGAGAGAGCTTTCTCCTGCATGGCTAGGTGAGCCGAGGCAAACAGAACAAACAGAAAGTTCAAAGGGGAAGCATAAGCCTGCGCAACAGGACGTAGCGGGGCGAGGGAGGGGGTTCGAACTCCCCTCTGAAGAGGGGTCAACGGAAGACAACAGAGAGCTCCGGTCAACGGAAGGCAGGAGGGCTCGCGATTGCAATCTAGCGTTCGCGTACCAAATTAGCGACGGATCGATGCGTACACGCACCTCCGTTCCCAGATAGCACGAACACTCGCATGCGAGCGTATATGCTAAGTGAGGCGTATCAGACAACGATATTGTTGTAGTAGTAGTAGTAGTAGTAGTAGTAGTAGTAGTAGTAGTAGTAGTAGCAATAGTAGTAGTTGAAATAGTTGTATAGTATTTATTAGTAATAGTAGAAGTAATAGGTAATATTAGCAGTAGTAATATTAGTGGTAATGTAGTGGCAGAGGTATGGTACTAACATTAATAATAATTTTAATACTAATAATTAATATCTACTACTACTACCACTGCAATTATCACTGTTGTTATAACTATTGTTATAACTCTGGCGTCTGCAACACGAATCATCAACAGAGCCGCTGACAACACAGTTCCCCACCTCGTCTTGAAGGAGCGACTCAAGGAGAGCTTAGAGGAGCCTTAATCAACGTAGGTGAGCGGAAATGACTGGCATACCAGCTTCCTGAGTCATGCCACAGCTATACTCATTCACCCCACCCACTCGAACCCACACGCGTGTATACACTCACGCACAAGTCCAAAAAAGGAGAGTACACTCACTAACACACACACGAGACTAACTTTAAACAACGTGGAAGGCAAATTATTTTTTTTGGGGACTATTGTTATAAGACGGCTGGAACGACGGTAGATCACTAAGGGTGTGTGTTGAAAAGGAATGGAAATGTATGAGCATATGAGTCATAATGGAGAATCGTGGTTCACAAAAATGTACTAATTGGTAAACAATTCAGTTTTCGGGTTGCTGGTTCAGGTATGTTAAATCTATTAAGTTATTACGAGCTAATTGTACTTGTTTAGACTTAAAAAAAAAGTCTTTTTATGAGCATTCCCCATAAGACTAATTTAGAAACCGCAAAATATAGGATGAAGAAAAACTATTAAAATGGATGAGTGAATTTTTTTGTGTGTTGTACGAATCAGTCAGTAAAAAGTCACATGGAAATGCACAGAGTAGATTTTCATTCTTCTCGTGTCTATAAGCGAATTCCCTCATTTCATTTTGGATATTTTTTTTTATGTATTCGAAGACCAGACACAAGAGAGGCGAGAGTCTATTCCTGTAACTATAAATAAGGATGTACAAACATTTAGTCACACAATGTAGGAATTGTGAAGTGATAAAAAAATTGGAAAATGCGGCTGTGGGATGGTGTTCGGGGCTTTTGAAAACATCGTTGAAATAGAAACAGTTAAATAACACGTGGAAAAAATATGTTCCAGAAAGGAGAAATAAAAAATATAAAGAAATCTAAATATTGGAAGTGGAAATGGAAGAGAAGAGGGAAGAGACATGGTAAATATATATATATATATATATATATATATATATATATATATATATATATATATATATATATATATATAGTGTGTGTGTGTGTGTGTGTGTGTGTGTACTCACCTAGTTGTGGTTGCAGGGGTCGAGACATAGCTCCTGGCCCCGCCTCTTCACTGGCCGCTACTGGGTCACTCTCCCTGCGCCATGAGCTTTATCATACCTCTTCTTAAAGCTGTGTATGGAACCTGCCTCCACTACATCGCTTCCTAAGCTATTCCACTTCCCGACTACTCTGTGACTGAAGAAATACTTCCTAACATCCCTGTGATTCATCTGAGTCTTCAACTTCCAACTGTGTCCCCTTGTTGCTGTGTCCCATCTTTGGAACATTCTGTCTCTGTCAACTTTGTCAATTCCTCTCAGTATTTTATTATATGTCGTTATCATGTCCCCCCTATCTCTCCTGTCCTCCAGTGTCGTCAGGTCGATTTCCCTTAACCTCTCCTCGTAGGACATACCCCTTAGCTCCGGGACTAGTCTTGTTGCAAACCTTTGCACTTTCTCTAGTTTCTTTACGTGCTTGGATAAATGTGGGTTCCAAACTGGTGCTGCATACTCCAGTATGGGCCTAACGTACACAGTGTACAGAGTCCTGAACGATTCTTTATTAAGATGTCGGAATGCTGTTCTTAGGTTTGCTAGGCGCCCGTATGCTGCAGCAGTTATTTGGTTGATGTGCGCCTCAGGAGATGTGCCTGGTGTTATACTCACCCCAAGATCTTTTTCCTTGATTGAAGTTTGTAGTCTCTGGCCCCCTAGACTGTACTCCGTCTGCGGTCTTCTTTGCCCTTCCCCAATCTTCATGACTTTGCACTTGGTTGGGTTGAACTCCAGGAGCCAATCACTGGACCAGGCTTGCAGCCTATCCAGATCCCTTTGTAGTTCTGCCTGGTCCTCTTCCGATTGAATTCTTCTCATCAACTTCACATCATCTGCAAACAGGGACACTTCGGAGTCTATTCCTTCCGTCATGTCGTTCACAAACACCAGAAACAGCACCGGTCCTAGGACTGACCCCTGTGGAACCCCACTCGTCACCGGCGCCCACTCTGACACCTCGGCACGGACCATGACTCGCTGCTGTCTTCCTGACAGGTATTCCCTGATCCATTGTAGTGCCTTCCCCTGTGTGTGTGTGTGTGTGTCGTGCCGAATAGGTAAAACTTGCGATTTTGGCTTAAATGGCAACGCTCTTCTTGCCGAATAGGGCAAGTGAAAATTTGTGTATGCAATAATTTCGCAAAAATCATTCTGAACCTAACGAAAAGGTATATTTCATTGTTTATTAACTTATTGTAAACTTATCTAAAATATATTTAGTTGGATTAGGCTAAATTAAATTGAGCTTGTTATAATAAGGTTAGGTAAATTTTCTAAGGTTCCTTTGGTACAAAATTATTAATTTTTACATTAACATAAATGAAATAAAAATATCTTTAAACGTATAAGAGAAATTTTTAAAAAGGAGTTAATTTTAAATAAGTTCTTGCTAACTGACCAAATTTACCTATTCGGCACGACATATATATATATATATATATATATATATATATATATATATATATATATATATATATATATATATATATATATATATAAATATCTCGACAAGAAATGGAAACAGACCCACACGAATCATACACAACAGAGGTGAAGCAGGAAGAACGAGGACACCTGGACTGCACTAGCATCAGCTGAAGAATGCTTTCGACATAATGACACACAAAGGAATTTGAAGGTAAAGGACTAACTGAACAACAGAAAAGATTCATTATTTTGACTGAAGCATAAGGATGAAACACTTATCAGTGGCGTCCCTCAAGGATCACTGCTGGGCCTCAGTTTCTTCCTAGTGTATATGAAGAATGAATTTTCAGAAAATTACTCAAAACCTTGTTTGTGGATGTCAAAGCAATGAGAATAATAACTTAGAAAGAAAACATAGATGTAGATCTACTTGGATAAAGTAATCCTGCGGTGAGTTCGGAAGCTGAAAAATGGGGAAAGAACACGAAGGACTGAGTAACAACAACGGGAAGGGGAAAATATGAGGGGGAGGAAAGATGAGGGGAAAGCAACTCAAGATGAGCTACAATTAACCATTGCTTTAAAAGTATTCCCTGAAGCATACATAAACAGTCATATGTAAAACAAGCAAAGTTAGCAAATACAAGAGTGGCACTTCGGAATCTTTCCAAAGACTTAAAAAAAACTAACCTTAAATGCGAGACTTATTCCTGAATCTGCAGCGCCCGAGTGGAACCCTTACCCAGTGAAACACAAAGTGAAAGTAGAGAAAGTCCAGATGCTGCATCCAGAGGAAATGAGCTATTTAGAAAGAATCCGATAGGCCTCCCAACACTTTAAGAGACGAATAAAAGAATTAGATATGAACACGACATCGAAAATACTCGAGTATGAACCAGAGGTAGCAACAAAAACAGACTCATGTTGCATGTTGCACACACAAATAAGGCACACATATCACTCAAGCTATCACATAAAATTTCTAATAAATACTGGAATGAGTTCCACAGTGACACAGTGGAAGCAGACTCCACACCAGGCTTTAATAACAGGTAAGACAGGGGGGACTATTCCTTACCAGCCGGCCGAAAGGGAAGAGATGGGACCAAGAACTAGAGCTCATCTTATTCAACCCCTTTGCTAACAAACATGCAGGTACAAATAAAGCAAAGAAAGTAATACATGTGATTGTTGTAGGCTTGAGATCAGTAACAATAAGACAGGTTTCCCTGCCACATGCCATCACATAGGGTGGGTTTCCCTGCCACATGCCATCACATAGGGCGGGTTTCCCTGCCACATTCCATCACACAGGGTGGGTTTCCCTGCCACATGCCATCACATAGGGTGGGTTTCCCTGCCACATGCCATCACATAGGGCGGGTTTCCCTGCCACATTCCATCACACGGCGGGTTTCCCTGCCACATGCCATCACACAGGGCGGGTTTCCCAGCCACATTCCATCACACAGGAAGTCACATACATGAAGTAATGCACACGTCATCCTGTGCTGAGAGACTTCAGTAAGGCCACAAGGATACTGTCCAGCATTCCACTATGCATTCAGTGGCTACGGTGATTATTACAAAACATCACTAATATTTATAATCTTTACTATTAAAATTATTTGGCATAAAAATAAGGAGTCTAACTCCTACTCTTATCTTTGGTATATATATATATCACTTACAAAGTAACATACACACACAACCCGCACATATAAAAGGGAGGAGCTTACGACGACGTTTACAAAGTCACACTAACACACAGAGACGGAGGAAGGGGTATTTATAGGCCTATAAATACCCCTTCCTCCGTCTCTGTGTGTTAGTGTGACTTTGTAAATGGTCCAAGTCGGGCCGAAACGTCGTCGTAAGCTCCTCCCTTTTATATGTGCGGGTTGTGTGTGTATTGTTCCAGTCACGGTATTGTGCCTTTTTTGTTATTTATACAAAGTAACATACATTTACAACACTATTTTTCAATCAAATACCAATTACAAATTAAATAGTCATGACCCTATCTCCGTGTCATACATGGCACTTCCTTTTCCCTGTTGTTATCTGACATTAAAACACTCACCGGGTTACACGACACCCTTACGTTCCACCACACTTGTGTCGTGTCATACGACACTCAGTATGCGGTAAATGACCAGTGAAGCCAGCAGAAGCCTGGGAGCAACTGAAGTCAGCAGACTGGGTAAGAGATACCCACACTGATCAGCAGACTGAGTAAAGTCCGCAGGTAACAGCCAGCAAGGAACTGAGGTCAGCAGACTGAGTGAGGTCCGTAACAGAAGCCAACGAGGAACTGACTTCAGCAGACTAAGTGAAGTCCGCAGTTAACAGAAGTCAGCGAGGAACTGAATTCAGCATACTGAGTGAGAGAGACCCACAGGTCACTAAGGTCTGCAAGTAACAGAAACCTGCGAGGAACTGAGGGAGGCCAGCTCCGCAGCCCCAGTGGGTGATGACGTACCCAGTGGTACTGCAGGCCG
The DNA here is from genome assembly GCA_009830355.1 of Cherax destructor. Classification (NCBI taxonomy): domain Eukaryota; kingdom Metazoa; phylum Arthropoda; class Malacostraca; order Decapoda; family Parastacidae; genus Cherax; species Cherax destructor. The sequence continues at coordinate 729,054 of WNWK01000019.1, forward strand.
GCAGGTTAACGATATAACCAACAGTGTGCTAGGAGGCCGCACCAGTGGTTGTGATAACATTTTCTTCAGGAGACTTAGAAGTATCTCTCCTAACGTAGATCTGTCTTAGAACGACCGCTCAGTGGTACTTGTGGTCATATCTGAGGCTTTCTGCTGGCTCTCCTCTTAAACCCGCAAGAAATTTCAGATCACTCTATAAACTGTGATGCTAGAACTGGTAGCCTTCAAAGTTTCGTTCCAGCAGAACTGGAGTTACTATTACTCAGGACGACCTCTTCTACACAGAAGGAAAAGTTAATTTATTGACCATTATGACAAAATAAATAAAAGATTTAATGGATCACTATTTTTTTTTAACAAGAGAGCATTGTTGTTCTAAGCAGGGAAAGTGATTCAAAATCTCCCATGTTCTAAGTAGGCAGGAGAGAGTAATTCAAAGTCTCCCATGTTCTAAGTAGGCAGGAGAGAGTAATTAAAAGTCTCCCATGTTCTAAGTAGGCAGGAGAGAGTGATTCAAAGTCTCCCATGTTCTAAGTAGGCAGGAGAGAGTGATTCAAAGTCTTCCGTGTTCTAAGTAAGCAGGAGAGAATGATTCAAAGTTCCCCATGTTCTAAGTAGGCAGGAAAGAGTGATTCAAAGTCTCCCATGTTCTAAGTAGACAGGAGAGAGTGATTCAAAGTCTCCCATGTTCTAAGTGGATAGGAAAGAGAGTGATTCAAAGTCTCCCATGTTCTAAGTGGATAGGAGAGAGAGTGATTCATTCTCTGTTGTGTTCTAAGCAGAGAGGAGTAAGTAATTCAAAGTCGCAAATGTTCTAAGTAAGAAGGAGAGAATGATTAAAGTATATGCACTCCCAACACCAGGAGCTGAACCTCAACCATCACCCTCCACCAGCATACATTCCTTACCATACATTCTCCCATCCTCCTCTCACATGTCCAACTCCAGCCTGAATCTTCCTTCTTTTAAGTAGTGGGTTAATTATAAAAGCCTCACACATCCTGGGACCCCTCGACGATTAGCATTCTGTGCAATCAGTGAAGTTGTCACAGTCTGTGATTTTCATTTTCTCGAATCTCCTGATTAGCATTACAATGGCCTTCCCTCGTCTACCTTTCCTCTCTTTTCTCCCTATGTGGCAATTCCTAGAAAAAGTGGTCTCTGCTATCACCTCAGTTATTTTGGTTTCGGTGATTCTGATGAAATTTGGGTGATGCTTTTGTACTCTGTCATTTAGTTTAATGATCATGTTAGATACTCTGTCGAGAGCTTTAATTGGATGTGTCCTATTTTCTCTAGTTGTTCATTCTATTTGGTGTGAGTCTGGGTGTAGGGGAGGAGGTGTACGTGTGGATAGAGCTAGGTGGAAATAAGATGGTTGACGTAAGTGGATGGGAAGGCAGAGGAAGGGGGTGTATTTATGTTACTAGGAGGAGAGAAGTAGGGAGGAGGGGGAGTGGGGAGAGAAGGAGACGACGGGAGGAAGAGAGGAGAATGTGAGTAGGAAGTGGTATGCAGTAAAGTGTTAGAAGAGTGAAAGGGTGTGACGGAGGAGGAGGAGGAAGTATGGATGAGGTAATTGGGTATCAGGAAAAGAGAGCCAGAGATAAACTGCGTCAGAGCCCTGCTGATCTCTCCCACGGTGTTGACAGACCTGGCTGTGATCTCTCCCACGGTGCTGACAGACCTGGCTGTGATCTCTTCCACGGTGCTGACAGACCTGGCTGTGATCTCTCCCACGGTGTTGACAGACCTGGCTGTGATCTCTCCCACGGTGCTGACAGACCTGGCTGTGATCTCTCCCACGGTATTGACAGACCTGGCTGTGATATCTCCCACGGTGTTGATAGACCTGGCTATGATCTCCCACGGTGCTGACAGACCTGGCTGTGATCTCTCTCATGCTGTTGACAGACCTGGCTGTGATCTCTCCCACGGTGCTGACAGACCTGGCTGTGATGTCTCCCACGGTGCTGACAGACCTGGCTGTGGTCTCTTCCACGGTGCTGACAGACCTGGCTGTGGTCTCCCACGGTGCTGACAGACCTGGCTGTGGTCTCTTCCACGGTGCTGACAGACCTGGCTGTGGTCTCTCCCATGGTGCTGACAGACCTAGTTTTCACCTGATTTTCATCTTAGAAAAAAGAACTCCAGGTTGTGAATATCAGTTGTTAATTATGGTCAAAATTAAAATGTCTCGGCTAGGAAGCCAGCGACTCGCACTGAGGGCGCACTTCTCTTATTCTCTGAAACCTAAACGAACCATTGTTGAAACCTAAAATTCTTTTGCGAATTGTTAATTGTCTCAGCACATGAAAAAATAGCAACGCACTTCTTGCCGAATAGGGCAAGCGAAAATTTGTGTATCCAATAATTTCGCAAAAATCATTCTGAATCTAACGAAAAAAAATAGTATTTCATTGTGTTTGTTTATTATTAAATTATATATATTATATATAATTATATATAATATATTTAGTTGTATTAGGCTAAATTAAATTGCGCTTGTTATAATAAGGTTAGGTAAGTTGTCTAAGGATCTTTTGGTAGAAAATCATTATTTTTTATATTAACACAAAAAAATATATCTTTAAATGTATAAGAGAAAATTTTAGAAAGGACTTAATTTTAAATGACCAGTTTTACCTATTCGGCACAACATATATGTATGTCGTTTTTCTTTTTTTCTTTTCAGTCCCCATTTTCCATCCCTCTCTTTCTCTCTCGACATCTCTTCTTTTCTTTCTTCCCTCACCACCCCTTCTCTTTCTATGCCCCTCTCCAAAATTTCTTTTCCTTTCTCTCAACCCCTTTCCTCCCCTCAATCCACCCCTCTCCATTTCCATCTACGTTTTTCTTCACCACTAATTCCTCTTTCTCACCTTATCCAAACCTTCCTCATAATTTTCCTCTCGTTAATTCCCCTTCTCTTTCATGTCTTCGCCCTACGCCCATTCCTTCTTTCCACTCATTTTCCATTCTCACCTCTGTCCCCTTCCAATCCCTTCCTTCCCTCACCTCCCTCCCAACCTCGTTCAAATTTACTCTACCTCGCCCCCCCCCAAAAAAAAAAATTAAATCTCACGTGTATTATACATAGTTATTAAGATTCTCATTGAAATTCATTTCGCAGATTAAATATGAAAGTTAAATACCTAGTCAAGCTAGCTCTTCTCTCTCTCTCTCTCTCTCTCTCTCTCTCTCTCTCTCTCTCTCTCTCTCTCTCATATGGGGTTATACAACACCTGCGGAATGAGGAGGGTATCACCGGCAAGAGACTACGGCAGCTTTATATTTACATCTTTGGTTTGAAGCCTGTCGGCTGCAGGGAAGCCATGTGACCTGTTCACATCCGTCAAGAATACTTTAATCTCTAAAATAGGGAGTAAACTCTCAATGTATATACACCGATATACACCTCTCAGTGTATATATAAAGATACAAACCTCTCAGTGTATATACAGAGATATACACCTCTCAGTATATATACAGAGATACACACCTCTCAGTATATATACAGAGATACACACCTCTCAGTGTATATACAGAGATACACACCTCTCAGTGTATATACACAAATACATATCTTTCTGGATATATATCCTATAGTCGTTTTATTAAGAGGTCAATAACTAATTAAAAAATATAGGACATTTTGATACAGGTTGTTAATATTAATTAGAATTTTAAAACAATTGCGCAAGATATTACCTCGGCGCGACGCCCAACCAATATTTTTCCTCTAAAAGATGGTTGATTGGGTTTAAAGCCTATCGACCACTCCAAGGGTCGTTAAGACCGCATGTCACCTGATTACTACCGGTCAAGATGACTCGAATTACTAAAATAGGGGTTAAAGTATATTATCACACACGGAGGTGCAAGCTTGCAGTGATGGGAGGTGCCGTTACCTGTGTCTTGTCTTCGGTTAGTAGGTAGTTTGGGGCACCTAATGAGGTTTCACATGTGCCTGCGTTTCAGAGGGTCATTTGAGGTATGATGCTCCGGCACTTCTGGCAAGACAGCTGCTGAATGAGCGACGGTGAATGTGCTTTCTTCTCCGGGACACCGTACCTTAGTGGGAAGGGGGGGGGGAATAACCGACGAGGTTAAAAAAAATATGTACCTGGAGCCAAGGAGTGTAACCTAGTCACATAAAGCCTTTTATTTTTCATATTTAAGAAACATCAGAAGAGAAAAACGTAGCTAAAAGGTTTTGTTTTATAAAGAGGCTTTGATCCCTTGTTACAAACACTTTTATGAGAGACTCAAAGAAATAAACGTTCAAGAGGAGAGTTCTTCCCCGACACTACTAATTCTCTCCTCAAACCTAATTAATATATATATATATATATATATATATATATATATATATATATATATATATATATATATATATATATATATATATATATATAATGAATAAACAGAAGAACGGATGGGGATTCGAATCGTGGTAATTATTACATATAAATCGTTCCAAATGAGATTCCTTCAATATAATGACGTGTTTATGTAAAGAGTTACTATGTTGTAAGATCATTTCCCTCCTCCTACTTCTCTCTCTCTCTCTCTCTCTCTCTCTCTCTCTCTCTCTCTCTCTCTCATCTATCTCTCTCGGATTTATGCCGACCTCTCCTCTCCCCATTATTACCTCTTCATGCCCTCGCACTCTCCCCTCCTCAGGGCTTTCATCCTCCTCCATCACCGTCGTCATCATCTCACCAGCACTCACTTTTCAACACCCACCCACAATCTTACCTTCATAACCATCTGATTACAATTTTCTTTCCCTGAGTTTTATTAGTGCCGTTTTTCCCACCCCCTCCCCCGCCCCGGGATAAAAGACGAAGCCTCTTCTTTCACAAATGAATATTCATTAGATTTTTTTTACCCCTTTATAACGTTTTTCAAAAAGGTTATTTTTTTTTGATAGAATTATATTTTTCGTGGTTCCACTCTACCAGTCACCTTTAAAGTCCTCATGATTGCATTTATTTAAAAAGTGAAAAGCTAGAGAATCTCCATACGCGGGATTTTTGAGGCTATCGACCACACTAGGCTCATTAAGACCGCAGGAACCTGTCCACTACCACTCAAGAATACTGGAATCCCTTAGGAAGGATCTTTCAGTGTAGTTTTTTTTTAAGAAAACCTTGTCATCACCACTACACACTATACAAAAACTATCACCATTAAGCACTATACAACTCTATCAACACATCACTATATAAAACTATCAACACATCACTATATAAAACTATCAACACATCACTATACAAAACTATCAACACATCACTATACAAAATATCAACACATCACTATCTCACACAGCAATGATCGTGTGGTCGAAGAAACTTAATGTTAATTCACTGTTGAAATTAATCCACGGAAATCAGCCTGAACTTCACGAAATTTCTTCATTTTATTCGTGCTAAATCTAAATTATGCTGACCAAACTGATTTAAACTTGGAATAAGTTGAGGTTAAGATGGAATGAAGTCAGGTTAAGATGGAATGAAGTCAGGTTAAGATGGAATGAAGTCAGGTTAAGATGGAATGAAGTCAGGTTAAGATGGAATAAGCTAAATTACGTTACGTTAATTTAAGCAAGTTTAGGCTAACTTAGGCTAACTTGCGAAGTTAGTAGAAGTTATGCCTAATGAGCCAAATTAAGTCAGTTGTCCTTATTGCTTTAAAAATATATACGTATAATTTTTTTAAAACTTCATTGTATATATTAGATATATTCATAAAAATTAACAAGGTATACAGATAATTATGCATCAGGTCTATGGAAAGTGTGTATTATAAATATATATATATATATATATATATATATATATATATATATATATATATATATATATATATATATAATCGTCACACAAAAAAATGTGAAGAAAATGTTAATGTGTGAAGCACTGTGAGAAGAGTGATGAACAGCGAGCGAGCAAACACAGGTAAGTTGATCCGAGGGAAGAATGTAGAGCAGGTGAGAAGGGAGGTGAGGCCCCAGGCTGTGAACTAGATTTTCCGAGCCGTCGTGATGACAATGGATGTTCCTGGGGTATATATTACCGGCACCCCCAGGCTGGACAATGCCACTATAATGGGAAAAGGAGGGGGTAGGAGTGGTACAGAAGTGACAGTGATGTGAGGGGTAAACGAGAGAGAGAGAGGAAGAGGATACAAGAATGTTTCCCGACCAATCTATCAGCTGCTGGAGAAGCATTGGGCCGTCAGTCCTCCTTCCTGGAGTGTCGAGGCAGCCTATTCTCTCTCCGCCTAGTCATAATCGTATAGATTTTAACGTTTCATGTTGCCTGGCGGTCACTTCGTTGCCAGAAGCATCGCGGCTGCTTTCTTTTTTTTTAATTGCTGATTTGGGGTTAAGTATACGAGTAGTATAAAGTTTTATGCAACTTAAAAATAAAGAAAATAGCATTTTTATGTTTACCGGAAGCGATAAAAAATTTGACGCTTTGTACTTCGCAAAAAAAATGTAATGAGGATACTTTGGTATAATTACACACACACACACACACACACACTGAAAAAAATTCGCAGATCAAGTACCGAAAAGTTTAAATAATTTACAGGGAAGAGGTGGTGAGGGAAGAAAGCTTAAGCCCTTATTAAAGAACTTGCAGATCATTCATGGAACTGGCTAGTGTTTAACTAGGGTTGACACAGTCGCAGAAGTGAAAGGAATCAGATGCTACATGAGCAGGCATGACAAGCGAGATCCCATAAGGGCAGGTACTGGTACCCGTACTTTTCAGTCGTACGAGTACATAAACAAACTAGCCAAGAGTGAGAGTACTGCGCATCGTTAAGACGTCTGATTGTATCAGTATTCGTATCATCAGCTCAGTCCACTTGCTCATAAATCTACATTACACTTGCTCACGCATGTATTTGCATCCTCAGCACAGCTGTTCAAGTCTGTGTCCACACCAGCTTGCTTCTATTTTGAATACACTTGCTCATGTAATCCTTGCTTCTTCCCCACCCATCAACACCCCCAGCCTACACCTGTGTCACCATCATCACCCCCAGCCTACACCTGTGTCACAATCAACACGCCCAGCCTACACCTGTGTCACCATCAACACCCCCAGCCTACACATGTGTCACCAACACACCTGCCTACACCTGTGTCACAATCAACACACCTGCTCACATAATCCTCCCATCCGTCCCCATCGTTCAGCACACCTGCTCATATATTCCTTGCACCAGCACACACCTGTGTCACCATCAGCACCCCTGCTCATGATATATACACAGCCGTCACTGCTCTATTGCAGTGCATAAAACAAGCGGAGGGGATTCAAGTTTCAGGTAACCCTTTTAGGCCAACAACCTCCCTGCATTAGTTTGTTACTCCCAGCTAGAAATTATTGACCTCTTTACTAAGTGGAGCTGGTAAAGCGAGTACTTCCCCTCAGTGTGTATATAATATATATATATATATATATATATATATATATTTGCTTTTGCGACGAAGCTTCTTGAGTCCTGTCATGTTTACTCTTAAAACTATACATGGAGTTCGCTTCTGCTACTTTCACAATCAATTTGTTGCATTTTCGTGTTACCTTGACGCTGAAAAAGTACTTCCTATCATCCCTGTTGATCATCTGTGTGCTTAACTTTCATGCATCTCCCCTCGTACCTGATCCTAATATAGGGATTCAAGTAAACTTTCAGCGATATATACCTCTCACTGCATATAGAAAGAGAAATATACCTCTCGGTGCATATACACAGATATACACCACCCCTTCCCCTCTCTGTCTGTCTCTGTCTCTTTCTCTCTGTCAGTATATATGACCTTGACACCACACGGCTTCACCAGACACAAAACATAACCTCGGCGTAAATGCTTTGGCACGGAAGAGAGAATTTTGTATATATAGATCATGCGAGGGGAGAGTTTCCCAACACCTGGCAGCTTAGAGATAGTTTCTTGTAAGGCAGGAGATAATTTGCATGTGTGGAGAGACTTATTAAGAAGAGCAAGACAAGAAGGGTGTTAAGAAACTTCTTCAAACTGGTTTTGCAGAGGAGTAAATTTTTCAAATGTACTTAAAGGAACATCAGTGTTGTAGGCGTACACGTACACACACACACACACACACAGAGGAGCTATGTTTCGACCCCTGCAACCACAACTAGGTGAATACAGCCACAGACAAGCTAAGTCCCCTAATAACACTAGACACACATGCCAAAGTCAGTCATCTACAAGTAAGTGTAATAATTGTATAGTGAAATATACCGAGTACTTAACTCTTAATGTGTTGAAAAACCAACGCACAGTAGGACCCTTCCCTACATCCTGCAGGAAGGCTGACAGCGCAGTCACTCTCTACTCCCCAACTCTTGAACAAGAGAGTTGCTCAGAGCCGATGTTGCAGAGTCGAAATTTCTTTTTTGAGTCTCAACGATGACTTGTGAATATGATGAAGACAGACACATGTGCAACATCTGGGCATCTTTATTTGTAGACGTTTCGCCAACTGGTTGGCGAAACATCCACAAATAGAGATACCCAGGTGTTGCACACGTGTCTAATGCTTCTTCTTAACGGTATTACCTACCGTTCATGTGCAACTTGTGAATATGTCATAACACACAAGGCAGTGAACGGCCAGAGCAGCAATAAAGAGAACTGGGAAGAAACATACTGAAGATAAACATGCAAAGGCATTCGCAAACACATTCCCACTCCCGATATAATGGGAATTAATATTCCCGGGAAGGGGAAATCCGGGTGAAGTGCATCTTATAAAGAGCCAGGCTGGAGAGAGCACGAGTATGTGGGTTGGAATGTTGAGAATGTGGAAGGAATGCGGAGTATGTTGTAATTTGGTGGGATGGGGAAAGGGGGCGCCTCTCCCCTTCCCCTGCAGAATTTCACTGGGGTTAATGCATGGCAATAATTACACTGTATCCTTGGTGTGTTGTGGCACTGATTTCTCGCGCTGTGGGGCACTGTGTGGCATTGTTTGGCAGAGAGTTGGCACTGGTGGGATTTTGCAACGCCTCCCCCTCTTCTGTTTTAGACTTTAGTGTGAATCGGTCATATTCTAAACATATAAACACTCAGTGTACATATCAACAGTGTACATAAATAAACTGAGTAATTAGTTTAATCTGAGAGTTTAATCTCTTAGGAATGTGTATCTCTGTATGTATATATGTATATATATATATATATATATATATATATATATATATATATATATATATATATATATATATATAACACACACACACACAGAGTTAACTGTGTTCTCCTTTACGATGAAAATATGTGACTGGTGGTGTCCAGGTTACAAGTATCTTTAATAACCTTCCTGTAGTTGATAGGCTATTAGCACAAATATAAACAATCACCTAAGTTGGCTGAAGAAAGAGAGAGGAATCTATTGTTTAAATCCATGTTTTTCAAAGGTTGATTTAAAAAAAATAGTCTTGTGGATTTCATAGCCTCAGACGCTGAAATTTGGTTAGTGCCTCGCTTTTTTTTTTTTATATCTTGTATACAAAGAGCATCAAAAGAAATAGAAAAAGGCCCCTGGGCCGTTTGTTTTGCATGCAAGAGTTACAATGGGAAGCTGGGGTCATAGTGGGGTCGGGGGATTGGGGAAAATGTCGGGGATTGGGGTGAAAATGTCTGGGGATTTGGGGGAAAATGTCGGGGGTTTGTAATAAGCACTCAGATCCGAATCCAAAGCTATTCAATACTTTTCAAATATAAATGAAATTATCGACTGTCACCTAAAAATATCTTTAGGAAGAAATTTAATAAGTTTCTACAAACCATTTGTAAGGAGCTAGATGGTGGTGCGTGGGCACCAACAGTCTGACTGACCAGTTAACCAGGAATCATCAACAAGTAGTCAGGCAGTCATCCAAATTTACCCTCAATGACTATCACTCTTCCATTGTAACGCGGTATTTCTTGTTCCAGCTGAGATCCTTTGCTATTATTCCTGCCAGTCAATCTTCCGGTCTACGAGACAACATGAGAGGGAGAGACACGAGTAAGACAAACATCCACCAGAATATGGCCAGCAAACCTTCCCTGGCGAGTGATGTGTAGAAACAACAGCCAGAGTGACCTGGCCTTCAATCAGGAGGTGTGGTTTGAGACCGGGCAACACGGGTGATGATTCCTAGAACTACCTATAGACAATCAACAGATATTCAAAGACTAGCGCCGTTTAGAACTTCTGATCCAGTTGTAGCAGCTCTAGCAACTGAACTACCCAATTAGTCTTGCATGTTTAATTATCTGGACTGACCTTCGACCCAGACGTCTAGACTTCATTAAAAACAAAATACACGAAGCAGAAGTCCCGCTTGGGCAGCGAGCCATTGCTAACGTCCAGGATTGTTACCAAGTTTGCCTGTATCAACACCGTCAAAAAAAATGTTGACAATTACGATATAAATTTTGTTTGTTGTCACCGAGGGTAAACACCGCAACGAGTCATGTTATATGGAAGGAAAAACTTGCGGAGCGGCCCGTCATTATCGCAATTATTAGGATAATTATGAGATACCTGTACATGCCAGGTGGGTGGGTGTTTGTGTGTACTCACCTATTTGTGGTTGCAGGGGTCGATTCACAACTCCTGGCCCCGCTTTTTTGTTGGTCGCTACTAGGTCCACTCTCTCTCCCTGCTCCATGAACTTTATCGTATCTCTTCTTAAAAACATTTTCCTTCCCGGCGGGAATTGAACCCGGTCTCCGCGTTACAGACGGGGATATATATATATATATTATATATATATATATATATATATATATATATATATATATATATATATATATATATATATATATATATGGTGTCAACCCGTGCTGCGCTACTCTGAGAAAAATCCTTCAGTTGCTGCCTTGCAACATTGCATAGCTTCTGATGACGCACTGAGAAGTGTGAAAGTACTTGAGCTAAAAATTTCCACCCTCCCCTTCCCCCGTGGCTTGTCTTGCGTATGTGTATGTGAGTGTGAGTGTATGTATGTGTACTTGTTAGTTTGATCTACATCTGGATTTTAGCCTCCTGGACTATTGTCATACCTAGTCTTGAAACTGTGAATGCAGTTCACCTTCTATACTCTCTCATCTAGATCATTACTCTTCTGTACCACCCTGAGGAATAACAGAAACAATCTATCTTCCTTCGACTCACCTTTGTCTTTATTTTCTATTTGTGTCTTCTTGTACAGCGTCTCTATCTTCCTTGTTGATGCTTTTTAGGAATTTATACTTCGTGATCAAATCTCCTCTTTCCTTCTCCTCCAGGGTCGTCAGCTTCAGTTGTTCGACTCTCTCATGTTGCCTTCATCTCTGTCATGTTGCCTTCATCTCTGTCTAGGGAAAAATCTTTTTTAGCAAATCTTTGGGTAATATTTATTTTTTTGTGCGTGACTAATAACGAGTAGCTTTCACGCCGGGGGCTGGAGGATGTGACGGTTCTCGAGGGAGCATGTGATGGTTCTGAGGGGAGGATGTGACGGTTCTCGAGGGAGCATGTGATGGTTCTGAGGGGAGGATGTGACGGTTCTTGGGGGATGTGATGGTTCTGAGGGGAGGATGTGACGGTTCTTGGGGAAAGGATGTGATGGTTCTCGGGGGAGGATGTGACGGTTCTAGGGGAGAGGATGTGACCGTTCTTAGACGAAGACGATAAAAAAAAAGGTCATGCGCCTCTTGCATGAGAAGATAACTTTATTTCATAACGCAGAAAGCAAAATCAATTGACCCCATTTCCTGGAGAGAGAGGCAACACACAGTGGTGTTCAAGAGTAGTGTTTGATGTTCCGATTCCACTCCATAACAAAGTTCTTCCACTGATAGTTTATTATGCTTGCTATGTGGTGGGAAATCTCCTGAAGAGGGACTAGAAACATCTTTGATTCGCGAATAACTCAATGGATGATGCAGAGTACAAGCAATGGAGGTCTTCATATGACTGTAGTAACGCGGGTCAGCATTTGACACTGAATTCCGTGCTCAGTGTTGAAACTAGCGAATTCTTCCATACAGTAGTATCTTGTTGTGGCAACAGTGGTGTTCAGCAGGTGACAGAACAGAAACTCGTTTTTCAATACGTCATCATGTAAATATCTCGGCAACAGAGGCAGCCATGCACACATCAACGCATGCACAGACTCGAATTGCATTAGCAAGCGTGGCGAATCAATGGTTTATTTTTTCTCTTATTCTGCATGATATATTGATGACGCAACGAGGAACTTCGTTGTTTTAGCTACATTTTCGACCGAATTACTTTGCAGTTGGCCTTTAAAGTACAGCACCTGACATTATTAATGTTACATTAAAAAGAGCTTGTGAATAAGACATGTGGAATACCTGGGTATCTTTAAGAGACGTCTCTCTCCCACTAGGTGTTCCACACGTGTCTTATTCTTCTTCTTGTCGGTACTGTATACCTTTGATGTTGTTATAATCCCCACGGGTGGTACAGCACCGACCACAACAGACACTCCACACACACAGTAGTGCACATTCTTCATCGACTGTGTGTAGCTTGTTCTTCCTAGCAGATAGAAAAGCTGCATTGTCAGTAACTCCGACAATGAACTTACTTTGTTCATGCACTACGCTGATGAGAGTTCAATTGTTAACGCTTCACAGAGCTTCACAGAGCTTCACAGAGCTTCCGAAGCTGTGAGCGCAAGACAAATATTTCTCCTCAATAATAAGATGACGTGTCTTCAAATGGAGCGGTAATTTGGAAATGTTCGCTGTAATCATTACGTTGAATGATATAGCAAACACTGTTTACTACCTGTTTGCTAAAAGGTAAACAGGTGATAGTTGCCATATTCGTCTTTCCATGGAGACATTGCTGGGTATTTTTTTTTTTTAATTTGTAACAAAAATCTGGTTTTGTCATGGAAAAATAACATTTTATTTTTTTATGAAAAGAATTAAGTAATATTACCATCAAAGAGGCGGAGACAAAGCGGAGAGCTAAGTCTCCTAAGACCCACTGCCCCTGTGCACCTAGCACTCGGTAGATAGCCATCTGATGTGGGTAGTATCCCGCGGATAGAGGACCAGAGGGACCCCAGTGGATATAAACCACACTGATTCTGCCTGGGTAACCTACTCTCCTGGGTTACTAAGACAACCTGACTTACCTACTTTCCTGGGTTAGTAACACAACCTGGGTTACCTACACTCCTGGGTTACTAACACAACCTGGACTACCTACTCTCCTGGGTTACTAACACAACCTGGGTTACCTACACTCCTGGGTTACTAACACAACCTGGGCTACCTACTCTCCTATGTTACTAGCACAACCTGGGTTACCTACACTCCTGGGTTACTAACACAACCTGGGTTACCTACACTCCTGGGTTACTAACACAACCTGGGTTACCTACACTCCTGGGTTACTAACACAACCTGGGTTACCTACACTCCTGGGTTACTAACACAACCTGGGTTACCTACACTCCTGGGTTACTAACACAACCTGGGTTACCTACACTCCTGGGTTACTAACACAACCTGGGTTACCTACACTCCTGGGTTACTAACACAACCTGGGTTACCTACTCTCCTGGGTTACTAGCACAACCTGGGTTACCTACTCTACTGGGTTACTAACACAACCTGGGCTACCTACTCTCCTGGGTTACTAACGCAACCTGGGCTACCTTTTCTACTGGGTTACTAACACAACCTGGGTTACCTACTCTCCTGGGTTACTAACACAACCTGGCTTAACGATGCAAATAAAGTCTTCTTCACCAAACGGTCTTCATGAGAGGCTAGTAAACAGCGTCCGTGTTACAGTGTTACACTGTTACAGTGTTACAGTGACCACCTCCAGTCGCTGTCTTGCCTCTAGTGAACCCCACATTGCAAGGGGCTTCTTGTCCAACCCTTTCTTGAAGGACTGTATTGTCCATGCGCTTACAACCTCAGACGCCCTCCGAGGTTCATGCTCTTTTTTTGTGTCACTGAATCACTTTTTCCATGGCTGAGTGGTGTGTGGGATGGTGTGTTGTTAGTCAGGAAACAGGACCTTCCCTAAAAAGGAAAAAAAAAAAGATATTTCAAAACGTTTTCACTTTATTTTTAAGAACTTTCTATCAATTTCTGTAAATTTCATTTTTTGAAATATGATTTTTGTATATTAACATAAGAGTGAAAGGTGTTTAACTTTGCATGCATAAATTTGGTTTTGGTTAAAAGACTGAGGCCTTTAGCTGGCTTACCGGTCCACCTTAAAAGAGCACATCATGTGGCATGCATGGATGAGTGTGGCAATAACGTGTAACCTTACTATGGAATTTTCAGATGATTATTTTGTACACATACAATATATATACATGTATGTATGTATATATATATATATATATATATATATATATATATATATATATATATATATATATATATAAATATATATATATATATATATATATATATATATATATATATATATATATATATATATATATATATATATATATATATATTTTATTTTTTTCTTTACCTTTCATGTAATTTGGGGAACAAAACTGAACATATTCTGGACATCATATTCTGAACATCATATTCTGGACATCATATTCTGAACATCATATTCTGGACATCATATTCTGGACATCATATTCTGAACATCATATCTGGACATCATATTCTGGACATCATATTCTGGAGAGAGAGAGAGAGAGAGAGAGAGACTGTATCGTCCTCGCTCCCCCACACAGCCTCCCCACGGTGAGCTAATAGCCCTCCTACCCCCTTTCCCCTCGCCCGCCAGCCCGATAATAATTCATTATTTGAGGCTAGGATATAGGCCTATTAATGAAGCCTATACGTCATCTAGGCCGTCAGTGAATGTTGTGGGGAGCCGAGGAAGCACAGCAACAGAACATGGGAGGATTCGAAAAGGAAAACGGAGGAGGGGGAAGATGCAATACAGAAAACGAGAAATGATGGGAAAATGCGATATAGAAAACGGAGAGAGGGGAACTGCAGCATTTTTATCTCACACAAGACAGTTATATTACCATAGGCACAGCAACAGTGGCTGGATGAGCAAGACAGACTGTAAACAACAGTAAACGTAAGCCAGAAACAAACAGTAATCAGAAACAAACAGTAATCAGAAACAGTAACAGTGGCCAGAAACAGCAGTACCATTAGCCAGGAACAATAACAGTAGCAAGAAACAGCAATGACAGTAGCAAGAAACAGCAATGACAGCAGCAAGAAACAGTAAAAGCAGTAACAGCGTTTCATTCCTATCCCAGGTAAAGTTAAGCAAGTTACCCAACCGTTCAATCAACTTTAAATTTCTTATGCTATAGCTAATTTTTTTACAACAACAACAGTCTGAGTGATCAGATATAGCCATAAGCGAATGAAACTTAGAAACTGTTGTAAGTGAAACACTGAAAATGTTACAATTTACGTAAAGAAATATGTATTTAATAAAAGACAGTCACTTTTTCTCCATAAATATTTAATTACCATAAATGCCTATAAATACTAATAAATGGCAATAATTACCCCTCTCTCTCTCTCTCTCTCTCCAAAAAATTCTTGCTACATATCAAGATAAATTTGTATCTGGTCCCATTATATAGAGGCCATGGCAGGTGACAGATGCTGCTGAAATTACACAGGTGACAACTACTCGAAGTGGGAAAAAATGTACTCCCAGGGAAGGTATTCCCTGCTCTGAGTTTACCTGGGAATCCCCACACCTTGGTATCCACACGTCCCCCGTTACACTACCACAAGACATCATATAACACAAGACATACTCACCCAGCCCAGATATTCGCCTGAACTACCATTCACTCACTAGTATATGACATGTCTCTCACTCTTTGTATTCTGCTGAAGAGGACCTCAGAGTGAGGTCGAAATATGCACGACAACTTTTTTCTATCTTTGTCTTCATGTAGGTTCGTAGGTTCGAGTCTTTCGGCCTGAGATTAGTGTTTGTATGTATATATATATATATATATATATATATATATATATATATATATATATATATATATATATATATATTGCTCAAGTATACGTTACAGGAAGTAGGAAAGATATATCCTCTGAACATATTTATTGCATTGCAATGTTATCAGCGTTTCCTTCAAGGTTTAATCACCGTCTTCAGGATATGTTCTCTGGGAACACACAAAAATCTATCTGCATTATCGAAGGAGGAAAAGGAGACTTGAAAATAAGAACGAAAAAAGAAACAATACTTGGAAAAGCATAAGGAATGTACGATATATACCTAGAAGAGAACAGGGAAAAAGCAACACGGATATCGTGTTAAAGGTTACGTGTCCTCGCGAGGTCACCTCTCAATGACCTTTCTCTGCGCAGGTGAGGTCGAAGGTGGTGAGGCTATTTAGATTTGCTAAGTAAAAGGATTCAAGTGCAACTAATGTGACATTTTGTTGTGGCAACGTTTCGCTCTCCAGGAGCTTTGTCAAGCCGGCTTGACAAAGCTCCTGGAGAGCGAAACGTTGCCACAATAAAATGTCACATTAGTTACACTTGTGTCTTTTTTCTTAATATTTTGTCGGTAATTCTACCAACATTATTACTATTTAGATTTGCGGGTTTTTTTTCTGTGATTTCAAAATGGCTGCTGTTCCCATCCCTCCGGCATATAATTGCTTTTGTTTCATCGAGGATGATTTCTGTGTATTTGCAACCAACAGTATTTCTCACTTGAATTATTATTGAGTTGCTGTGTTGGTCGTCGTGTCCTTGTAAGAGGCTGTCTGCATCCTTACTACGCCTCTACCTCTGTCTCCTATTGTCACTTCTATTGCAATAGAAGTCCTCAGGTTGTTCTTCAGTTCTATATATCCTTGGTTAGATCTCATCTAGATTATGCTGCACAGTTTTGGTCACCGTATTACAGAATGGATATAAATGCTCTGGAAAACGTACAAAGGAGGATGACAAAGTTGATCCCATGTATCAGAAATCTTCCCTATGAGGATAGACTGAGGGCCCTGAATCTGCACTCTCTAGAAAGGCGTAGAATTAGGGAGGATATGATTGAGGTGTATAAATGGAAAACATGAATAAATAAAGGGGATGTAAATAGTGTGTTAAAAATATCCAGCCAAGACAGGACTCGCAGCAATGGTTTCAAGTTGGAAAAATTCAGATTCAGGAAGGATATAGGAAAGCACTGGTTTGGTAATAGAGTTGTGGATAAATGGAACAAACTCCCGAGTACCGTCATAGAAGCTAAAACGTTGTGTAGTTTTAAAAATAGGTTAGATAAATACATGAATGGGTGTGAATTGGACCTGACTAGCCTGTGCTAGTAGGTCTGATGCCGTGCTCCTTCCTTAAGTGGATGTGACCTGGACCTGACTAAGTTGGGTCAGTGGCATAAGCCAGTAGACGACTTGGACCTCTTCGCATAGGCCAGTAGTCCTGCTGCAGTGTTCCTTCTTTATGTTCTTATTTCTGCATATCCCTGCTTAGGTTAGGTAAGGTTTGTCAGGAAACAGGACAAGTGATTCCGGACGCGGGTCTTAGTCATGTGATGACCCGCAGTTGGAGCTTTTGGTCATCTGACCGAGGCCTTCCGCTGGTTTACCGGCCCACACCTTTAAAAAAATAATCTTATAATTATAACCATTTTATAGGGAGATTGGCGTATATAAGAGTGCTCATTCCAATACTCAATGGAGTTCATTCCATTTGATTCATGCCTGCAAGTATTTGTTCCAGTCTGTTGTAAGGTACAGTATCAAATGTCTCCTTGTAGTCAAAGAATATACAGTTCACCTGACCTTGGGGATAGGAAGGTATCCATGCACTGTGGAATACTTAATAATGATCAAAACAAAATTTATTTTTACTTGTAATACGTTGACAGGTGAGGCAGGGATAATCCCCCTAAGCCAGGACAGAGTTGTCAAGCCTTTCTTCTGCCTCACTGAAACTGCTGCTGCTGCTGCACTCCTCTAGGGCGAGTCTTAAAAATAAATATTTGGTCATTATTCCACCCCCCTGAGCTTCTAACTTTAGGCCTACAATTATGACAATACTTTGAGGCTCCCCCCGGGGGCGACGTGTTGACAACTTTGCTCATATCTACAAGCTGGGTAGCTGATGGAGGGGAGAGGGAGGGGGAGCGAGAGAGGGAGGTTGAAGGAGAGAGGGAAAGTGAGGGAGAGAGGGAGGGAGAGAGAGACAGAAAACATTCCAGCAGGGTATATTATCACTACCAGTGTGAGGCAGATAATGATCCATAAGCCAACTAACAACCAAAACAGAGAGAGAGAGAGAGAGAGAGAGAGAGAGAGAGAGAGAGAGAGAGAGAGAGAGAGAGATTTCGTAGTGAACAATCCCACAACAAAATCGTTATCATTATGTCCTGTTTTAAATTGTCTAATACACACACACAAAAAAAAATCCAAAATTATCAAATCAACTTTATTCTGGAGTGTATCAATGATTTAAAAAAAATTCGTCTGAACATAGTGGCCGGATATTAATTTCAGAAAGGAGTCTGACTGCTGAAAACATTGGTTTGGTTAATGTGGTGAATGTTCTGTATGATATTCCGGTGTTTACACATTTTAGATGGAAAGTTGGTGATAAGCGCTTCCAATATATCTATTACAATTAGAACAACAAATTATATTGGACACAGGTGAGAGGGAGGGACAGGCTCCTTGCAACTAATATATTTACCCAAAGTTAAAGGACTGACGAAGGCAAATTTGAATTTATTTCGTCACGAACTAGTTTGCATTCAGTTTACTGGTGGTTTCCTAACACTAAAATTAAAATATTCCTAGAAAGGAAGTTCGGTATTAGGAAGTTCTTTAGGGACGGTAACTGAAGCTACGCGAGGCGACAATTTCCTGTTTAAGTAAGAGATTAACATTTCTTGAAATAA
This sequence comes from Cherax destructor, assembly GCA_009830355.1. Lineage (NCBI taxonomy): Eukaryota > Metazoa > Arthropoda > Malacostraca > Decapoda > Parastacidae > Cherax > Cherax destructor. The sequence continues at coordinate 748,019 of WNWK01000019.1, forward strand.
GAGAAGATTTTGCCATAACATGTTCTCAGCATCAAGGGAAGACCAACTCTTACACAGTGAGGAAGAAACACAGACAACCTTGTGTACACCGACGTACAAAGAATATTTCCAGTTCTCTTTAAACACAAGTGGGCACACGAAAAGTTAAAAAAAAAGTGCGCAACTAATCCAGTAAACATGAGTTCCTTGTACACTGTTCTGCTGTACGGTAAATGTTTTTCCTGTACACTGTTCTGCTAGACGTATATACCAATTATTAGGCTGTTCCAGCTTGTGTTTAATAATGATTTCTGTCTTATTTTCTCCCGTCTCTTATTTTCTCCCGTCACCTGTTTACATTTCTTGGTGTACAGATAACTGCTGTATTCCCGCTGCTTTATCCAGCGTTTCCCTGTGTTCTCCCTCTTCCTTTCTCCAGCACTACTGTGGTTACTTTCTTTATCCCTCTTCCCTTCCCTCCCATCCTTCACTTTGTTCTGACTTCCTCCTTGGGTTTTTGACTAGTTCTTCCTCCTAGAGTTCCTCTCCACTTGAGATTCCTCCTCCTCCTCCTCCTCCTCATTCTCCTCCTGGAGTCACTCACAATATGTAATTCCTCTACCTCCTACTTCTCCTCCTCCTCCTCCTTCTTCCAGCTATCGCTACTTGTACTACCGCCTTTTCTTGCTCCTCTTCTTTCTTCTTCTTTTCCCCTCTTATCACTTCTCCTTCCTTTGCTCCTTGTCCACGACTTATTCCTTCTTTTTTTGTTCCACCAACTTCTCCTCCTCTCCCTTTTCTCCTCTTTCTCTTCGCACTCTCCTCCTCTTCTCCTTGCTCTTCCTCTTCCTTCTTCCCCTCGTCCTCCTCTCATCCATTAACTTAACTGCTACCATTAACCTAATAACTTGGACCGACCCTTCTTGTAACCTCCCAAATCTCCTCCCCAAATCATCTCTGTCGGGGAATATTGCCCTTAAATCTGCCCTTTTTCAGGGTAAACAGCAATCTTAAAGCCACCCTCCGGCGGGGTAAATCTCCTTCCCTAAATCTTACTCGTGTTGGAGGATTACCTCGGGAAATCCTCTCCTTGTCTGGATAATTATAATCTCTTAAATCTCCTACTGCATGAAAATAACCCCCCTTAAATCCTACCAGTGTTGCCTGTCTTGTCGGGAAACTTCTTTAAATCCTTCGTCTGTCAGGAAATGTTTCCCTAAAGCTTACAAATCGTTGGGGTAAATCCTTAATCCTCTGTCGAAGAAATCTCCCCCTTATATCCGACATTTGTGGTGATAAATGTGCTACATAAATTATCCCCTGGTAGGATTTTTTCTTAAATGCATTTTTCGGACAGTTATAATTGTTGTTATATTTATGAGGAAGCGCTAAAATAGTAGGGGTAATGCAGTACCTGGAGGAATAAGAAGCATTTTGAAAAAAAAAATCGCTAAATGCTGTTTCTATGATGACATTTTTTTTCTGTATGGAGATTTTTCTGTCTTTAATAAATCGCAAATAAATTCTTTGACCGGATAGCAACTTTAAAATAAATAACTCGAAAGGTCTCGATATTTTTTTGGAAAATATTTTCGTATCTCTTTCGGAAACCTGTCTTATAATCTTAAATATTTATTCTTTTGGAGAAAATTTCTCTAAATCCCTCGTCCTCTGTTTAAACTTTTATAAATCTTCCTTATGAAAAATATCCCTTCCCACCCCCCCTTCCTCTGTCCGATAAATCTCCTTCTCTGTTAAATCCACACTCTTAAATTCTTCTTTTTCCATGAGCGAGGCTCTCATCAAGTACCAGCAGACTCTCCCATGAGCGAGGCTCTCATCAAGTACCAGCAGACTCTCCCATGAGCGAGGCTCTCATCAAGTACCAGCAGACTCTCCCATGAGCGAGGCTCTCATCAAGTACCAGCAGACTCTCCCATGAGCGAGGCTCTCATCAAGTACCAGCAGACTCTCCCATGAGCGAGGCTCTCATCAAGTACCAGCAGACTCTCCCATGAGCGAGGCTCTCATCAAGTACCAGCAGACTCTCCCATGAGCGAGGCTCTCATCAAGTACCAGCAGACTCTCCCATGAGCGAGGCTTCTTCAAGTACCAGCAGACTCTCCCATGAGCGAGGCTCTCATCAAGTACCAGCAGACTCTCCCATGAGCGAGGCTACTCAAGTACCAGCAGACTCTCCCATGAGCGAGGTCTCATCAAGTACCAGCAGACTCTCCCATGAGCGAGGCTCTCATCAAGTACCAGCAGACTCTCCCATGAGCGAGGCTCTCTCAAGTACCAGCAGACTCTCCCATGAGCGAGGCTCTCATCAAGTACCAGCAGACTCTCCCATGAGCGAGGCTCCATCAAGTACCAGCAGACTCTCCCATGAGCGAGGCTCTCATCAAGTACCAGCAGACTCTCCCATGAGCGAGGCTCTCATCAAGTACCAGCAGACTCTCCCATGAGCGAGGCTCTCTTCAAGTACCAGCAGACTCTCCCATGAGCGAGGCTCTCATCAAGTACCAGCAGACTCTCCCATGAGCGAGGCTCTCATCAAGTACCAGCAGACTCTCCCATGGGCGACCTCTTCAAGTCCCGCAGACTCTCCATGGCGAGGCACTCATCAAGTACACAGACTCTCCATGAGCGAGGTCTCTTCAAGTACCTAGCAGACTCCCATGAGCCCAGGCTCTGATCAGTACCAGCAGACTTCCAGCGAGGCTCATGGAAGTACCACCAGACTCTCCATGAGCGAGGCTCTTCAAGTACCAGCAGACTCCCATACAGGTCTCTGAAGACCAACAGACTCCCTCCCTGGAAGCAGAGGACTCACTACACAGTGCTGCAGACCACCCACTACAAGCTGCTGAAGACCACCAGACTCTCACAGCTCTATAAGACCAGCAGCACTCACATACAGCTGCTGAAGACCAGCAGACTCTCATACAGGCTCTATCAGACCACCAGCACTCACCGCTGGCAGAGGCAACACAACACCACAGCCATGGGAAGACTCATCAAGCACACACAGCTCTGCAGACACCAACACTACCACAGTCTGCTGGAAGCTAACATCACTACACAGTCTCCCATGGCAAGGCCTACAAACCTCACAGCTGCTGGAGACACCTACACAAGTGCTAGCAGACTCCCAGAGCGACCTCTCAAGTGCTGGAAGACCCCACATGACAAGGCTAAGCATCAACATACACAGACTCCATGGAAGACTCATCAATACACAGCTCTCTGAGACAGGCTCATCACTACACAGTCTCCTGGAAGACCACCAGCACACAGCCCCCCATGAGAAGACCATCAAAGTACCCCAGTCTCCTGGGAAGACCATCAAGCACAGACTCACTGCTGAAACCAGGGTCGACACCAGCAGCTGTCTGGAAACCACCAGACTACAAAGCTGGAAGACCATCCTACACTACACAGTTGTAGCAAGACCACAGCACTACACAGCTGCTGGAAGACCACAGCACTACACAGCTGCTGGAAGACCAGCAGCACTACACAGCTGCTGGAAGACCAGCAGCACTACACAGCTGCTGGAAGACCAACAGCACTACACAGCTGCTGGAAGACAAACACACTACACAGCTGCTGGAAGACAACAGCACTACACAGCTGCTGGAAGACCACCAGCACTACACAGCTGCTGGAAGACCACCAGCACTACACAGCTGCTGGAAGACCACCAACACTACACAGCTGCTGGAAGACCACCAGCACTACACAGCTGCTGGAAGACAAACAACACTACACAGCTGCTGGAAGACCACCAGCACTACACAGCTGCTGGAAGACCACCAGCACTACACAGCTGCTGGAAGACCACCAGCACTACACAGCTGCTGGAAGACCAAACACACTACACAGTGCTGGAAGACCAGCAGCACTACACAGCTGCTGGAAGACCAACAGCACTACACAGCTGCTGGAAGACCACCAGCACTACACAGCTGCTGGAAGACCACCAGCACTACACAGCTGCTGGAAGACCAACAGCACTACACAGCTGCTGGAAGACCACCAGCACTACACAGCTGCTGGAAGACCACCAGCACTACACAGCTGCTGGAAGACCACCAACACTACACAGCTGCTGGAAGACCACCAGCACTACACAGCTGCTGGAAGACCACCAGCACTACACAGCTGCTGGAAGACCACCAGCACTACACAGCTGCTGGAAGACCACCAGCACTACACAGTTGCTGGAAGACCACCAGCACTACACAGCTGCTGGAAGACCAACAGCACTACACAGCTGCTGGAAGACCACCAGCACTACACAGCTGCTGGAAGACCAACAGCACTACACAGCTGCTGGAAGACCAACAGCACTACACAGCTGCTGGAAGACCACCAGCACTACACAGCTGCTGGAAGACCAACAGCACTACACAGCTGCTGGAAGACCAACAGCACTACACAGCTGCTGGAAGACCACCAGCACTACACAGTTGCTGGAAGACCAACAGCACTACACAGTTGCTGGAAGACCAACAGCACTACACAGTTGCTGGAAGACCACCAGCACTACACAGTTGCTGGAAGACCACCAGCACTACACAGCTGCTGGCAGACCAACAGCACTACACAGTTGCTGGAAGACCAACAGCACTATCTACATTAAGTATACCCAAACTCTGGCACAGAGACATATGTTTACACTGCCACAAGTGCCCAGTTGTCAATAAAGTTATTTAAAATACAGATAGGCGATGCAATACCTCAATTTCTTAGCGTAAAGTGATAGAACACTTATTACTTAGATGTCAAAACTCATTTAAAAATACACAGACTATTTTATATACGTATATACGCAGTTAAATTTACAGGCTAAGAGCTGTTATCTTACCTCAGCTCATTTCAAAACCCAGCCCTATGTAAGGTATACTATCACCACCCAGGATGCCACCCACAACCGTCGACTAACACCCGGGTACCTACTTACTGCTAGGTGTAAGGAAACATGGAACAAGGTGCTGGGGCTTGAACTTGGTTCCTATAACGAAGCAAAGACTCGTATATAATCTATATAACAGATTATATACGAGTAATCAGTTCATATTATTTTTTTTTTCTGTTTTATTTCTTTATTGAACTTCAAATTATTCCCCCTTTCCTTATCTATCCTTCAACTCCATCTAGTTCTCCTCCTCCTCCTCCTCCTCCTCCTCTTTCTCCTTCTACTATACTCTTTGTTTCCACCTTTCATCATCTTGGCCTCATTCCCCTCCTTCATCAATCTCCTCGCATCTTCATATCTTTCTTATATCTCTCTCTCTCACGTTTTTATTTCCCTTTGTGTTTCATTTTTCCATATTTTATTGTGTCCTTGGTTCATAACTTGTCTCCTAGCTGAAGTGTGTACGTATTTTTAGTGTGTACGTATTTTATTTAGTGTGTACTTATTTTATTTAGTGTGTACGTATTTTATTTATTGTGTACTTAATTTATTTAGTATGTACGTATTTTATTTAGCGTGTGCGTATTTTATCAACATTAGCATGTACGTATTTTATCAGCATTAGCGTGTACGTATTTTATCAACTTTAGCGTGTGCGTATTTTATCAACTTTAGCGTGTGCGTATTTTATCAACTTTAGCGTGTGCGTATTTTATTTAGCGTGTGCGTATTTTATCAGCATTAGCATGTACGTATTTTATCAGCATTAGCGTGTGCGTATTTTACCAACTTTATCGTGTGCGTATTTTATTTAGCGTGTGCGTATTTTATTTAGCGTGTGCGTAATCTCTTAAGTGTAGAGTGAGTGTGTACACATCTCTTACGTGCAGTGTGTGTGTGTGTACGTGTGTACAATGGTCCAAGATGGAGCGAAACGTCGTCATAAGGTCCTCAGTGTGTTGTTGTTTTTGTTTTGGTCAATTCTTGGTATTCCCTCTTTATTTTTACTCTCTAATTCCCTCAGAATTAGCTATTTATTTTAATGCTATTTTTTGGCCATCTTTTGCACTGCGTTTTAAGTTGACCTCTTAAAGATTTGTTTTTACTTCTTAAAACGCCTGTCTTACTTCTTTAAAACGCCTGACTTCTTCTTAAAACGCCTGTCTTTCTTCTTAAACTACCTGACTTACTTCTTGAACACCTGTCTTACTTTTTAAACAATTGTCTAACTTAAACATTTGTTATATTTCTTAAACAATTGTTTTTCTTAAGACTTTTTGTACTTTCAAATTTCTTATTTTTCCTGCAAGACTTTTCCTCGGTAGTGGATCTTACCGCTGCCTTCCCTGATTCTTGCTGCTGCCTTCCTTGAGTCTTGCCGCTGCCTTCCTTGATTCTTGCTGCTACCTTCCTTGATTCTTGCTGCTGCCTTCCTTGATTCTTGCTGCTGCCTTCCTTGAGTCTTGCTGCTGCCTTCCTTGATTCTTGTTGCTGCCTTCCTTGATTCTTGCCGCTGCCTTCCTTGATTTTTGCTGCTACCTTCCTTGATTCTTGCTGCTGCCTTCCTTGATTCTTGCTGCTGCCTTCCTTGATTCTTGCTGCTGCCTTCCTTGATTCTTGCTGCTGCCTTCCTTGATTCTTGCTGCTGCCTTCCTTGATTCTTGCTGCTGCCTTCCTTGATTCTTGCTGCTGCCTTCCTTGATTCTTGTTGCTGCCTTCCTTGATTCTTGCTGCTGCCTTCCTTGATTCTTGTTGCTGCCTTCCTTGATTCTTGCTGCTGCCTTCCTTGATTCTTGTTGCTGCCTTCCTTGATTCTTGCTGCTGCCTTCCTTGACTCTTGCTGCTGCCTTCCTTGATTCTTGCTGCTACCTTCCATGATTTTTGATGCTGCCTTCCTTGATTCTTGCTGATGCCTTCCTCCTCCTCCCACTCCTTCACTCTCCATCCTTCCCTTCCTCCTCCTCTTCTCCTTCCTCTTCCTGTTCCTCTCCTCTTCTCCTTCCTCTTCCTGTTCCTCTCCTCTTCTCCTTCCTCTTCCTGCTCCCCCTTCTCACTCCTTCCCCCCTTATTCCCTCCTCGGCTTTCCCATAATTCACAGGGTGGTTCCCTCACCGCCATTAACAACCCATTTACCCCATCACAATGACTGCTTTCTCCTCCCTTTCTCCTGCCTCCCTTTTACTTCCCCTCTTACCCCCTTCACTTCCTCGTTCCTCCCTTCCTCCCTCCGTCATTCTCATTCCTTCCTTCCCCCTCCCTAATTATACATCTGTTGTCAGATATTTCTTGAAAGTGAAAGTTGCTGATTAGTGAAGGGCTCTCGATCCAAGATATATGAGCTACCCTTTGATAAATATTGATTATCTTCCTTTCCCAGGCGCTATATCACCCTTTCGAGTTTAGAGCTCCCCTGTGATTATATAATATAATGAGGCTCATTATATTACTGTTTCTATATAATAATAATAATAATAATAATAATAATAATAATAATAATAATAATAATAATAATAATAATGAAGAAGAAGAAGAAGAAGAAGAAGAAGAAGAAACCACAACAACGGGCCCAACACTTTTTTTTCTGTGAATTAACATAGAAAAAGTATGGGAGGCCTACTAGCCTGTACACATTTCAAAGGTTTGCATTTCGGATAGAGTCGAGAGACTCAAACTCGGAGTTTTTAACTAAGACAAAACACCAATATCTGACGTGTGTAAAACATCTACCTGACGTGTGTTACACATCTATATGCCGTGTGTTACATACCTATCTGACTTGTGTTACACATCTACCTGTATACTCTAAACGCGCCCCCGCTGCCCGATCCTCCTCGCACGCAGTCCAAAGGACGAACCACAACCCGGCAGGTCGGGCGCTGGCCTTAGATACCTGTCCAGTACCCTCTTGAAGACAGCCAGGGGTCTGTTGGCAATCCCCCTTATTCCTGGCTGTGAATGTCATTGAATATCAGTGCAATTAAATTTCTATGGTCCCTCGAACACAGTTTCAAGCACTCTTGAGTACGTTGGTATTATATCAGAGGACCTACAATTCTTCTACTGAGTTTGAAGCCCTTCGGCAGTGAAGGGTATAGATGAGGTTGGACCCACTGTACATATGTCCCTTCAAGATAGGGTTTAATTAATTCAAATACTCCCAATTCCCTTTATTGGCTGCTGAGAGGAGGATAAAAATCCACAATACTGTAGCCGGAACAAGTCACAAAAAAACGCACATTAATAGCTGGAAAAACTGTAAAATAAGCCACACAAGACCTGGAACAATTGTAAAATAACCCACAAGACCTGGAACAATTGTCAAATTAGACACACAATAATAGCTGGAACAATTGTACAATAATAGCTGGAACAATTGTACAATAACCTACACAAGAGCTGGAACAATCGCAAAATAACCTACAAAATAGAAGCTGGAACAATTGTCAAATAAGCCACACTAATAGCTGGAACAACTGAGAAATATCTAACACGCTAATAGCTGGAGCAGTTATCAAATATCCAACACGATTGTGTAACTGGAACAATTCACAAATAATTCACAATTGTTGGAACTTACAGATATCCCACATTTTTGTAGATACAAAAAATAAAATACGTTTTGGTTCGTATTTTCTCTCTTAATTGTGATTTGAGAAGTGTCCAAGAGAGTACCGAAACGTCGTCTCTCTTTCCTGGTCGAAAGTGTGTCGTCTGAAGAGACTGTATCCAGCTCATGTGGGAAGAGTGTGGAGTTCCAGCCTTCCAGTGTTATAGTATGTAACTCCAGGGGACGTTCGCCAGGGTATGAGTGGAATTGTTAATGTGTGTGTGTGTGTTTGTTCTTCTCTCTCTCTCTCTCTCTCTCTCTCTCTCTCTCAGCGTCCTGTTTATAAGACGGATGACTCAACGAATAACTAGAGAGCGAGTGACAGTGAAATAATGTGTGGTGATTCAGTGCCCCAGCTAGACAGCCACCAGACACATAAATAGACAGGCATAGAGAGAGAGAGAGAGAGAGAGAGAGAGAGAGAGAGAGAGAGAGAGAGAGAGAGAGAGAGAGAGAGAGAGAGAGAGAGAGAGAGAGAGAGAGAGACAGACAGACAGACAGACAGACAGAGAAATAGCCACTAGGTAAGTAGAAAGCCATGAGTGACAGAAGACAAACAGCAGTCAGAGAAATAGGCAGACAGCCAGTAGTGACACAGAAATATCTAACAGCTGTAGGAATAGATAAGCAGCCAACGGCGAGAAACAGAAAGACAGCCAACAGCGACGAATAAACAGGGAACAGATCTAGAAACAGACTGTCACTAGGGAAATAGACAGTGGCGTTGACAGTCACCGATAAATTACTGGTTTGATGAGGACAGCGCTGGGGTCGACGCTCTCTGCTGTCAACTGTGTCGAATAAATCTTGAACTGTAGACTTATGGTTTTATCGCTATGCTGTTCCTGTTGCTGTTATGGCTTCACCGAACAGTTCCTAGACACGTATATATCGTAACTGCTATTAGTTCTGCTACTGCAGTTCTACAAAAGCAATGTCAGGGAGGATGTCAACATGTCAGGCCAGATTGATATGAGGGGCTGCTTGGCGCACTCAAAGCGCTAGACACACAGCTGCTGCCCAATACTGACACCACCACCACCACCACCACTGGCACTACCACCACCACTGGCACTACCACCATATTACTCAACCAGCCCACACATAGCTCCAGGTGACATTGGCAATGTGGTAATGATATACAAGGATGAATCGACGCTTTATATAAGAGTGTGGACAATTTGGCACAAGTCTCGTGTCTTCACCTTATCTGCCCTTGCGTGTGTATAGTTACCTAAATGTAACTATTAACTGTAAACTAATTGTACCTAATTGGTTATCTAGCTGTAGCCGTCTAGATGTAATTGATCTAGTTGTGACTAGTTACCTGTTATAAGTGTCGGAAAGACTGGTGAATGAGCAGGTAAATCCCATATGGAGAGAAAATCAAACACGGAGTATGAAGGATCTGTGTATTTCTGGCTCGATCAGACACCCTCTTCAGCAGGTAACATGTTGGGCAGACAGAGGTTTATGCTGATTTAGTCACGCAGACGCTGAAGTTGCTTGGCCTTAGTCTAGGAGTTTATTGTAGGCCAGTGAAAGGCAGTGGAGCCTTCTGGGTTTCAGTACAAATGTACACAGTTGCATTGTAGCGATGAGCCAAAGGTGCTAGGAAGGGATCCAACAGACGAAGCTAGGTGAAGGGGCTGGAATTAGGTGGCAGCACAGTAGATAACTTTGGGACAATATAAAGCAGGACTGTGGTGAGAAATTACTACAGAAAGGCGGGTTTATAGAAGAGAAATAGCAATAATATCGTAGTCATCACTTCAAAATCCATGACAGGCCAGGACACAGCAGTGAAAGATAACACCAGTGCAGGCATCTACATCATTCCTCCTTCTTCTTGATTCGCCGGTACTCTCCCGGTCCGGGTCTTTTCCAGATGGTGACCCGGCATTGGCTCCCTGTTTTGGGAGTGTCTCAGACCTATGTCTGCCATGGGAGGAGGTAAAAGTTCCTCCTCATCTTCTGGGACCAACTGTCCCCAGGCCTAGCCCCATACCCCGCCCTCACGGGGCTCGTAGGGAGAAGCTAGACCTCTGGTCTGCCATCTTCCCCGCCCTAGGAGGGCTCGTGGTACACAATTTCTACCACTGGATGTGACAGACGATGCATAAAGTACACCTCACGCACGTTAAGTACCAGAATACAAGAACACTAATACGCTTGTAGATCTCGCAACACCAGCAGCGCAAGGCAAGGTATGTCACTCAAACAAGAGAGGGGACGGGACCACAAGGTGATGTTTTGAAACACCGATCATTAATACTCAAACTACAGAGGTAAACCAAGGCATTCTTACCCTAGCCAAACCTGTAATGCCTGTTCTAGCTGCATAGTTACCGACAGGTGATTCAGCATTGCTCTTCTAGGTATATACTGGTGTGTAAAGTGAGATTATATCATTTTAGGTTAGGTTAGGGGATATAGGTGAGGTTAGGTGCTATAATAGGACCTCTCTGGTCACGGTCACACACACACACACACACACACATACACACACTACACACACATACACACACACACACACACATACACACACATACACACATACACACACACATACACACACATACACACACATACACACACACACACATACACACACACATACACACATACACACACACACACACACACCAGTTTGGAACCCACCCCTAGCCAAGCATGTAAGGAAATTAGAGAAAGTGCAAAGGTTTGCAACAAGACTGGTCCCGGAGCTAAGGGGTATGTCCTACGAGAAGAGGTTAAGGGAAATCGACCTGACGACACTGGATGACAGAAGAGATAGGGGGAATATGATAACGACATATAAAATACTGAGAGGAATTGACAAAGTGGACAGAGACAGTATGTTCCAGAGATAGGACACAGCAACAAGGGGTCACAGTTGGAAGTTGAAGACTCAGATGAATCACAGGGATGTTAGGAAGTATTTCTTCAGTCACAGAATTGTCAGGAAGTGAAACAGTTTGGGAAGTGATGTAGTGGAGGCAGAATCCATACACAGCTTTAAGAAGAGGTATGATAAAGCTCATGGAGCAGGAAGAGTGACCTAGTAGCGGCCAGTGAAGAGGCGGGGCCAGGAGCTGTGAATCGACCCCTGCAACCACAACTAGGTGAGTACACACACACACACACACACACGAGGTGCCAATCAGACTGACATAATGGCACCGAGGTAGCAACAGTAACGTGAGAGCCAGTGCCAACCTGACCAAGGCACTTTCCCCCTCCCTCACCACACCTTAAAGGGGAAGTGGAGAGAAGATACCTTCAGCGAGGGGAAGGGAACTCAAGGCGATTAGTGAAGGGATGAGGAACCCTAATCAAAGATGAAGGTAGAATTATTATTATTATTATTGCTAATATTATTAGTTAACATAATAGTAAAAGTAAATAAAATTATTAATTTTATCATTTACTTTTAATATTTAATATTATTATTTTCGTGGGTAAGCGGTAAAACCAGTAAGAGTCTTACAGAGCCTGGGTAATGAGAGAAAATATGGGGAAGAGGAAAAATGTGACGTTAAATGACTAAGAGAGAGAGAGAGAGAGGGAGGGAGAGATTCCTGGCACCAGTCCTGCCCAACGACACCCATTCCTGGCACTATTCCCACTCGACCACAACCCATTTCGAGCCATTCTTTTCCCACCCACCACCCATTCCTCAAACTACTGAAGTTCAGTGGCACCCCATTACTTGCATCATTCCTCTTCTCCCCCCTCCCCCCAGCATCCATTCTTACCCAACGACACCTTTTCCTGGCTGAGAACTAACTATCCAAATTAAGAATTATCGTGTGTTACTGTCGTATCAGTGGTAAGAAACTTCCATATTATTCCTAGCAGAGCTAATTACTAGGGTAATAAAATAATCCACTTAGGAGCTGTGAGAAAGGCCTTCTTGTGTATAATATATATTTAAAATACAAAGAGGAATTTCTCACTTTACCTAGGTGTGCCAGTCAGGGATAAAAAAAGTAGAAGTTCTTAGAAGAGTAGAAGGTTCTCTCAGAAGGAAGGGCTAGGGAGGTGGGAGAGATAGGGAGGAGGGAGTGCTATGGAGGGAGAGGAGGAGGAGGGAGGTAAACTTGGGACCTCAAAGTTTACCTCCACGATAACAAGACTTCTAGAGAGACATTTTACAAAGTTTTGGGCTTATTGTCTCGACGGAAGGTGGCCCACTGTCTCGAGGGAAGGTGGCCCACTGTCTCGACGGAAGGTGGCCCACTGTCTCGACGGAAAGTGGTCCACTGTCTCGACGGAAAGTGGCCCACTGTCTCGACGGAAAGTGGCGCTCTGTCTCGACGGAAAGTGGCCCACGAGCAGAGAAACATAAGCAAGGGAAGTTTGAAACTATCTCCTTTTTTGTGTGTCTTCTTAGTCTTATGGAAGTATTGTGATGAGAGAGGAGGAGCAGGAGGAAGTGTGAGGATGGAGAGAGAGAGAGAGAGAGAGAGAGAGAGAGAGAGAGAGAGAGAGAGAGAGAGAGAGAGAGAGAGAGAGAAGAGAGAGAGAGAGAGGGGGGGGGAAGATTTATTTGAGATCCAGGATCCACGTCAAATCCACCTACAGAAGAGGATTAAGTACAATCTATCTATATAGACACAGTTGATAAAGAGGTTGAATATAATTGCTAGAACAACAACTACCACTACCACTATCGTCATTCTCACTACGTCTACCTAACACAGTTACCCGACCAGCTGGTTCATGGTCAAGTGGTCGTCCGGAGGTAGCAGCTGCTGGACACACGTCGACCAGACTTACCCTCATAGTTATGTCTTCTTGTAGGTTCTCCGATGCTGTCCCGGCCCGGGTCTTCTCCAGATGGTGACCCGGTTTTGGCACCCCCGGGTGGGGTTGAATTCAAGTTGCAAAGTGCTGAGCCAACTGCTTCTCATACAAGTTTTTTTTTCGCATTTTCAGCTTCATCTGTCTATTCCAGTGATTAATAACTCAGACTGGAATATATATATATATATATATATATATATATATATATATATATATATATATATATATATATATATAATTTACCCACGATATGTTCCATGTGATGTGCTTGTTACTGGGAAATATTTGTTGACTATGTTATTGATCTGTTATCTTGCAAAAGTTTTACGAGATTGTTTATAATAACAGTCATCCTTTGTTTACTCTAAATTGATGTTAAGGTGGTAAAATGACAGTGAATGTTAAGGTGGTATGATGACAGTGAATGTTAAGGTGGTATGATGACAGTGAATGTTAAGGTGGTATGATGACAGTGAATGTTAAGCTGGTATGATGACAGTGAATGTTAAGCTGGTATGATGACAGTGAATGTTAAGGTGGTATGATGACAGTGAATGTTAAGGTGGTATGATGACAGTGAATGTTAAGGTGGTATGATGACAGTGAATGTAAGGTGGTATGATGACAGTGAATGTTAAGCTGGTATGATGACAGTGAATGTTAAGGTGGTATGATGACAGTGAATGTGTGGTATGATGACAGTGATTGTTAGTGGTATGATGACAGTGAATGTCAAGGTGGTATGATGACAGTGAATGTTAAGGTGGTATGATGACAGTGAATGTTAAGCTGGTATGATGACAGTGATTGTTAAGCTGGTATGATGACAGTGAATGTTAAGCTGGTATGATGACAGTGAATGTTAAGCTAGTATGATGACAGTGAATGTTAAGCTAGTATGATGACAGTGAATGTCAAGGTGGTATGATGACAGTGAATGTTAAGCTGTTATGATGACAGTGAATGTTAAGCTAGTATGATGACAGTGAATGTCAAGGTGGTATGATGACAGTGAATGTTAAGCTGGTATGATGACAGTGAATGTTAAGCTGGTATGATGACAGTGAATGTTAAGGTGATATGATGACAATGAATGTTAAGGTGGTATGATGACAGTGAATGTTAAGCTGGTATGATGACAGTGAATGTTAAGCTGGTATGATGACAGTGAATGTTAAGGTGGTATGATGACAGTGAATGTTAAGGTGGTATGATGACAGTGAATGTTAAGCTGGTATGATGACAGTGAATGTTAAGCTGGTATGATGACAGTGAATGTTAAGGTGATATGATGACAGTGAATGTTAAGGTGATATGATGACAGTGAGGTGGTATGATGACAGTGAATGTTAAGCTGGAATGATGACAGTGAATGTTAAGCTGGTATGATGACAGTGAATGTTAAGGTGGTATGATGACAGTGAATGTTAAGGTGATATGATGACAGTGAATGTTAAGCTGGTATGATGACAGTGAATGTTAAGCTGGTATGATGACAGTGAATGTTAAGCTGGTATGATGACAGTGAATGTTAAGCTGGTATGACGATAGTGAATGTTAAGTGGTATGATGACAGTGAATGTTAAGTTGGTATGATGACAGTGAATGTTAAGCTGGTATGATGACAGTGAATGTTAAGCTGGTATGATGACAGTGAATGTTAAGCTGGTATGATGACAGTGAATGTTAAGCTGGTATGATGACAGTGAATGTTAAGCTGGTATGATGACAGTGAATGTTAAGCTGGTATGATGACAGTGAATGTTAAGCTGGTATGACGATAGTGAATGTTAAGGTGGTATGATGACAGTGAATGTTAAGGTGGTATGATGACAGTGAATGTTAAGGTGGTATGATGACAGTGAATGTTAAGCTGGAATGATGACAGTGAATGTTAAGCTTGTATGATGACAGTGAATGTTAAGCTGAAATGATGACAGTGAATGTTAAGCTGGTATGATGACAGTGAATGTTAAGGTGATATGATGACAGTGAATGTTAAGTGGTATGATGACAGTGAATGTTAAGCTGGTATGATGACAGTGAATGTTAAGTGGTATGATGACAGTGAATGTTAAGGTGGTATGATGGGGAATATTTGAAAAAATTGCTATAATTTCTGAAATATTACAGTTAGTGTTTTATTTAGGGAGGAGCGCTAAACTCGCAGGGTTCACAGGGCGTCCGTGCAACGGCAGGTAAGCAGGTTTGATGCAAAGAAGGGGAAGGTAGCTCTGGTTCCTTGGATCACGATCCCTCTACCAGCATCAAGGCGGCAACCTGGTTAATACTGAATTTAACTCGTTAATTAATATCTGCCCATAATTATTGGACAGCAACGAAGTAGAACGTGCGTCTAGACGTCACGTCACGTCACGTCACGTCACGTCACGTCACGTCACGTCAGTCCCCTCAGTCCCTTAGGAGGCTGAGGGACTGACCACCTCAAATACTTTTACTCCAAGGTTGATGGACTGATTACATCATCTTTATTTCACTACTGCTGCTGCTGCCTTTGTATGTGACTGAAGAAGCCCACTGTTGAACATGTGTCTTAATCATCAACTTTCGGTATTTTATAAAAATGTTCACCACGTACGTGTACCCGTGTGGGTTGCTGCGTCCCACCACGACAAACACTCTACAACTCCCAGAAGAAACAACAAGAACGATACTGGAACAATACACAACCCGAACATACCGGGGTACTGGCGGGGATTGAACCCGCGGTGAGTCGTAAAACTCCAGACCGACGCTCTAGCCACTGGGCCAGCTGGTTACTATAAGATTCATCCAACTAGGTATATTTATACGCCATAGGGAGGTTAGCATGGGCCACCACTGTGACCACAAATGCAAGTTTTTACTGATGAAGTCACAGTGTGACTTTGTAAATGGTCCAAGTGGGACCGAAACGTCGTCGTAAGGTTTTCTTTCTGTCTATAATGTGTAGAATTCCTGTTTGTGCTGTTTCGTTGACGGTGATTAAGACTGCGTAAATATAGGTTAATTTAGATTAACCAGTTCTAAACTAACCTAGATTAACATACATTTGATCTTTTCGGTTCTGTTATGTGGGATTTTTTTTTTTCATTTTGTTTCAACGTTCAGCTGTCGCTTTTTATTTTCCCCTTTGTAATATCTGAGTCTAAACAGACAATGTGCATCTGTTGTGAGCGGAAAGCTTTGCCGTTGAGCTTAGAATAAAAAAATGAAAAAGTCGAGTGAAAAATCTTGAAGTGGCGGTAAATTTTAAGCCAATTCAGGCCTTATTGTTTTTTTTCTCGAGAGCAATTTCCACAAATTGGAAAGAAGATTGGGGTGACCGAGGAAATTTAGAAAATGCGGGTGATTGTAGAGGATTTTTTTTTTTTGAAGAAGAAGATAAAAAAAACTTATTAATCTCAAAAAAAAAAATCTTTGAAACGTCCCTTGCCTGCAGAATATGGCATATATAAGGAGGAAATCAAGGTAGAAAATGAGGGTAGGTATATGAGAAAAGTTACAGTACAAGTAGTATACTGGCGGATATATTGCAAAGAGCAGAGTCGTGGGAGTACAGCAATATACTGGCAGGAGGAGGAGAAACGTGGGCAGGAATATACTGAGATAGGAACAACACAATGGTATTTTAAGACTTTCCCTAAAGTACCGTATTTTTCCGGCATACAAGGCGCATTTTTTCCCCCCACAAAAGTCTTGAAAATCACCACATACCTTGTATGCTGAAGGTCAGGGTCAAGGGTAGGCTTTGGGTTACGCTTTAGCAGTTGTTTATTAATGTCACGTTACAACTGCTTGCAAGCATAGTCTTGTATGTCATATTCTCGTGCGCCTTATATGCCGGAAATTACGGTAAGTAGCTTTACGACTTTTTACAGTCCTGAGGTAGAACAACGATGTAAAGCTGCAGGACTTGCCAACACTGATTTTATTGCTTTATAACTGTAATAAATATTTTAGCACTCGTTTTAGTGAACCTTGCGGAACCTCGTCCCTGTGGTCCATTACCGGGATTTGTTCCAGCCTTTATCCTATTTTCCATTAATGGATTTAGGTCAATAGCACACCATTTCTTTGTGAGAATCAATCTAAAATACAATGAGAAAATCTGAAACTGGTGGAAGTACTCCTTTAGCATCTGGAGTACAAAGCTGGAAACGTTGGGTAGGCAGGGCGCTTCATACTCAGAGGATGAGAAAATATTAAGAACAAGGACCCTGTACTTCAACCAACGATGCAGAGAAGTTGGGGGGAGGTTGAAAGAGCGTGGAAAAACTCTAGGAAGCGAAGGATAGAAGAAAGCAAACAGGTTACCAGACGAGTTGGAAACTAATATACAAGGGAAGAAACTGAGAAACAGTTTAGAAATGACACAGATGCAGCAAAAGCCAAGTCTGAACCCAAACTGCTTCACATCAACATCAGCAGAAATACAACAGTAAAAGCCTAGGTAATACGGAGAGCTTACAAGAAATAACAAGGAAATCTGCGAAGAGTTGAACAAATGATCTGAACAGGTATTCTCAGTGGAAACAAGGGTCAACACCAGAGAGTCAAGGAGAGAGTGAGCTACAGTGGATCAAAGGCTACCTTAAGGGAAAGAGACAGTAATCGTCCGAGAAGAGACGTCAGAATGTGAGTAACAGATTTCTCAAGGGTCAATATTCGGACAAGCGCTGTTGCTTGCACGTGCGATTTACGTCCCAGAAGAAATATATCCTTGTTTGCAGATGAAGTGCACTTACATTAAAATAAAGACCGATAAGCTGAAGGAAGGGCGAGTGAACCTGGAGAAACTGCGAGAGTGGTCAGACAAGTTCTGTGGAATTCCTCCCAAGTACGTGGAAGTTTATGAAAACTGGGGAAGGGGTAAGAAGACCGGAAACTGAGTATATACACGGGAAACGGGTACTGTAAATCTCACTCGAGGAGAAAGACCTAGGAACAAGCGTGATGAAAATGGTTTTGAAAACGGCAAGTTGAAGAATGAGACACTTGTGAGCAACATTTAGGAATCAATTACGGAATCGTTTCATCTCAAGGGACAAGCATATCACCGGAGGCGCACATCGTCCAGATGACTTCTACAGAGACTGCTTCTTTGGCAGATCTACGAGTAGCCTTCGGGAAACTCAACAGCCATTCACTGCTCTATATACAACACATGTCAGGATCATCTCTGAGTACGCAGCTCCGTGGAACCCACACCTGATATAACATTAAGATACTGAAGTACAGAGGTATGCAAAGAGATTAGTCACACAGTTAAGGAAAATAAGGTAAGAGAAAATAAAGGAACTGAATTTGACTACATTAGAGGATGGAAGACCCAGGGGAGACATAAGTACATAAAAGAATCAGTGATAGACTGTCCGAGAGGTAAGAAACAGGATCACAAGGGCACAGCTGAATGCTAAAAGACTAGCACGAGTCACACGGTTGTTAGGAAGTATCTCTTTATCATCGACAGGAGTTGGAATAACCTGCAGGAAAAAGTGGCGGAGGTGGGCTCTATACATAGTTTCAAGAACAGGCACGTCAGAACCCAGGAGACTATGATACAATAAACCCAGCAAGTGCCAAGTTGAAAGACAGGGCCAGGAGCTGATACTCGACTCCCCTGCAGCAACAAATACGTGAACACAAGTAGGCGAGTACGCATATACGTACACACACACACACACCATAAAAAGAACAGTACTACAAAGCTGCACTACCTGTCATTCATTCGCTCCAGTGTTCGATTTCCTGTACGCCGGACGTTCGATCGTCAGCAGCTCACTTTCGCCCGCCTATTACCAGTCATTCATTTTGCACGCGATGGTCGAGCGCCAAGGGAGTGCCACAGTGACACCGACCTCGTAGTGCCACAGTGACACCGACCTCGTAGTGCCACAGTGACACCGACCTCGTGGTGCCACAGTGACACCGACCTCGTGGTGCCACAGTGACACCGACCTCGTGGTGCCACAGTGACACCGACCTCGTGGTGCCACAGTGACACCGACCTCGTGGTGCCACAGTGACATCGACCTCGTGGTGCCACAGTGACACCGACCTCGTGGTGCCACAGTGACACCGACCTCGTGGTGCCACAGTGACACCGACCCCGTGGTGTCAAATATGAAATTGGATAACCAACCACACGCGCCATGGGACAGTCAAGGTGGATAGACAGAAGGAATGATAGGATGGAGAGAGAGAGAGAGAGAGTAAGTAGATGGGAGACAGAAAAAAAGAAGACATAAAAAAGGGAGACATTAAAATGGAAGGATGAGAGGAAGGGAGAGAAGTGACTCACCCTCACTCTAAGTACACTGCAATTTGGATACAACAAGTACAAAAAAAGTTTGTTAACAAAATTAACCAAAACAAGTGAAGTAAAGGACCTTGAAGTGATCGTAAACAAGGTGCTCAGACGTACCAAGCAACGCCAGCAGCCAGGCTAACACAACGTTAGATATCATAGCCAAGAATTTCACGCACAAAACACCAGGCACCATATTAATGCACTTGTTAGACTGCATCTTTAATATACCGTCCAGTTTTGCTCTCCAAATTACATAAAAAGCGGAGATATTCTCTCCTTGGAAATGGAGACTGTGAGATCTCATTCATGGAAGAAGCTGTCTAGCGAAGCTGTAGGTGCGAGAACAACATAGTCATTACAGAGCCCCGTGAACAAGGAAACATAGGATGCAACTAGATGCTATACTATAATAATAATCATAATAATAATAATAATAATAATAATAATAATAATAATAATAATAATAATAATAATAATAATAATAATAATAATAATAATAATAATAATAATAATAATAATAATAATAATAATAATAATAATAATAATAATAATAATAATGATAATAGTTTATTTAGACATGGTACAATGATACCTAGTTAGGTAGACATGATGCATAGGTATAAATGAGATGTACATGCCAAAAGCCCCCCCTAATATGCTGTGCATTGCGGGCATTAACTAACTAAGCGCTAAACCTACAAGGGTCAGATACTATGCTAGTGCCAAGTGCAATCCACGGATTCTTGATGCAAGTCCAGCGATTAAATCAGAAAGAACAGTTACCAGTGAGTCAGCCAAGTTAATTATACTAGTAATGGTGGTTGATGTGACGGTAGTGACGGTAGTCGTGGTAGTCCCAGCAGTGGCTACCAGTACCCCGGTGTTTGCTCTCAAGCTGCCCAGGATACCCAAAGCAGACATAGCTAATACGATAGTAATTATGGACAGGGTAGATTATAGGGTAAAAACATATTAGAAAACAGGAACTGACGTCCCCCTTAATGGTCCAACTCGGACCGAAACTATGTGTAGGACCTGTAGGATACCTTTGATATACCTTTGAAGAGTTTCGAGAGTTTATCTACTCTCTGAGCCCAGAAGTAGAACTAGTGGTAACTACAAGTAGATTCACTGGTGAAAAGCAGAGGTAGTTTGTCACCCATGTCTCCCATCCACTTCCATCACCTCTGTAAATTCAATTTTATATATATTTTTTAATGTGGTATGGTGTATTAACCTCTCCCCCCTTCCAGTTTTTCTGCCAGGAGTAACCGGAGGAAGGGAAGAGAGCCTTTATTTTTTTTTATCTTTGTTTCAAACATCTGGATATATATGATAGTCCGTAATCTTGCTAGAAGTAGATAGTTCATCTCAGCTGATAGCCTCGGTGTGGAGTTTAAAATTCTCTGCTATCATTGTTCACGTCTCCGTCTCTCTCTCTCTCTCTCCGTACCCACCTTTGGACCCAAACGTCCAGGTTTATCGGCTTGAGACACAGAGAAAAAAAATGGGTCATTGGAAGCGTGTTCGCTCCACACACACACACACACACACTAGAAGAGGCGGGGCCAGGAGCTGTGAATCGACCCCTGCAACCACAACTAGGTGAGTACACACACACACAAACACGTTAAAGAATGAAGTCTTCTTTACACCACCAGTCAAAAATAACTTAATCTCTAAATTAGGGAGTAAAAAAAAACGTCCAGTGTATGACACTGACCTTGTTGACTCCTTAGGGTTGATTAGTTTATTGGTTTATTAAGTTTAAAACCGACCGACCACACAGGTCATCAAGGCTGCCTGCAACCTGTGCAACTCTAGACAAGAATACTTTTGTTTAGATATGGATTAAATTGAACTGCCAGTGTGTATATGTATACACACGACACCTGTCAAGTGTATACATACTGAGAGATATACACCTCTCGGTGTATACATACTGAGAGATATACACCTCTCGGTGTATACATACTGAGAGATATACACCTCTCGGTGTATACATACTGAGAGATATACACCTCTCGGTGTATATAACATTGCTTTGGAATCTTTACAAGTAAGTTTACACAAGAAAATCATGTAAAAGATCATGGAAGGAGGCCTGGTGGTGGATCGGGCCGCGGGGGCGCTGCCCCCCGGAATACCCTCCAGATAGACTCCAGGTAGATACTTGCTAGTTTTAGAGTACCTTTTAATTTTAAAGGACGGGGGAAATGTCTTGGTTATTTTGCACCAACATTAGAATACAGAGCCGTGGGATGGTTACCCACAGCTTCAAAAATATATACAGAATTGTCAAAATAGGCAAAAGGTCAAAGCTGGGCAATAAAACTGCTTCTAAAACTTGTAAATATTAGTTTTGAAGGCTGACTAAATTTAGGAAGTAGAAGTGACCTTGCTGGAAGATGAGAGATGAAAGTTGGCGTAAATTTATGTAGGGATGTGATAAGTGAATTTATATAATGTGAACAATTTATATGAAGATGTGGAAGGCAGAGAATGAGGACTTCTTGATGACAGCAATACGGAGAAGTACAAGTCAGTATACTGAACTACATAAAAATAAATGTATGTCATTATTATTATCGTTATTATTATTATTATTATTATTATTATTATTATTATTATTATTATTATTATTATTATTATTATTATTATTATTATTATTATTATTATTATTATTATTATTATTATTGTTGTTGTTCTCTGTTGTTCTATTGATTATTTAATTATTCTTGAGACCATCTCAAACTTCAATTATTCTCTTTATTTATTAAGACCATATTTCAAAATATTTTACAAAGAGCAGAATATTATTTTGGAAAATGCTGCCATAAATGACTAACTCTTTCCCCGAATTCACTTTTTATCCATTAAAAACTAGTGGGTGTGGCTGGCAGGGACCTGGGTCGTGTTGGGCGAGTATAGATTCCATTTAGCGGTGTAGGATCGCGTCTAATGGGATTGGATCGCTTTAAAGGGAGCCAGATGGTAGTGGAGAAGAATGGAGTCTCGTTAATCGACAAAGTTACTAGGTTTAGTGGGATTGGGATCGTTTAGAGGTGAAGGAGTGTTTAGCTAAGAGAACTGGGACTCGGCCATCAGTATATGATCGTACTGGAAGGAATTGAATCGTTTCTGGTGACGTTGCGTCTTTCCTTAAGGTCCTGGGACCTTATTAAGTTAGAGTATATTTAGATTTTGTACCTTAGAAAGAATCTTAGAAGTACATTAGAAATAAGCATATTAAAAACAAGTACGTTAGAAATAAATGCATTAGAAATAAGTACATTAGAAATAAGAATATTAGAAATAAGAATATTAGAAATAAGTGCATTAGAAATAAGTGCATTAGAAATAAATACACTAGAAATAAGAATATTAGAAATAAGTGCATTAGAAATAAGTGCATTAGAAAAAAGTGCATTAGACATAAGTAGTTCCTTGGTGAGGAATATACTTGCCTTCCAGATGATGTATAGATAAAATAACTTTCCCATCACATAAAATATATCTATTATCCAGGTTATATTTCCAATGTACGTAACATTTTTCACCATGATCCCAAGAGTGGCTTAAATTTCAGAAAAACCATCGATTCTGTATACCTGTACACCTTGTTTGTTATCTCCCTTCTTATCTCCCCTCCCTTGTTCTCCTACCCCTCACACACACACACACACACACACACACACACACACACACACACACACACACTCTGGAACAGGATGTTCCAGAGAGGGAACACGGAAACAAGGGGACACAACTGGAAGTTGAAGACTCAGATGAGTCAAAGGGATGTTAGGAAGCATTTCTTCAGCCACAGAGTAGTCAGGAAGTGGAATAGTCTAGAGAAAGATATAGTGGAGGCAGGAACTATACATAATTTTAAGACAAGGTATGATAAAGCTCATGGAGCAGGGAGAGCAGAGACCCAGTAGCAGACAGTGAAGAGGCGGGGCCAGGAGCTGAGTCTCGACCCCTGCAACCACAATTAGTGAGTACACACACACACACACACACACACACACACACACACACAGTACATAGGAGCATAAATGTCAGTAATAGTCAATAGTCAGGAATATTATGGTTATATCATAGGGTGTTTTTTGTATGTTGCGTACGTGCGTGCGTGTGTGTGTGTGTGTGTGTGTACTCACCTATTTGTGCTCACCTATTTGTGGTTGCAGGGGTCGAGTCATAGCTCCTGGCCCCGCCTCTTCACTGATTGCTACTAGGTCCTCTCTCTCCCTGCTCCATGAGCTTTATCAAACCTCGTCTTAAAACTATGTATGGTTCCTGCCTCCACTACGTCACTTTCTAGGCTATTCCACTTCCTGACAACTCTTTGACTGAAGAAATACTTCCTAACATCCCTTTGACTCATAGGAGTCTTCAACTTCCAATTGTGACCCCTTGTTTCTGTGTCCCCTCTCTGGAACATCTTGTCTCTGTCCACCTTATCTATTCCTCGCAGTATTTTATATATCGTTATCATGTCTCCCCTACCCCTCCTGTCCTCCAGTGTCGTCAGACCGATTTCCCTGAACCTTTCTTCGTAGGACAATCCCCTTAGCTCTGGGACTAGTCTTGTTGCAAACCTTTGCACTTTCTCTAATTTCTTGACGTGCTTGACCAAGTGTGGGTTCCAAACTGGTGCTGAATACTCCAGTATGAGCCTGACGTATATGGTGTACAGAGTCTTGAACGATTCCTTAGTGAGGTATTGGAACGCTATTCTTAGGTTTGCCAGACGCCCGTATGCTGCAGCAGTTATCTGATTGATGTGTGCCTCAGGAGATGTGCTCGGTATTATACTTACCCCAAGATCTTTTTCCTTGAGTGAGGTTTGCAGTCTTTGGCCACCATGACTATACTCTGTCTGCGGTCTTCTTTGCCCTTCCCCGATCTTCATGATTTTACATTTGGCAGGGTTAAATTCAGGTAGCCAGTTACTGGACCAGGCTTGTAGCCTGTCCAGGTCTCTTTGTAGTCCTGCCTGATCCTCGACTGATTTAATTCTTCTCATTAACTTCACATCATCTGCAAACAGGGACACTTCTGAGTGTGTGTGTGTGTGTATGTGTGTGTGTGTGTGTGTGTGTGTGTGTGTGTGTGTGTGTGTGTGTGTGTTTTTACTTTCTCATAAGTTAAATAATGTACTTGTGTTTTGAAACATTATTGTTAAACTTTTTAATAAACTTAACATTTTAATGTTTATGTTAAAGTATCTTTATTTCTTTGTCACCGTATCTGTATTTGTTAATGTATCTGTACTCACCTAGTTGTGGTCGCAGGGGTCGAGTCTTGGAACCTAATGTATGTTTTTCTCAGAAAACACACCTGTGTTTTTCTTATTGCGTCTGTGTCCTTGCTAATGTATTTTGGTGTCTTTGTTCAGGTATCTGCGTGCTAGTTAATGTAATTGTGTTAGCTGGAGTGCTAACTGTGTCGCGTGTCGTGGTGACAGGTGGTGACAGACGTGACAGGTGGTGACAGGCCTGGGTCCATCGACTGTGAAGCCCCAGTGCATGACACGGGGTGGATCATTAGCGTTTCCGTCCATCTGGTCCATAGTCAGGGGTTTTCCGGTCCGTGAGAGATGATTAGTCCCCTGGGGTACGGAAGCAAATTCTTACGTGGCTTTGGGAAGAGGTTGGAGAGATACGTGGGTGGTCTTCAAGAAGGCGCTGGGCAGGTACCTAAAGTCAGTACCTGACCAGCCGGGCTGGGGTTCGTACGTCAGTTTGCGTGCGGCCAGCAGTAGCAGCCTGGTTGATCAGACCCTGATCCACCACGAGGCCTGGTCTCAGACCGGGCCGAGGGGGCGTTGACCCCCAAAACCCTCTCCAGGTATACTCCAGGTAAGGACCTGCCTTGTATGGGCCATTCTTATGTTATGTCCGATCAGTCTCTAGATGGAGTATACCTCCAGGTATACTCCAGATGATAGAGAGTAGATCCGTCTTTTCATTAAACACTTCTCACTAGCGGCTCGGGAACTGATCCATCTCTGAGGCGCCATTAACCTCATCCAGGCAAAATTTCTTGCATCTAAAAATGACTGGTCTTTAAGTCATTAACCCACCAGTTCAATGGCTGGTTTTAATCAAGGTTTCCTAAAGGACATCGGTGCTAAAAGGTGTTTACCAGCTGTGTTGGAGAGACCTTTCTATCTCCCACGCGTATCTCCCTAATTCTCCCCTCCCCTCTCCCACCTCCCGTTTATCTGCCATATGTTATAATTTTGTGACGAACCTCGTTGTTTTACCCCAGTTATGTTTGCACTCTGTTCCCCTTACATCCATCCGTCACCTCTCTCTCTGCATACTGTGTTGCATATGGCGGACATGATCAAGATACGAACACACAACACAAAACACACAACACAAAACACAAAACACACAACACAAAACACAAAACACGCAACACAAAACACACAACATAAAATACACAACATAACACAACACAAAACACCAACACAGAACACGCAACACAAACACGCAACACAAACGCACAGACAATGACAACAACAATACCTTCCAGAATTTAACCAGACTGACCTACCTCAACAGCCACCACCACCCCAGTGTACCTCCAGCCCCCTGCCTCCCCCTCCGTCCTCAAGGCTATGAGAGACTGAGGGGGGGAGGGAGTACAGATAAGCTTAGCTAAGCTCGTACCTGCATGAAAACAAACCAGGTGAACAAACCACGTGAACAAACCACGTGAACAAAGATTCAAGGCACTTTAACCTGTTCTTCCTTAGGTAACATTGACAACGAAGAGACCTCATTCTAACCCTTAAAAAAATATAATTTGGTACACTAAAAGACGAGGAAGTAATGTGCTAAGTGCATCAATAACCCCGAAACAATGGAAAGAAACTTCGTGGCACGAGATGCAAGGCAAAGATATGTATATCTACCTGGAGGGTATTCCGGGAATCAACGCCCCCGCGGCCCAGTCCACGACCAGGTCTCCCGACTAGCAGCCAGGGTTTAACGATCAGGGGCCCCGTTGTTATACCAGTGCCTTGGTTCAACCAGCCAATCACAAGGAAGCCCACCAAAGCTGTGAAGCGATGTGGTACACTCGTGAAACAACTTAGGCAGACTTGCCTTCACAGCTGGTCGCCACGGCTTACCTTGTCTTCTGCTTGCGTTTGCCTCATTGTACATAGCTGTAAATACTGTACATGGACTATATATATGTTGTAAATACCAGCTTATTTTTGGTGAAGGTAATATATTTATTTTCTGCTTCCTTTTTGCTCGTTCCTAAGTGGTTATCGCATTACAGCAAGGTGTGCAGGACATATCTACACCTGTGTACGTAATAACATGTCAGTCATTTAAGACCCATCAAACCTAGACAGACATTTAGAACCCATTAAACCTAGATAATCATTCAAGACCCATTAAACCTAGACAGACATTTAAGATCCATCAAACCAAGACAGACATTTAGGATCCATCAAACCTAGACAGACATTTAAGACCCATCAAACCTAGACAAACGTTTAGGACCCATCAAACTTAGACAGACATTTAGGACCCATCAAACCTAGACAAACATTTAGGACCCATTCAAACCTAGACAGACATTCAGGACCCATCAAACTTAGACAATCATTTAGAACTCATTCAAACCTTGACAGACATTTAGGACCCATCAAACTTAGACAAAATTTTAAGAAACAACAACCCGAGCCTGGTACGAAGCAAGACTGAGACAGCACTTTACAAGTGAAATTTTTTTTTTAAATAAAATGAGAAAAATATACATGCTAAAAAAATGTAAAAAAAAAAAATTAATCCCGAGCTGACCTTCGACCTCTGACCTTTCACCTAGCTGGTCAGAACCAAATCCATTCTCCGCAGATCTGTCAAGTTTCATCAAAAAAGGAATTCGGTCGCTTTTGAGGCCTTTCTTTATAGGTCAGTGACTTTGACCTTTACCTGTGGCATTCCACCGACGGTCAACGACGGGTAAATGACTCTTTTGTGGGTCTATAACCCACAGACTCGTTAGAGTCCTGTTATATCTGCGGTGTTCATCACTGTAGCTTGCGAACTCTCAACTCTGACATTTTATAGTGACGCAGATCGTTAACCTTCACATCTGACCTTGATAATCAAAGGATTTGACAGAGCAGAAACTAACATATTTTTGATAGGAGAGGCAGAGGCGAGGGATCAGACATAAATGACCCACATGGATACTAAGGATTTTTTTGTTTTTGCGTCTCAAGGTGATGAATAATTGGAATGATTTAGGGAAGCGGTGAACACACACAGATAATTCAGTGTTAGGGGACCACAACTCTTCAACACCCTTTATGCATAAGGGATATTATGAAAAGACTCCTAGTTTCTTCGAGAGGGAACTCGATAAAGTCCTCAAATCAGTTCCTGATAAGCCGGGCTGTGGTGCATACGTTGGGTTGCGGTCTGCGGGCACAACAGCCCAGTTGACCAGGTCAGCGACCTGGAGGCATGGACTGGGACCTGGTCGCGGGGGCGGTGATCTCCAGAAGAGACTAAAGGTAACTCAAAACACAGTTTCAAGAGTAGGCATGATAGAGTCCGCGAGGCGTGGTCATTACCCGAGAACCGACTCCCGTAAAAAACTACTCGGCGAGTACACACACACACACACGCACGGGGCCAGGAGCTGTGAATCGACCCCTGCAACCACAACTACATAAGTACACACGGTGTGGTTTTATTCAATAAAATTAATAATGACTTAGTTACAAAACTCCCACCAAGTTTTGGGAAGGTAGTTTATTTTCGCCCCCCCCCCCTCTCCAACACTGTCCATCCCCCTCCAACACCGCGCACCCCCTCCAACACCGCCCACCCTCCAACACCGCCCACCCCCTCCAACACCGCGCACCCCCTCCAACACCGCCCACCCCTCTTCAATACCGGCCACCCCCTCCAACTCCGCACTCCCCCCCCCTTCAACACCGCCCACCCTCCAACTCCGCCCACCCCGCCCCCACCGCCGGCGCCTACACCTGTCTGGAATCGATTTAAATCCCACATTTCTTCCTGAGAGTTAGACTGCAGAGAGTGTGCATAAATGGGGTTAAATCCGAATGGGGACTTGTAACAAGTGGTGTTCCACAGGGATCAGTCTTAGGCCCATTGTTATTTATAATATATATCAATGACCTTGATGAGGGAATTACTAGTGATATGAGCAAATTCGCCGACGACACGAAGATAGGTAGGATAATTGATTCAAACATAGATGTCATAGAACTTCAGGAAGATTTAGACAAACTTAATTCGTGGTCAGAAAAGTGGCAGATGCAGTTCAATGTAGATAAATGCAAGGTTCTGAAGCTCGGGAGTGTCCATAACCCAAGCACTTATAAGTTAAATAACGTAGAACTTAGCCATACAGATTGCGAGAAGGACTTGGGGGTGATGGTAAGCAGCAACCTTAAACCAAGACAGCAATGCCTAAGCGTACGTAATAAGGCAAATAGATTACTGGGATTTATATCAAGAAGTGTTAGCAACAGAAGTCCAGAGGTTATATTACAGCTTTATACATCATTAGTAAGGCCTCACCTAGATTACGCAGCTCAGTTCTGGTCTCCATATTACAGAATGGACATAAATTCGTTAGAAAACATTCAGCGTAGAATGACTAAATTAATACATAGCATTAGAAATCTTCCTTACGAAGAAAGATTGAAGACCCTAAAATTACATTCACTTGTAAGACGTAGAATGAGGGGAGACATGATCGAGGTATACAAGTGGAAATGGGTATTAACAAAGGGATATAAATAAGGTCTTGAGGATACTCTCCAAGAGAGAACCCAATAATGGATTCAAGTTAGATAAGTTTAGATTTAGAAAGGATATAGGAAAGTATTGGTTTGGAAATAGGGTAGTTGATGAGTGGAACAGTCTGCCTAGTAGGGTTATTGAAGCTAGGACCTTGGGTAGTTTCAAATTTAGGTTGGATAAATTCATGAGTGAGAGGGTTGGATTTGAGTGGGACTCGCGCATGAGTGGGTAGAATTGTCAAAGCTTATTTCTTGGTAGCATTGAAAATTGGGTTGAGCAAATATTCTGTTAGTGGGACGGATTGTGAAGGACCTGCCTAGTATGGGCCAACAGGCCTGCTGCAGTGTTCCTCCTTTCTTATGTTCTTATGTTCTTATGGATCGAGTCATGGCTCACCAATAGGAAGCAGAGGGTGTGCATTAATGGGGTTAAATCTGAGTGGGGATCTGTAACAAGTGGCGTTCCACAGGGATCGGTTTTAGGCCCGTTGTTGTTTATAATATATATAAATGACCTTGACGAGGAATTACTAGTGATATGAGCAAATTCGCTGATGACACGAAGATAGGTAGGATAATCGATTCAGACGTAGATGTCACGGAACTTCAGGAGGATTTAGACAAACTCAATTCCTGGTCAGAAAAGTGGCAGATGCAGTTCAATGTAGATAAATGCAAGGTTCTGAAGCTCGGGAGTGTCCATAACCCAAGCACTTATAAGTTAAATAACGTAGAACTTAGCCATACAGATTGCGAGAAGGACTTGGGGGTGATGGTAAGCAGCAACCTTAAACCAAGACAGCAATGCCTAAGCGTACGTAATAAGGCAAATAGATTACTGGGATTTATATCAAGAAGTGTTAGCAACAGAAGTCCAGAGGTTATATTACAGCTTTATACATCATTAGTAAGGCCTCACCTAGATTACGCAGCTCAGTTTTGGTCTCCATATTACAGAATGGACATAAATTCGTTAGAAAACATTCAGCGTAGAATGACTAAATTAATACATAGCATTAGAAATCTTCCTTACGAAGAAAGATTGAAGACCCTAAAATTACATTCACTTGTAAGACGTAGAATGAGGGAGACATGATCGAGGTATACAAGTGGAAAATGGGTATTAACAAAGGGGATATAAATAAGGTCTTGAGGATATCTCTCCAAGAGAGAACCCGCAATAATGGATTCAAGTTAGATAAGTTTAGATTTAGAAAGGATATAGGAAAGTATTGGTTTGGAAATAGGGTAGTTGATGAGTGGAACAGTCTGCCTAGTAGGGTTATTGAAGCTAGGACCTTGGGTAGTTTCAAATTTAGGTTGGATAAATTCATGAGTGAGAGGGGTTGGATTTGAGTGGGACTCGCGCATGAGTGGGTAGAATTGTCAAAGCTTATTTCTTGGGTAGCATTGAAAATTTGGTTGAGCAAATATTCTGTTAGTGGGACGGATTGTGAAGGACCTGCCTAGTATGGGCCAACAGGCCTGCTGCAGTGCTCCTCCTTTCTTATGTTCTTATGTTCTTATGTTAAGGTCACCACCACCACCATCTCCACCACCACCATCACCACCATCACCACCACCACCAGCAAGAAATAGCAGCAGCAACAGTAACAATAGCACTAGCAGGAGCAGCAACAGTAACAATAGCACTTACAGAAGCAGCAAAAGTAACAATAGAACTAGCAGAAGCAGCAACAGTAACAATAGAACTAGCAGAAGCAGCAACAGTAACAATAGCACTAACAGAAGTAGCAACAGTAACAATAGCACTAACAGAAGCAGCAACAGTAACAATAGCACTAACAGAAGTAGCAACAGTAACAATAGCACTAACAGAAGCAGAAACAGTAACAATAGCACTAACAGAAGCAGCAACAGTAACAATAGCACTAACAGAAGTAGCAACAGTAACAATAGCACTAACAGAAGCAGCAACACTAACAATAGCACTAGCAGAAGTAGCAACAGTAACAATAGCACTAACAGAAGCAGAAACAGTAACAATAGCACTAACAGAAGCAGCAACAGTAACAATAGCACTAACAGAAGTAGCAACAGTAACAATAGCACTAACAGAAGCAGCAACACTAACAATAGCACTAGCAGAAGCAGCAACAGTAACAATAGCACTAACAGCAACATCACTATTACTACAACACCACCAGAGAGAGAGAGAGAGAGAGAGAGAGAGAGAGAGAGAGAGAGAGAGAGAGAGAGAGAGAGAGAGAGAGAGAGAGAGAGAGAGAGAGAGAGAGAGAGAGAGAGAGAGAGAGAGAGAGAGAGAGAGAGAGAGAGAGAGAGAGGCAATACGTGTCATTAACAAGATGGTAATTGATACCGTGGGAGGGGGAGCTGGGACACACAGATTATAGAGAGACAATAAATGAATAACAAGGATTAAGGTTGTTACACGTTATAGGGTTGGAGAAGGGAAAGTGTGTGTGTGTGTGTGTGTACTCACCTAGTTGTGGTTGCAGGGGTCGATTCAAAGCTCCTGGCCCTGCCTCTTCACTGGCGTGTGTATGTGTGTGTGTGTATGTGTGTGTATATGTATGTGTATGTGTATGTATGTATGTGTGTGTATGTGTATGTGTGTATGTGTATGTGTGTGTATATGTATGTGTATGTGTATGTATGTATGTGTGTGTATGTGTATGTGTGTATGTGTATGTGTGTGTGTGTTACTATTTTGTCCTAGGCACATGTCAGTCACTAGGCCTGTTATATATGCGTGCGTGTATGTGTGTGTACTCACCTTTATGTGGTTTCATTGGTCGATTCATAGCTCCTGGCCCCACCTCTTCACTGGTCGATACTAATTCACTCTCTCCCTGCTCCATGAGTTTTGTCATACCTCTTCTTAAAGCTATGTATGGAACTTGCTTCCACTACTTCACTCTCCAGATTATTCCACTTCCTGACAACTCTAAGGCTAAAGAAATACTTCCTAACATCCCTATGACTCATCTGGGTTTTCAGCTTCCAATTGTGACCCCTTGTTCCTGTATCCCATCTCTGAAACATTCGAGCCCTGTGTGTGTGTGTGTGTATGTGTGTGTGTGTGTGAGTGGTGTGAGTGTGTGTGTGTGTGTGAGTGGTGTGAGTGTGTGTGTCTGAGTGGTGTGTGTGTGTGTGTCTGAGTGGTGTGTGTGTGTGTCTGAGTGGTGTGTGTGTGTGTCTGAGTGGTGTGTGTGTGTGTGTCTGAGTGGTGTGTGTGTGTGTGTCTGAGTGGTGTGAGTGTGTGTCTGAGGGGTGTGTGTGTGTGTGTGTGTCTGAGTGGTGTGCACATGTGTGTGTGTGTCTGAGTGGTGTGAGTGTACTCACCTAGTTGTGGTTGCAGGGGTCGAGACATAGCTGTGTGTGTGTGTGTGTCTGGGTGGTGTGTATGTGTGTGTGTGTGTGTGTGTGTGTGTGTATATGTGTCTGAGTGGTGTGAGTGTGTGTATGTGTGTGTATGTGTCTGAGTGGTGTGCACGTGTGTGTGTGTGTGTGTCTGAGTTGTACGAGTGTGTGTATGTGTCTGAGTGGTGTGAGTGTGTGTGTGTGTGTGTGTGTGTGTGTGTATGTGTGTGTGTGTGTGTGTGTGTATGTGTCTGAGTGGTGTGAGCATGTGTATGTTTGTGTGTGTGTGTGTGTGTGAGTGGTTTGAGTGTACTCACCTAATTGTGGTTTCAGGGGTCGATTCCTATCTCCTGGCCCCGCCTCTTCACTAGTCACTACTAGGTCATTCCTTCCCTGCTCCGTGAGCTTTATCATACCTCTTCTTAAAGCTATGTATGGATCCTGCCTCCACTATGTGTGTGTGTGTTGTGACTTTTAGACTCGAAATCTTTCAATTCCAGGAGACTCATTTAATTAAGACTGCATGTAAACTATACTCTAGCAGTCAGGAATATTTATTTATTACACCAAGACTGAGTTAGAGGTCCACGAGGCAATATGCTTGCTGGTCACCAGTGTCCCACTGCATCATTCTGCAATGCTTCAAGGTGGGGGTCCTCTGGTATCAGTTAAACACCTCTCAAAGTAACGAGAGTAACCATCTTCTTCCTTGGAATAAACCTCATTGCCTCCCATTCCCCATTCAAAGTTTACCCCTTTCCCTCCCCCAACAGGTTTCGAGGTTGGCCGTGAAAAATAACAATGAAGAGATAAGTTCATCTTCGTGTACCACCTGGCTGCGAATGCACCACCTGGCTGCGAATGCACCACCTGGCTGCGAGTGTACCACCTGGCTGCGAGTGTACCACCTGGCTGCGAGTGTACCACCTGGCTGCGAGTGTACCACCTGGCTGCGAGTGTACCACCTGGCTGCGAGTGCACCACCTGGCTGCGAGTGTACCACCTGGCTGCGAGTGTACCACCTGGCTGCGAGTGCACCACCTGGCTGCGAGTGGATTCTTCCCGTCGCTCTCTTGCCATGGTGAATTATGTGGTCGTTATATCACAGGAGAGGAAGTCAAGATTTTTCATATCGTCAGCATGGAGAAATAATGAGGTGAGGCAGTGGATAACACCATCTCACCTCACTCTACTCTACTCCTCACAACTACTAATGGAAATTAAAGGTGGGCAAAGTGAATATCTTTCACCCCATTACAATTTATTAATATTGAATTACAATAATGTACTTGGTTAATAAGAAAGGAAACTGACAATGAGATCTCTGGGAACCCATAACAAAGCCAGATACGTGGGAATGGGGGAATGTAATTAGCTTACGAATCTCAGTATCCACTTACTCCAAATATAACGGAGCCCACCTTCCACAGGGAGTATAATCCAGAATCCAGTTTCCACAAGGAGTATACGTCAAGTACCCCAGTGGAAATACGTTCAAAGACCCAATGGAAATAAGTCACTTTGACTTTTTTTGTTACCTTAAGTAATCTGAAACTATGTATGATAATTGTACTTATGCGTACCTGTACCTAAATGAACTTATAATATAGAGTCCAGCTCCCACAGGGAAGTACCACTTCCCCAGTCCAGAGAGACAAAGTCCCCCCTGCCTTCAACAAAAGCTGTCCACTAAGTCTCTAGGTCTGTGCCCCCTCGGAGTCCAACCATTGAATCCTCTCTCAGCATACGTATAATATGCTCCAGGACAGTGCCCTGGCTACTTCCCTTGAGCGTATAAAACCCACAACACCTCAACCCACCATAAGTACAGTCTAGAGAGGTCAACTCTCGTGGGAAAGTCACCACGTGGTCCACAAAGAGCCGAGATTCCCCTGACATAACTGGGGTGTGAAGATTAGAAGCCAAGTCTCCTATCTTCAGAGACAGAAATTGGAGACCCAGATTAGAGAGATCTCACATGGTGGAGGCTCGATCCTCCGGCTAGAAAGAGCCAAACAGGAAACTCTGGCAGTTTGGCTGGAATATTCATAGTGAGGAGAGATGAACTATCCTATGTCAACAGTTAGCAAGTTACTATCTCACTCAGACCTATGCACTAGCCAGCTTACTACCCGACTTACTAACCGTAGCGTCACAATAATAATAATAATAATAATAATAATAATAATAATAATAATAATAATAATAATAATAATAATAATAATAATAATAATAATAATAATAATGATAATAAAAGATTTTGTTATTCTTGAGTGTGTTTTGTTTGTAGACATCCAGAAGTGACGTCACACCAGCACATAAATTCAACAATGACGGTGAAGATCTTTATCGGGCGAATTTCTTCCTCCTGACCATCACAGTAACAACTACGCCTTCAAGTAGGTCAACCACGAATAATTCCAGGTCAGAGGCTGAGCTATGGGTGGGGAAATTTGACAATGTTCTTTCTCTCTCTCCTCCCTCCATCTCTCCTCCCCCTTTCTTTCTGTTTCTGTATTCTTTACCCTTCGTCCTTTTCCTTCCTTCTCGTCTTACTTATCTCTCTTCTCTTCTCTCTTCTCTCTTCTCTCTCTCTCTCTCTTCTCTCTCTCTCTCTCTCTCTCTCTCTCTCTCTCTCTCTCTCTCTCTCTCTCTCTCTCTCTCTCTCTCACACACACATACACACACACACACAATTGTACCATCTAATCCCTTAATAAAGGAGTTTGGACCTTTGGAGTTATAGAGGTGCAACAAAGACACCTCAGTGTCCAGGTGTGTGATTCTCATTACTGAATCTACAAACCCACATCACACAGGTAACTCGGTCCTATTACACCTGAAGTACCGTTATTATTATGATTTATTTTATTATTATTATTATTATTATTATTATTATTATTATTATTATTATTATTATTATTACATTTTCATGTGGAAACGCTAAACTCGTGAGGGTTATTTAGGGCCAAGGGAAATGGAAGGTAATCAAGTATTGTCCTAAGAGAGGGGTACCTGGAGTCTACCTGGAGAGTGCTCCGGGGGTCAACGCCCCCGCGGCCCAGTCTATGGCCAGGCCTAATTGCTTGACTAAAGCTCCTTTCACCAATATCAAGGCATACCTTGCCCCTCCTCCTCCTCTCCGAAGGGAAGTTTATTAACCCCGGAGGGCTAGTAACCCAGGGTAACCCAGGAAAACGAAGCAATGTGGCTTACTTCTGGTCGAGTGCTTTGATCCTGTTCTCCCCAGTATGCGACCCATTACAGCCAACTAGCACCCAAATTACCCTACCCCCCAGTTGATGTAATCATTCTGAGCCCTGACTACTACCACCACAATGATTTTGAACCTTACTTTCCCTAACATGATTCTGAACCCTGCTCTCCCTACCATGATTCTGAACCCTGCTCTCCCTACCATGATTCGGATCAGCAATTACTTTCCCTACTATCATTCTGAGTCTCACGATCAACTTCACTATAAATCTGACCCCACCCAACCCCACCTATCATAGATCTGAACCCCCACAAACTCCTCTCTCCCTATCCACATTAATCTGCCCATTACTCCCACACTAAATCATCCCCCACATTAACTCAGTACCTATAACCAGCACCTATAATATGAACAAGTCTCGTCTAACCCCTTCTAATAGCTAACCAACATAACCTGCCTAACATTAACTTTTGGCCCCCTCACCCCCACCATAACTTTGGCCCCTCACCCCCACCATAAATCCGATTCCCCCTACAACCACCCCTGCTATAAAATATGACTCCACCAAATATCCCTACCACTAAATTGACCCCAGTAACCCACCCCTCTACGATATTTCACCTTCTCTCTACATGCTACCATATGGAAAACAAAATGAAATTATAGAAAATTCCCATTCCCATTCCCATTCCCGTTCCCGTTCCCATTCAAGCACAACCCTTCAGCAAGCGTCATTACTCTCTCCACTGCACCTTCAATTATTTCCACTCTCTCTCTCCCTTTCTCGTTTCTCTTCTTACCCCATTCTCTCCCTTCAGTATCCTTCGTGTCTATCCCTCGGTTTACTCCCTCTCTCTCTTTCTCTCTCTCACATCATTCTTGGCCTCCTTCCTCTTCCTCCCTCCCTTCTTCCCACCCTCCAGGGACGGGGATGAGGGAGGAGGGTTGTGATGTAG
Source organism: Cherax destructor (assembly GCA_009830355.1). Taxonomy (NCBI): domain Eukaryota; kingdom Metazoa; phylum Arthropoda; class Malacostraca; order Decapoda; family Parastacidae; genus Cherax; species Cherax destructor. The sequence continues at coordinate 784,986 of WNWK01000019.1, forward strand.
GGAGGAGACACCTCACTACTAGAAGCCAGGTGACCACTGGGAGCCAGAAATTTAAACTGATTAACCCAGCTGGTAGAGACCAGCTGAGTGACTTTAAAAAATCTGAACACAAATGATCTAAGTATTTTCCCCAAAATAAAAGAGAGAAATTATTCAGATACGCCCAAAGAGAAAATCCTCATATGGAATCCTGGCTTGACACACCCTAAAAAAAATCTAATTCCCCCGCTTAGATAATATAACTGATATGCGTGGCACAGAAATTAAAAAAAAATGAATATACATGGGAACAAGATTATGTAGGAGTAGTATCGTCTTCCCCAAACAAAATGAGGAGGATGACGCCTGTCTGTATGGCTAGTTTAAGATGATTTGCATTGTGTTATCTTGAGACCGAGTCTCCAGTTTCTGTGATCATAGGAGACAGAAGTGCTAATATCCCTGATGGCCTGCCTTGGTCTGGGAACTCTGATCTTTGTTGAGACTATATGGTTAGTTACCCACGAGAGCTGACCTCTCTAGCAGTAGTTAAGAGGGGTGTGGAGGCCTTTATAAGCTCAGGGAAGGTAAGGGGAGGACTTCCTGGGGAGCTACGGTGCAAAGCAGAGTCCTGTCTCTGACTTGAAGACATGAAACTTCCCTAGAGAATATAAAATCTTCGGCATCAAACTTACCGAAAGTAGTGAAGAAGGGACCTTAGAGTAATCATAAACAACGGCCTTAAAAGTACTAAACACTAACTGCGAGCATCAATGCTAACAGAATGCCTGGTTTCCCAGGTAGAAGCTTCGAGCACAACACACCAGGCACCACAATGATACTCTTTGATGCACTTGTTAGACTGCATCTTGATTATGCCATCTAGTTTTGGTCAGTGGAGAGGACACATACTAGACTTGTCAAACTCGTACCATCACTCAGGAACAGATTTTACGAAGAAACACTTAAAGTACTCAACCTTTTTTCTCTTACGAAACTGAGATTGAGATCTCATTCAAATCTTTAAAATACTGAATGGCTTCGACACAAACATGAATTATTTGAAGCGCTGAATGAGTCCATAACTCAAAACACTGACATGTTGCATTGTGTGCGAGGCAGGAGATGCAACACCAACTTATGTAAACTTTTGTTTTGCAGACAACATCACAGAAGAAAAGAATAAATACCTGTCGGTATTTTATGCCATTTTAATATTCACAATGCTGTAAGGGCAAAGATAATTATAGAAGAAAGAGGACAGACATTTTGAAAGTAGAATATTCAATTAGGTGCACTGTGTCCTAGCGGGAGGAGTTGCCTCAGCCTTCAGGACCACAAGATTAGTATACATCCCTCATTCCAGACTGTTGGGTCAGCCGAAATTGTTTTACACATTGTAAAATGTGATAAGTTACAGTGACCAGTAAGATATAAGGTATTGTGAGAGGACATGAGCGAGATGTTGCCATGGACACTCGCTACCTCACCCAGCCACTCATTAAACCCATGCAGACATCATATACATTCAATAAATGGGGTATTCTGAAGTCAACAGATCCTGATGCCTGTTCAGTGGCTGCATCAAGACGATCAATTGACAACGAGGCAACCTTGTCAATAATAATAACACCAGTGATAGATGTAAAGGGTTGTGATAGTCATGGCAGATCTAGTGGTAGCCAGAAGTAGAACCACTGATACACACAGCTCTGTAAATGGCAGTAAGTAACAAAAAGTGGTTCAAGAGAGAAACAGTATTAAATTAGTAGATGAAGTTGAAGCCCACGTCTTCCACCCCGTTTCATCTTCTGTAAACTTCCATGCAATTTTCCCAATATGGTATGATATATTTCCTCTCCCTCATCCCCCTGGTTTCATTCCGGCAGTGGCTAGAGAGAGAGAGAGAGAGAGAGAGAGAGAGAGAGTGGAGGATGGGGAGAGAGCCTTCTGCTTTTCAAGCCTTGCCTCACACGTCTAAATAATTCATGATAAGCCTTATCTACAGAAGTAGATAGTTCTCAGCAGACAGCCTCGGTGTGAATTTACAAGTCCTCTGCTGTCTGTCTTTCCCATGCACTCCCATGTACCTGCACTCCTTGTATCTCTCTCTCTCACCCCTTCTTTCCTTACTTCCTCCCTTCCTTCCCTACTCCCTCCCTCCTTCCCTACTCCTTCCTTCCCCACTCCCTCCTTCCTTCCCCACTCCCTCCTTCCTCCACCACATGTATTCCCATCGCCACTTTCAGTCTGGATTCGACGGATTACTTGACAAAACACCATCACTTATATCGTAATTAGATCTGGAAGAAGTTCTTTAAGATTACATTTGGTAACGAGAATTTGTAGGATTACATGTGTTAGGAGGAGTTATTGTAATTGCATTGGTTGACGGGATTTTTTTATTACATTTTTTATGGGAATTGTTATGATTACATTAGTTAATGGGAGTTTTTGAGGATTACATCTGTTAATGGGCGTTATATACGCTGGCGTCCTTCCTCGTTCTCTCCGAGAGTAATTAGCAAAGTCATTAACTACTTGATCCTCAGAAATGACCTGGACGCTGTGTTTGATCCGTGTTATTGATTACTTTGTTGTTTGAGGGAAGAGCAGAGCTACGCTGGTGGTGTCCCGTCTGCAGTGTCTGTAGTGACAACAACAGAACCACGCTGGTGGTGTCCCGTCTGCAGTGTCTGTAGTGACAACAACAGAACCACGCTGGTGGTGCCCCACCCACAGTCTTAGTGGAGAGAGAACAAGCATACATCTTCTGTATATACACATCGTATAAACATGTCTCTCTTCAATAATATTGTTTCCCATATTCCCGAGAGAGATTCAAAGTGATTAAAGGCAATTTTGATGCTAATCCTTTTTTTAAGCAGCTAATTAAAAAAATAATTAAAAAAGGATTCGATCGTAAGGTGATGTGTATGCTGAGAGCCTCCATGTTTGTGGACGATAATGAAAGAGAGAGTGTTTGTTTGTATGTGTGTACTCACCTGTATGTGGTTGCAGGGGTCGAGTCACAGCTCCTGACATCGCCTCTTCGCTAGTCGCTACTAGATCCACTCTCTCCCTCCAAGTGCGAGCACGCGCGCGTGTGTGTGTGTGTGTACTCATCTAGTTGTACTCACCTAGTTGTGGTTGCAGGGGTCGATTCGTAGCTCCTGGCCCCCGCCTCTTCACTGGCCTCTACTGGGTCACTCTCCCCGCACCATGAGCTTTATCATGCCTCTTCTTAAAGCTATGAATGGATCCTGCCTCCACTACATCGCTTCCCAAACTATTCCACTTCCTGACCACTCTGTGACTGAAGAAATACTTCCTAACATCCCTGTGATTCATTTGAGTCTTCAACTTCCAACTGTGTCCCCTTGTTGCTGTGTCCCATCTCCGGAACATTCTGTCTCTGTCCACCTTGTCAATTCCTCTCAGTATTTTATGTATGTGTATGTGTATACGTACATAAAGTACGTGCATAGGATAGATTACCTACAGTTTAGCTATCTCTAATTGTTTCTAGATAATTGATATCGAACCTGACTTCAGCTACTAGGACTACTACTCCTACTATCACCGTCACTACTATAATCACTAGGCACCAGCTGGTTCATTCTCAAGTGACCGTCCTGTGGTAGTCCTCAACTGACGTCAGGATCCCCTTGATCACAGCTAACCCCAGAAGTGTCTACTTTAATCAGATCTATGTCAAGTTTCTGTCCAGATTTTTTTTTTTTTTTTTTTTTTTTTGTGCACATACAGCTTCGGTGTGACGTCTGTTACAGTGATCTTTAACTTATTTACAGAAAAGTAAATAAACTTTATCCACATTTCTGTTGAGCCTCTCGCCTCGATGTCACAATTTTTTTTTTGGTTTATCGACTCTGTTTTTGCACTTCAAATAGTTCTTATTTTCGAGTGTATGACACACGTTCAGCATCTTAAAAGTCCGAATGAGGTCTCCTCTTAGTTTAGTTTTCTTAAATGAGAACAAGTTGAGTTCTTAGAGTCTTTCTTCGCATTGTTTCTGTGTGATAGTCTCAACTTAGTTGCCTCTCTCTGAGACGCACTCCCGTCCATCATTCATCTAACCTGAAAACAAAACAGGTCAAGTTTTGGATGTAAACAAACGAGTGCTTTACTAGGTCAATACGTATAATACTCAAAATTTCATGAACCTTAGCATTCCGTTGGCGCTTCTGTGTGTAGATACACAGTGTTAAGCTCCAACGCTCTTCTCTTTCCTCTCTGCTTAGTTTGAAGACATTCTACACTCGTGTTTGAGAGTGTTATATCACAGATGCTTTATTTTACATCTGTCACCTTTAAAGTTCAACTTGCAAATGACGGGCCACTGTCCCAACCACTCCGGCTCTCTCCATAGATAGGCAGGTTTTTTTTTTTTTTTTTGCTTTCAAATTACGCAGAATTTGTCAGTGTAATATAAATATTCTTGAAATGTGACTAATGTGTGATTTGAAAAAGAAGTGGGCTAAAATTTGATCAATGAAGCACTCTGTTTCCGTCTAGCCACTCGGACCATGCATGTCTAGCCACTCAGACCATGCATGTCTAGCCACTCAGACCATGCATGTCTAGCCACTCAGACACGTCCAGTACCACTCGTTGTTTCCTCCAATATCTTGCTCCATTATTTTGGCCAACAATCTCTGAAATGAAATTTTGTCCACAACTTTCTAAAACTCTCTGAATACTACATCTGTTGGGACCTTCTCCTCCAAATTTTTGTTGTATATAATTGTATAAATAATGTTTTCATTAGAATCTTCCCCTTAATAACCTCCCATATATTTTTTACCCAATGTTCTGGCTGAAATAAGATATAAATTTAGCAGAGAGATCGTCTGTGTATACTTACACTTAGCTGTGTTACCATGAGACAGTCAAGGGGAATCACAGTGATGTGTAAAATATTTAAGGCAAAGAAAAGCCAGAAAAAATTGTCTGTGTTGAGACAAGTCACATCACCAGTGGTGGGTACATCAGAAGTGGTGGGTACATCAGAAGTGGTGGGTACATCAGAAGTGGTGGGTACATCAGAAGTGGTGGGTACATCAGAAGTGGTGGGTACATCAGAAGTGGTGGGTACATCAGAAGTGGTGGGTACATCAGAAGTGGTGGGTACATCAGAAGTGGTGGGTACATCAGAAGTGGTGGGTACATCAGAAGTGGTGGGTACATCAGAAGTGGTGGGTACAAGACATCACCAGCAGAAGCTGCTGCAGTAACTGCCAGGTGGTACCAGGTGGTACCAGGACGACCCTCAAACTGTGAACAAACTGTGAACAACGCCAGTGCTTCACACTGTATGAACGGTCTCTTGGACAACCTCAGGAAGTAATACTTCCCTAACTTTAGATTTATGGCATTCAAAGAGACCAGTTTTGCGCAGAAAAGTTTCTTATGTAGTCAACTATATGCCAGACACACAAGAAACAGGCCTAAGCCTTTATTAAATTAATGTTTCATTGAAGACCTTCAACAAGTTATGGGCAAAACATTGCTATAATAAAAAGCTTACGCTGTTTCTTGTGCCTCTGCCATCTACATTGCTTAGCTTTGTATCTAGCAGCCAAGTGAATTGCTGGTATAAATGTAAATATTTTAATGTCATTCTTGCCTAACCTATAAAATAAATACATGCTTTACCTGGGGTTTACCTAGAGTGTGTTCCAGGGGTCTAGGCCCACGAGGCTGTGTCCCAGATCAGGCCTACATACACCTGTTCATAGACAGCTGGATCATGTGTTTTCAAGAAGGCGAGGTAGCAGGAGACACTTCTGCCTTACTATTCAGATCTCAAAAAAAAAAAAAAAATCTCTTCAATCACTCCTTCCTTCCTCTTTTCCGCCTCCTCCCTTCCTCTTTCGTTCCATCTTCATCCTCACTTTCCCCTCCCTCTAAAATCTCACACCAAGTCTGCCTACCTTCCTCTCTCTCTCTCTCTCTCTCTCTCTCTCTCTCTCTCTCTCTCTCTCTCTCTCTCTCTCTCTCTCTCTCTCTCTCTCTCTCTCTCTCTTTCTCTCTCCCTTCCTCCCTCTTCGTAAATCTCCTTCCCACTGTCCCTCCCACAGTCCATAAATCTTTGCCCTCTCTCTGTTTTTCCCCTCAATAAATCCCTTCCTCACGACCCCTCTCCATCTCTCACAAATCCTCTCTCTTTCTCTCTCTCTCTCATTTTCACCCTTCATAACTCCCTGCCAGCTCTCTCCCAGCTATATCTCATCCTCCCTCCTTCTCTCCCTCCGTTTCTCTTTTTCTTCCACTCTCTCTCACTTCCTTTTCTATCTCTCATCTTCCCTCTCCCTTTCCATTTCTCTTTCATTATTTTCTTCATCTCTTCCTCTCTCTCTCTCTCTCATTCCCTGCTTCCTCTCTCCTTATCTCATGTCTTTCTCCCTCTCTCCCTTCAGCCCATTTCCCTCTTCTATCTCTCTTCCCCTTTCATTTTTCCAATCTCTACCTCCTTTCTCCTTTACTTCCGTTTTCTTCCCTCTTATCTCAACCTCTTCTTTCGTCCTTCTTTTCCCCCTTTCGTTCTCCCTCCCTTCCCTCTCCTCCCTCCCTTCCATCTCCTTCCTCCCTTCCATCTACTTCCTCCCTTCCATCTTCTTCCTCCCTCCCTTCTATCTCCTCTCTCTCTCCCTTGCATCTACTTTCTCCCTCTATTCCATCTTCTTCCTCTCTCCCTTCCATCTCCTCCGTCCTTCCTCCTATTTCCCTCCCTCCTTCCCGTCTCCCCCTCCCACCTCCCTCCCTCCCGTCTCCCTCCCTTCCATCCCTATAATCCATCACATGGGTACGAAAAATTATCCATCAACCTCAATGAATTTTTATTCCAGTAGGTAGCACCCCTGATGGTTGTTACCTGGCTCTTGGTCCCCCCCTCCCACCCCCGTCCTCCTTCCCCCTCCTCCTCCTTCCCCGTCCCCTCCTTCTGCCTTCCCCTCCCCGTGAGACGGGAGAGACAGAGGGGAAGGGGAAGAGCGGAAAACTTAGGGGAAGGTCAACGATGTGAGGGACAGTAAGAAGAGAGTCAGGGGGTAGAAGAGGAAGAAGGGAGAATGATGAGGGGAAAAGGGAGCGAGGAAAGATGACGGAACATAATGAGGAAGAGGAGAAGAGAGGAAATTTGAGAAAAATCTGAAGAGAATGGGAAACGAAGAACCTAAATTGAAATACAAGGTTAGCCTCAAAACCATAGGGAGACTGTTCCACTATCAACTATTTCCAAATTTCTATATCTAAATCAAACTGTCTATTTGAACAATCGGTTCGAGAGATCCAAGATTATATAAGAAGAGGAAAGAGGTTGCAGGAGGAGGATTTATAGAAGAAGAGAAAGAGAAAATACTGAAGAGGATCAGGATGATAATCAAGAGATGAGAATAAGAGGATTTTGGGTGAGCAGAGAAATCTTGAGTCTGCTGAGTAGCTGACCTTGTAGGTACTAAGATTGTAGCCAGCATGTACTCTGAGTACTCTGGTAGCTTGACTTACAGTAGGCAAGTTGTTCCAGTGTTCCATGACACTGTGAGAGAGAGAGAGAGAGAGAGAGAGAGAGAGAGAGAGAGAGAGAGAGAGAGAGAGAGAGAGAGAGAGCAGAGAGAGAGAAAATTCAATACTTACATGCATAGCTTTAAGAAGAGGTACGATAAAGCTCACGGAGCAGGGAGGGAGTGACCTAGTAGCGACCAGTGAAGAGGAGAGGCCAGGAGCTATGACTCGTCCCCTGCAACCATAATTAGGTGAGTATGATTTTTTTTAAAAAACACATTGGGGTGACAATTAAGAGAAGAAACACTTTCATCATCACTCACTCCATCACTGTCTTGCCATAGGTGTGTTGACGCTACATATAATGTATATAACACAGTAGAGGAACAGAGATAGCGAAAAATAGCTAAATAAAAAAAAAGATAAAATACTTAACAAAAAAAAAACGATAAAGCCAAAAGATGTCTGTCTCACAGCCTGTCTGTCTGTTCCCTCTGTCTGAATCTCTCCGCGTGTCTGTCTGTCAATATGTATTGCTGTTGACCAGTGCCAGGGGAGGGGGAGAAGGGACGCCAACATTTATTATACAATCAATATTTCTGACCCCACAGCTTCACCCCTGAAGCTGCCTGATTGAAAATGCAGAATTTTCCTCTCCTTCAATAATTGGGTTTCTGCGTCGCTTTGAAAAAGAATCAGCGTTCGATGTCGTTCAAATATTTGACTCTGCTTGGCCTGGCTTCTGTATTATACAGTTGGAGGTGGGTACAGCAGAGTAGGGTATTACAGTGCTATTATGAAGTGTGTGTGTGTTAGAGCATCTTACAGGATGCTGTAACACACACACACACAAACACAGTGGGTTTAATGAAAGAGGGTAAAGAAGCTGGGACAGATGAGATTTGAAAAATAGAAGTTTAAAGCTGGTTATTGTATTTCTTCAGTATGTACATGAAGGAAGGGAAGGTAAATAAGGAAAGGTAGAGTATTTGTAGTTCCTGTGTAAAAGGGAAAATGGGAACAACAAAGTGTAAGAATTATAGGGGAATAAGTCTGCTGAGCATACCAGGTATAATGTATGGTAGACTTATTATTGAAAGAATTAAGGGTAAGAAGGAAAGACTGTAGGGAAACAACATACTGGAGGAATAGATATGGGAGGAAGTGCAAGTTCCAGTGAGGAGCAATGGGTGCAGTGAACACAATAAGAGAACACTGTATCAACATTAGTGGTCTCAGATTATTCAACATCTTGCTAGAAGAAATCAGAAACACTGCTGGAACAAGTATAGACATGTCCAAGTATCTTTTCCAGGTGCCAGATCAACCAAGCTGTGATGGATATGTGGAGCAGCGGGGCACAAACAGTAACACCCTGGTTGACCAGGCAAGCACCAGATGAGCCTGGCCCATGGCCGGGCTCCAGGAGTAAAAAAAACACGCTGAACTCAAGGGTATATCAAAAGTAAACAAAGGGAAATTTAGGAAGAGAAGGGGATTTGTATACCAAGTGTTTACACTGAATCATACAAGTGAACAAAAGAGGTAAGGAACTTTTGTTGCATTTATGAATTTAGAAAAAAACATATAATGGTGTGGATTGGGTAACGTTGTAACAGATGCATGGAACAGGAGATAAGTTACTGAAAACAGTAACAAGTTTGTGGATAGTGAGGCGTAGGTTAAGATAATAGGAGACTATTTCCAGATAAAAAGAAATCCTTAGACAGGGATGTGTGTGATTTCATCATTCTTCTTTAAAGTATTTATAGATGGGGTTATAAAAGAAGTGATTGTGCGGGATTAAACAATAATGTATCTAATACAAAGTGGGAGTTGTCGCAGATGTTCTTTGCTAATGACGGTTCTTGTGCAAAAGTTGTTGGAGGAATTTCATGAGGTAATCAGAAGTTAAATCCAGAGTTCTCAAAAGGGGTTACTGAGGTACTTTTGATATATAAAAATGTAACAGAAGACGATGACCAAAAGTGTGCATAAAATCTAAGGCGGAAAGGAGGAGGGGAAGAGGAGGTCATCACCGGAAGTGTTAGAGGAAGGCGCAAAGATATTGAATGCTGGTGACTGGAGCATCCAGCAGCCTTGTGCCTCTTATATCGAGGTGAACGAAGACGAGAGATTTCTGGGGCTTGATTAAAGAGGCAGGAAAAACAGTGAATATTTTTGGCAGTGCCCAATACCTTAACTTCACATTAGCAAGTGGATAGTCCAGGATGTTGGCTACTTATTCTGAGAGAGAATTTTCCCCCAACTCCTCTTATTACAGAGTTCTAAAAATTCATTTTTGAAATTGTTGCGGTGGGAGGCTTTCCGCCGAAAAACAACTGAATTGATATCAAAAACAATTTGGAAATGACGCCATTGCCAAGGATCCACTCACTCGAGTGCTCGTTCATGGTAACTTCCGATGAAACCAAAACAGTGTGGAACTGGCATCATTCCCAGTTATTCCTGGCACTGGGGTAGTTTTGGATAGAATCGAATGCCTGCCGAGCTGACCCGAAATCCCTGACACCCTGGCCAGAGGCGAGTCGATCGAGTCTCATTACGATGCCTGTGATTTACGATACCTGTGATTTACGATACCTGTGATTTACGATACCTGTGATTTACGATACCTGGTATTTACGATACCTGTGATTTGCGATACCTGTGGTTTACGATACCTGTGATTAACGATACCTGTTATTTACGATACCTGTGATTTACGATACCTATGATTTGCCATATACATGTCTATGTATATTTAATAGTAACAGTGCTCTGGTTATGAAAGAGCTAGCTAGCTCTTTCTCTATTTCTCTCTCTCTCTCCCTCAACCTTCTTTTCATTTACCCTCGTCTCTCCCCTATCTCCTTTTCTCTATCCCCTTCTCTCCCCTCCCCTAGGGTCCATAGCTGATTTTTCGTACTCAGTTCAAGGAAATGAGAATTCTCTCTCGTCTCTCTCTCTCTCTCTCTCTCTCTCTCTCTCTCTCTCTCTCTCTCTCTCTCTCTCTCTCTCTCTCTCTCTATCTCTCTCTCTCTCTCTCTCTCTCTCTCTCGCTCTCTCTCACCACAGTACTTAAAGCCAGGCTTTCCACAATTAATATTATTCTTTCCGCTCTCTGAGCACAGCAATGAATTTTGTTCGTGTTTTAGGACTAAGAAAGTGTAAATAATGAAATGGTTTAATGAGACTGAAGGCTGCAGTTAAACTGGTTTTAGGTTTAACGAAAGTTAAAGCTGCAGTTAAAGCAGTTTTGGTTTAACGAGTGATGGTTATGGGTTTACTCTGGTTTATACGTACTGGGTACGTTCTGGATATACGCACATGCGTCATGGTACACTCATGCGTCATGGTATACTCATGCGTCATGGTATACTCATGCGTCATGGTACACTCACATGCGTCATGGTACACACACATGCGTCATGGTACACACACATGCGTCATGGTACACACACACATAAGTGGTATACACACATATTAAGTTTCAAAACAAGCACTGAAGGCTCGGTACTCCGTCCGATGTCGGTTAAACAGTGACCTATATCCTACAACGTTCACTCAGACGTTCATCCAAAAGGATTCATCCAGATGGATGGATGGATATTCAACAATCCACTTTAGATGGGGAGGCCGTAAAGTTAAACACCATACGCAGCTTTAAGCATAGATACGACAAGTAGTTATGCCTCAGCACACGGATCGTCTCTCTCTCTCTCCGGAGTAAGGTAACCTCTCCTCACCCCCCCTCTAAAAAAAGAAAGCACATTCACCGTTATTCGTTCAATCACCGTCATTTATTCGCTCACTATTAATTCAAATTTTGGGAGGAAGTTTTTAAACATCGTTTCGATCCATCCTGGAGCATTATGCAACACGTGTTTAATGATGGGTCCAAGAAGGACCGAAACGTCTTCAAAATGTGGTTCAGTAATTTGGACTGTGAACTCAAAACCCATAGAAATTATTATTATTTATTATTAAATAGTATAATTATTATTTGTTGATTATTATAATTATTATTTGTTGATTATTATAATTATTATTTGTTGATTATTATAATTATTATTTATTGATTATTATAATTATTATTTATTGATTATTATAATTATTATTTGTTGATTATTATAATTATTATTTGTTAATTATTATTGTTGCAGTATTATAATCATTATCATCATCTTCGGTTCCAGGAAGGAGATGATTGAGCAAGTTGTGAGCGAATACCTCATACGCAGCTTCACGGATGGGAATGACGGACGACTGGATGTTCAAGTCCGTGCGAGGAAGGGCGGGGCGGGCAGGAGCTGTGACTCGACCCCCGCAACACACCACTCGGAGAGTACACAGTGCAAATATAGACACTACAGATGACGCAGTTCCGTTTTTTTTTTTTTTGAGCGCGTGTGAGTTCAATTTTTTTTTTTTTAATATATATATATTTTTCATCAGAGAGTATAAACACTTTTCATACTGAACGAATACTCCCCTTCATGAATAAATTATACCATTCTCTCTCTCTCTCTCTCTCTCTCTCTCTCTCTTCTTCTATCTATCTCTCTCTCTCTCTCTCTCTCTCTCTCTCTCTCTCTCTCTCTCTCTCTCTCTCTCTCTCTCTCTCTCTCTCTCTCTTTCTTTCTCTATTTCTTTTTCTCTCTTTTTATCTCTTTTAATCTCTCTCTCTCTTCCTTTTTTATCTCTCTCTCTCTTCTTTTTCTTTATCTCTCTCTCTGTCTCTCTGTCTCTCTCTTCCTCTTCTCTCTCACAAGCATGTTATCAGCACTTGGGTTATGTCGTTTGATTGGAGGAGAACTGAGTAAACTTAGAAATATCTTTCGAATGGGTGACTAAAATCACTTTAAAGGGAGGAAGGGGATGGGGTTAAGGGAAAGGGGAGCAAGTGTTGCTTTTCCCCTTTATGAAAGGGGAGAAGCAGCCAAGGGAAAGGATAAAATGTGCCTTTATTAAGGCTTAAAGGGGAAGTAAGAGAGATGGTGAGAAGAGAGAGAGAGAGAGAAAGAGAGAGAAGAGAAGAAGAGAAGAGAGAGAGAGAGAAGAGGAAGGAAGAGAAGAAGAAAAGAGCTGGAGGAAGAGGGGAGATGGGGGAAGTAGAGAAGAAAAGAGATGTAGGGAGAGGATTGGGGGAGTTAGGGAAGGAGGGGAAGGGAGAAAAGGAGTAATCGAAGGGAATTGGAGAGAAGAATAGAGATGAGGAAGGGAGAAGAAGAGAAGGGAGAGGAGGGGAAAGAAGAGAAGGGGAAAAGAGAGGAGGGAAAGATTAGGAAATTTCTGCTACCTATGGTTAACTTACGGCTTCCACTAACATAACTCACCTCACTAATTGTGTACACTTCAGGACATTTAAGAAAACGTTTCGCCACGAATGTTCTCATCACTAGGACCGATGAAGCCACTCGTGGGGCGAAACGTTTCATTTAATAAATGTCCTTAACGGTACAGAAGTGTCATTCCCCACAGTGTGTGGTTGTCACCGTTTACAACCACTCGTCTCACTAACGCAGGAGACCTCACTAACGCAAAAGACCTCACTAACGCAGAAGACCTCACTAACGCAGAAGACCTCACTAACGCACCATCAGAAACTCAAGACGTTTCCCCCCCCCCACATACATTAACGTGGAATCCCTAAAACGAATTTTAATTTTTAATAATTCGGTGTTATAGCGCTAAACCCATGTGGGTCATTCAGCAGAAGACGTGGTGAAAGCTTGATCTACCGTCTGCTGAGTTCCAGACTGACTCGCTTCCTATTTGTGCTTGTTTATATGTCTCCCTAAGTCAAAACGACTTACCATTTGCAACAGTGGTGACCGGGAGGCTGGAGGGCCAACACTGACCTGCAACACAATCAACACAATCACCTGACGCTGCTGCCTCACCGTAATTTTTTTTCTAATTTAGCAAAAAATTGGATGCTGCTGTCGTTGTCTATACGAGAGTTACATAGTGGGGAGAAGCGTTCGCTTTGCTTTTTTTGTCATATTCCCTAACAGAGGAGGGGCTTCATGGTGTTGAAATGTGCCAGTCTGAGCTGGGAGACAGTAGGGCAATGAGGATATCGTCAAGTATTTCATTAAGGCGTCTCACCGGAAAGGTTGCCGGGGAGGTGAAGGCGTTGGAGGATAAGATAATGCTTGTGTGTAGTGATGTAATGCTGAGCGAAGACTGGAGAGTGTGCGGCCACAGCTCCCCGGTCATTACCTTTCCCACATCCTTAGGAGATTCTCTTGACATCAGACGATGAGCTGGCGCCTACATGCTGTTCTTGGTGAACAATGAACTTTCCCGAAAATTAAGATTTGTATCCATAATAAATGGAGCAGTATGGGACGTGGAAAGATCAACACCATATATCCACGCGCGCGCACACACCACAGCAACCAAAATAGAGAGACCCTCAGTTTAGGCCTTAAATTTACCATCGGCATCCATAAGAAACACCACCTACTTGACGCCGTCGCCAGCTACCATCACTTCGGAGATTACGACTTCCACAAAGAGTACTTGCAAGGCGTCATTACCGCCGTTGTGTCGGAGCCCTCCACACCCGTTAGTCCCAGGAGGTACATCCAGGCACTTAAGAGGATTGTCCAACAAGGATGATTATCATCACCGGGACGTAGGAGGAAGAGTGATCCTTAGCACCCAGGGCAACAGCAACAACAATATATTCAACTTGCATGGCGATGCCAGCAAGTACCAGCAGCCTATTAGTAAACTCTCACTGAGAGCAGAAAATTCTTAATATACAACACCGGCTGTATTCCGTGAAATTAGGAAAAAAGCGAGAGATTGCAGCACCTCCTAACCCACAGACCAGAAATTTATATCTCCACTATCGCTATCTAGCTAGTCATCTCGCGAAAAGTCGTTCTGGACTATTGGTTACCATCACTTCGGCACAATTGAAATCTGAAGATGTATTTTCCTCTGTCTCCAACAAGAACAACAGTGAGCACTAGCCTTCCTTCGACGTTATATCTTTGTTTACAAACGTCCCCACCGTCACTGCCAAGAGGAAAATCACTATCGACATTAACCTCTCACTTCCTCTTTTTTCATGTATGAGAACAGTTTCTTCAATCAATGATTTGACACGAGTAGGGGCAGAACCTCTCGAAACTGAAGGATTCACCCAATCATTGCCAGCACCGTGAACTGGGTGCGGTACACTGACCACATTTTGGTCACCTCTATTTTATGCTTTACTACCAATGTCCCTTCTCAACAGGATCAACACTTGAGTCCTCCATCAAGAGTGAGACACTTGTGCAACATTTGGTAATGTTTATTGTAGAAACGTTGCACGGGTGTTGCATTCTTCAACTTGCCTGTTATCTAAACTATTTACATTACACGTTCTCCAAGTTTACTCTGGATCTTGAGAGAAAGGGCAATCTCACCTTCCTTGACGTCGACCTCTGCAGGACACCTGGCAGCGATACTCTTTCCTTCAAAGTATATGGGAAGGCCACTAACGAGGCAGTGACCTGACACTTCTCACAATGACGCTCGTATCAAGAGTGATTATTGGTTTCTTTTTGAAGTTCCTCTGCATTTTTAACTCGGAATTAAGGAAGAATGCACGTATATTACGCAAATATTCATTTAATCCCGCTTTCCTTCCTTTATCCTGGACTGCGGACGCAGTGCGTAGACTATCCCACAAGCCACTTCCACTTGAAAGCCCTTAGTTAACCCAGGCTCTCACTAGGAGTAATATTAACGCGGCTACAGTAGCCCATACTTCCATCCAAAACCTTACTGAGAAGCGACATGCTATTATTTCACCTGTTTCTAATGCTGGAGTCGATGCTCTTCGTGCCAATGGGATAAGTACACGTGAGAAACTGGGAGGAATCCATTGACTCTGTTAAATGAGCACAAATACGCATGCAGTAGGGATGATCACAACAATGCTTGAGTAATCCTCAGGGACACCGAGGGTCATTTTATGAACTGGAATGTCGCCCAGCTAGTCTTTACCAAACCTCAACTAAAAAGGAGTCAGTGCTTCGAAGCCTCTCTTATCATACTAACGCTACTGAACAGCACCACCATGGATGACGTGATTCTTGACCACGCCTGCCACGCCTGCCACGCCTGCCACGCCTACATCTCATACCAGCTATCAGTTACCCTCGTGTTCACGAAGCTTGAACCTCACCTGACATGTGCTTAAAACTCATCATACGAACTGATTCACCTCCCATGTGTCTCGCCTTCACATACTGTTTCTTGTACTCTGTGTATTACACGAGTGAACAACCTCTCGGGACCGATACGTGCTGTTGTTTGCTTATTATGTCCTTTCTCCTCAACTATTTGTGCTCGCTTTCTGTCCTCATATTTTCCTTCTGCCTCCCGGTACGTCTTAGTCCTTAACTTATTCCTTGTGTCATATTTCCTCCCGGATCACCAACAGCTTCTTACAGTTACATAAAATACAACTTTAATTTCTAGTTCTCTTTCCCAGTGCACTTCGTTCAGGAGCTCAAATTTCCGTACTTTTATTTTCCTTCTCTGTTCTATATTTCTTTGCAATTTTACTTGTAATCAAATTTAGGACTATGTGGACGGAGGGGGAGGCGGGGAGGTGAGGGGAATGGAGGACTGCAAGTGAAATCAGGGCGGGGTTGGGAAAGGGGCCGTGGAAGGGTGATTGAGATCTTGTAGAGTGGGGACCGTAGGTGGACGGGCAGGGTGATGAGAGGGGGACGAGGACTAGGGTGGGAAAAGGGGTGTAATGAAGAGGGTAAAGGGGGAGAGAGAGAGAGAGAGAGAGAGAGAGAGAGTGGAGTTTTTTAATCAAACAAAATTGGATACATCAGCAGTGTGGTGCTAACCTATTCTAAATGATAATTACCCAGTGGGAACAAAAGCTATGTTTCCGTGTCGTATTCCAGCACACAGGACGGGGTTCAGCTTGAGGTTCAAGACTTCAGTAGGTCAGTGAGGATATCGTCAAGTATTCCTGCAAGAGTTCATCAGCATCAAAGGTTTTCTTCTAGCAGTGCTGGAGTTACTATCACTTGAGAATTGTCATCTCTTAGGATAGCCTAGCCCATACTGAATAGAAGTGGAATTTTTATGAAGATCTCTCCATCCTCCCAGAGCGAGGGCAAGAGAAATTATACATGGGAGACAAAGAAAGAGTGGGGAAGAGGGAAGGAGAGGAATTTGGATGTCATACTATATCTAACTGAATACAGAAAGAGAGAGAGAGGGGACGAGAAATTTGAATGGCAATATATCTAATAAATACATATGTATTATTAAATTATTGTAAACTTATATAAAATATATTTAATTGGATTAGTCTAAATTAAATTGCGCTTGTTTTAATAAGGTTAGGTAAGTTTTCTAAGGTTCTTTTGATATAATTATTTTTTACATTAACATAAATGAAAAAAATATATCTTTAAACGTATAAGAGAATTTTTTAGAAAGGTCTTAATTTTAAAAGAGTTCTTGTTAATTGACCAGTTTTAGCTATTCGGCACGATACACACACACACACACACACACACACACACACACACACACACACACATATATATATATATATATATAAATATATATATATATATATATATATATATATATATATATATATATATATATATATATATATATATATATATATATATATATAAATGAGTGCAAGCGCGCCTCTGGCAAGACAGTGATGGAGTGAATGATGGTGAAAGTTTTTCTTTTTTGGGCCACCCTGCCTTGGTGGGAAACAAAAATATTTATGTATATATAATATATATTCAATACACACACACACACATCTAGATGGTGCCTGACACCAGTGGTCTCAGGTCTCTGGGTATCTGTGTTTTCTAGCCTACCAGAGGCTAGACCACTGGAGAGAGAGATGCCCAGTTGTAACTCCACCTCCGGCCTCTCACAAGCAGACTTAGCTTCTTTATCAGTGTCATTATGACAGTTGATTACTGTGTTGGGAGTCATCCTGACTTGTGGGAGGGGGTGGGTGTCAGGTGGTGATGGGGGAGAGGGGGGAGTGAGCTATAGTAACCTTAGCACTGATCACTGACCTCAGCAATGACTTCTGACTTCACCATTAATCTCTGACGTCAGCATTAACCGCTGACCTTTGACGTCAGTTCTGGCCTCTGACGTCATCTCTAACCTCTGACGTTAACAATGATCTGTGACCTCAGTTTTAACGTCACCCTTGACGTCTGACGTCACCCTTGACGTCTGACGTCACCCTTGACGTCTGATGTCACCCTTGACGTCTGACCTCACCCTTGACGTCTGACGTCACCCTTGACGTCTGACGTCACCCCTGAACTCTGACCTCTGTGCATTGATCTAACTTCATTCGGGAAAAAAACATACGAGTTTTACTTAACTGTCTGCATCGTGTGAGTGATTGTTTGAGTGACGTCTGTCTGTTGTTCGTCTGTCCGTTTGATGTTTGTCTGATGTCTGTCTAAGTGATGTCTGTCTAAGTGATGTCTGAATAATGTCTCTCTGAGTGATGTCCATGAGCGATGTCCATCCCCTTTACCCCTGTTTTCTATTTATACACCTCAGTCACATCCCACCTAATTCTTCGCCTTTCTAGAGAGTGCAGATTCAGGGCCCTCAGTCGCCCTCAGTCGCCCTCAGTCGCCCTCAGTCTATAGGAATGATTTCATGATTTCTGATACATGGGATCAACTTAGCCATCCTTCCTTGTAAGTTTTCCAGAGCATTTATACCCATTCTGCAAGAAGGTGACCAGAACTGTGCAGTATAATCTAAATGAGGTGTAACCAACGATATATAGAGTTGAAGAATAACCTGAGGACTCCTGTGATTTATACTTCTTGATATGAAGACAAGAATTCTATTCCCGTTATTGCGAACACTTACGCACTGTTGTTTGGACTTAAGATCACTGCTAATCAGAACTCCCAAATCTGTTTCGCAATCAGGTAACAAGTTGTGGATGTCGGTAAAACATGAGTCAGGTTGCCTGGATATCAGAAGCAGTGCCGTTGACAGGTGGGGTTCCGCAAGGCAGTACCGTGGGTCCTCTACTCTTCCCGTCTTATATAAATGCTATTGATTATTATTAACTTTAAATATAAAGTACCAGTGTATGTACTGATGTTATACACACCCGGACAAGTATTTTAATAAGGCACACTATGCGGGTTATTGCATTTATAGAGAAGACGTTTCACCTACCATGGAGTTTATCAATTCCCACGTGTGTGTGTGTATAAGATATAGAGAAAAAAGAAAGAGAGAGAGAGGGGGGAGAGAAAGAGAAGCAGAGAGAGAAGAGAGAGAGAGAGAGAGAGAGAAAGAGAGAGAGAGAGAGAGAGAGAGAGAGAGAGAGAGAGAGAGAGAGAGAGAGAGAGAGAGAGAGAGAGAGAGAGAGAGGGAGAGAAACGATAACTGACTCAAAAGGAAAAAAAAACTTACTAATTTCCTAGAGTGCATATTTATTATCATTTATTATCGCTATTGAATAATTCTGCCTGGTGTATCAGAGGGTGAGCCTGGGAGTCACTAACTCACTCGCTGCAACATTTATGCGTTTATAACCTATCGACTACAAGATACTGCCTATCACCTGTACACCGCCAGTCCAGGGTACCTTAATACCTAAACTGAGGGACTTTAGTTAACTCAGCAACATATATACACAGAGACAGACAGACAAACAGACAGTCACACACACACACACACACACACACACACAGACTCAGCGATGTTAGGAAGTATTTCTTCAGTCACCGAGTTATCAGGAAATGGAATAGTCTGGTAATTGATGTAGTGGAGGCACGATCCATACATAACTTTAAGAAGAGGTATGATAAAGCTCATCGAGCAGGGAGAGTGACCCAGTAGCGACCAGTGAAGAGGCGGGGCCAGAAGCTGTGAATCGACCCCTGCAAACACAACTAGGTGAGTACACATCTCGCATGGGGCTAGGGCTCCCTGCCATAGGTTCGACTCCTCTCTGTTCTGTGATCTGTTTACAATCGTGTTATTATAATTTCGCCGGACATATCTGTGTGTGTATATACTTGTTCAGTAAACTGAACACCTGCTGTCGTCAGCATCAATAGCTAGTGAACAATTGCAGTTTGAACAACACCAATCAACACAAACAGAAAAAAAATATTTTAAAGTTAACGGGACAAACATTGCAATAAACAATAAACACAAAATAAACATATTAATTGCTTTTGTAGTATCAGTTATAGCGAAGTATTGTTGACGGGTCGCAGCGGAGCCTCGCAGCGCACAATACAATTAACACACGCACCATTATCCACTTTAAACACAACCCAGGCGCAGGTCACTATGACCTCGATAATACAGGCATGTTCCAGCAGTAGTCTGGTGGCGTCCAGTCATGTTCCAGCAGCACCAGTCTGGTGGCGTCCAGTCATGTTCCAGCAGTAGTCTGGTGGCGTCCAGTCATGTTCCAGCAGTAGTCTGGTGGCGTCCAGTCATGTTCCAGCAGTACCAGCCTGGTGGCGTCCAGTCATGTTCCAGCAGTACCAGCCTGGTGGCGTCCAGTCATATTCCAGCACCAGCCTAGTGGCGTCCAGTCATGTTCCAGCAGTACCAGCCTGGTGGCGTCCAGTCATATTCCAGCACCAGCCTGGTGGCGTCCAGTCATGTTCCAGCAGTACCAGCCTGGTGGCATCCAGTCATGTTCCAGCAGCACCAGCCAGGTGACGTCCAGTCATATTCCAGCAGCACTAGCCTGATGGCGTCCAGTCATGTTCCAGCAGCACCAGCCTGGTGGCGTCTAGTCATATTCCAGCACCAGCCAAGTGACGTCCAGTCATATTCCAGCAGCAACAATCTGGTGACGTCCAGTCATGTTCCAGCAGCCTGGAGGAGAGAAAGCTTCCAGGGGTGCAAGAACCCCTAATCCAAAGAATTTAAGTTATTATGTCTTTTTTTCTGATCAACCCTTATTCCTCCCCCCAACCCTCATGAATGTATCATCCTCAGAAGAATCAACCAGAGAGCATCATGTCAAGGGAATTATAGTATAGGCTGACTAAGAATTTTTTGCCGACATTATTTTATAGCGCACAGAGTAAAACATTGTCCCAATATAATCTGCAACGTTTCTTTTTTACGCCATTTGGATCCAATATTTATATTTACTTCTGCCCTTAACTAAAGAATTTCACTTCCAATACGTTCCCTTCGGCACGTACATTAGCTCCCTGGGCCGTCAACTCCCTCTATGGGAAAAATCGCACCTCCAACTGTTAAGCATTTTTCCATAAAGTCTATTCCCATCAACTACTACTTTCATCAAAAGCAACTCTACCAGACTCGTCAGGGGTAATACTGTGTTTATACGACTCGTCAGGGGTAATACTGTGTTTATACGACTCGTCAGGGGTAATACTGTGTTTATACGACTCGTCAGGGGTAATACTGTGTTTATACGACTCGTCAGGGGTAATACTGTGTTTATACGACTCGTCAGGGGTAATACTGTGTTTATACGACTGTGTTTATAAGACACAATGAGGGCTAGGGTATTTTATTGTGAAGACGTTTTATCCACCAAGGAATTTATCAGGAACCGCAACTATTTAAGGAAAAGCATCTTGAACGCCGTCGCCTCCTCCCGTCCCTAACCCTCCATGATTGAAAATGCTACTAGGAACCTCCCTCATGCTGCTATGTAAGGAAAAAAATACTCTCTTCCTCAACTCTCCTCCAACCTGGCAAACCCAAGCTGCCGCAGCAGCCAGGATTTGCCTCCTAAAAGCCTGTTCCTTAGTCATTCGAAGCTTCCCATATCACCCACGCCAAGGATCGGCCTGTATCACATCCCTCTCCTTACGCTATCCATCCGTGAAATTTCTGGATCCAAAGGTCGTGCTCACGACAATAAAGAAAAAACATGTTACAGAACCCTCTTTCACTGGGGATAACGTTTCGCTCTGCGACTTGCATAACGCTCTACATCGAGGCGAAACGTTGCGCTGTCAGAAGCTTGCTCTTCAACCTAGTCGTCTTCTCCATCTGGAACTCTCCTACTGGCGCTTATTCCGTCCTCAAGAGGAAGACTCAGAAAAGAGGAAGACTCAGAAGGCAACAAGAGAGACCTTTTATTTCTGCCTTTCCCCCAAAAACATGACATAAATCACAGGACGTTGACCACAATAGAGCATATAACCTTTTCTTGAATTGTTTGTCCTCTGAGTTACAATCCCGTTCCTCCTCTCGTTGTACCTGAATTACCAGATTCCGAATTTGCCGTTGTTCGCCTCAGATGTCATCTCATTTCTTAATATTTTTTTTTCGCATTGTATGTAACTTGTATATATTACAATTCTTATTGGTTTGAAACCCCGAAATATCAGTCGTCCAGTCCCTTAGAGAATATTTTTACCTTTCGAATTTCAATTCTGTCTTCTCTAAGAAATGAAAATTGCAAGTTGCATACGTAGAAAATTTTCATTGCAAACTTTCTTTTTTTTCGGTATGAAGGATCACGGGATAAAATGTTTGATGATTTGATGAAAAAGATATGTGCAACACCTGGATATTTATTATATATATATAAGAAGTTTCGCCAACCTGTGGCTTTATTCAATTCGGAGATTATATTATAATCTCTGATGAACTGCTAAGCCAGTTTGTGGCGAAACGTCTTGACGATAAAGACACTCAAGGTGTCGCGAAGACTACGTATGAAGGAGGGGTGTTAATGTTGCAGTTTTATAACTGTAGTGTAAAGCACCCCTCTGGCAAGACAGTGATGGAGTGAATGATGATGGAAGTTTTTCTTTTTTGGGCCACCCTGCCTTGGTGGGAATCGGCCGATGTGTTAATAAATAAAAATAATAATAATAATAATAATAATAATAATAATAATAATAATAATAATAATAATAATAATAATATAATAATAATAATAATAATAATAAAGTTTATATGGGGTTCAGATGTGTACTATCATCCTTGTCTCTCTGATCGTGACCATCCTGCCAGTAATGTATGTATATGTAAATCATCTAATTTTAGATCAACACTGTGGGTAATTTACATGGTCATGCAACCACCGTTCCATTGGAGTGCTTTATTGTTTGTGAAAGAGAAGAATGGGGAGGAGAGGGCAGCAGAGACTGAAGGAATGGGAGAAGGAAAGGTAAGAGGGAGGGGAGATGACAATGGCTGGGAGAGAATTAAATGGGTAGAGGAGAGAAACTGCAATTATTATTTATTATTATCATAATATTCCTGGGAAAACGCTAAACCCATTTGGTTCATAGAGTGGCTGATTCGAGGATGGGGGGAGTGGTTCCAGTTCCTCAAATCAAGGGCCCTTCACCAACACCAACGCACCCCTTACCCTTGAAGGGGAAAAGATAGAGATGTGAGGGGAAGTATGTGAGGGGAAAAATGTAAAGGGAAATAAACTGGTACGTAGTGCTACAGAAACGTTAACTACCAAATGACGACGTTAACTTATCCAAGAGATGTTAACTTCCCCAAGAGATGTTAACTTCCCCAAGAGATGTTAACTTCCCCAAGAGACTTTAACTTCCCCAAGAAATGCTAACTTCCCCAAGACACTCTTTATTTATATTCAGTATTTTCATGGCGTGGCCACACTACCATGATTTTCATGGTGTGGCCACACTACCATGATTTTCATGGCGTGGCCACACTACCATGATTTTCATGGCGTGGCCACACTACCATGATTTTCATGGTGTGGCCACACTACCATGATTTTCATGGCATGGCCACACTACCATGATTTTCATGGCGTGGCCACACTACCATGATTTCCATGGCGTGGCCACACTACCATGATTTTCATGGGGTGGCCACACTACCATGATTTCCATGGCGTGGCCACACTACCATGATTTACATTGCGTGGCCACACTACCATGATTTTCATGGCGTGGTCACACTACCATGATTTTCATTGTGTTTTCACACTACCATGATTTTCATGGCGTGGCCACACTACCATGATTTCCATTGCGTGGCCACACTACCATGATTTTCATGGCGTGGTCACACTACCATGATTTTCATGGTGTTTTCACACTACCATGATTTTCATGGCGTGGCCACACTACCATGATTTTCATGGCGTGGTCACACTGCCATGATTTTCATGGCGTGGTCACACTACCATGATTTTCATGGCGTGGCCACACTATCAAGATTTTCATGGCGTGGTCACACTACCAAGATTTTCATGGCGTGGTCACACTACCATGATTTTCATGGCGTGGTCACACTACCATGATTTCCATGGTGTGGCCACACTACCATGATTTTCATGGCGTGGCCACACTACCATGATTTTCATGGCGTGGCCACACTACCATGATTTTCATGGCGTGGCCACACTACCATGATTTTCATGGTGTGGCCACACTACCATTATTTTCATGGCGTGGCCACACTACCATGATTTTCATGGCGTGGCCACACTACCATGATTTTCATGGCGTGGCCACACTACCATGATTTTCATGGCGTGGCCACACTACCATGATTTTCATGGTGTGGCCACACTACCATGATTTTCATGGCGTGGCCACACTACCATGATTTTCATGGCGTGGCCACACTACCATGATTTTCATGGCGTGGCCACACTACCATGATTTTCATGGCGTGGCCCCACTACCATGATTTTCATGGCGTGGTCACACTACCATGATTTCCATGGCGTGGCAACACTACCATGATTTTCATGGGGTGGCCACACTACCATGATTTCCATGGCGTGGCCACACTACCATGATTTCCATTGCGTGGCCACACTACCATGATTTTCATAGCGTGGTCACACTACCATGATTTTCATGGTGTGGTCACACTACCATGATTTTCATGGCGTGGCCACACTACCATGATTTTCATGGCGTGGTCACACTGCCATGATTTTCATGGCGTGGTCACACTACCATGATTTTCATGGCGTGGCCACACTATCAAGATTTTCATGGCGTGGTCACACTACCAAGATTTTCATGGCGTGGTCACACTACCATGATTTTCATGGCGTGGTCACACTACCATGATTTCCATGGTGTGGCCACACTACCATGATTTTCATGGCGTGGCCACACTACCATGATTTTCATGGCGTGGCCACACTACCATGATTTTCATGGTGTGGCCACACTACCATGATTTTCATGGCGTGGCCACACTACCATGATTTTCATGGCGTGGCCACACTACCATGATTTTCATGGCGTGGCCACACTACCATGATTTTCATGGTGTGTTCACACTACCATGCTTTTCATGGCGTGGCCACACTACCATGATTTTCATGGCGTGGCCACACTACCATGATTTTCATGGCGTGGTCACACTACCATGATTTTCATGGTGTGGCCATACTACCATGATTTTCATGGCGTGGCCTCACTACCATGATTTTCAAATCACTGTGATGACAATTTATCAGCGGCGTCGTGTAGGAATCCTTAAGAGGATTCCTCTCCTCTTCCTCCCCCTTCCTTCCTTCCTTCCTTCCTTCCTTCCTTCCTTCCTTCTTTCCTTCTCACTTCCCTTATTTTTTCATCCTCATCTTCTACGTTTTCATATCTTTACTCTCCTCTTCTTCTCCTCCCCCTCATGTTTCGTTACCTCCTACAATAACCTTCCCTCTCCTTCCTCTTCTACCTCAATTATCTTTTTTCTTGCTCTCTCCCCTCTTTGTTTTCTTTCTCACTTATCCTTCTATTTCACTCTTCATTTATTTCATCTCCCTCTTTCCTTCATTCCTCCTCCTCCTCCTCCTCCCATAGTGTTATCTAGACATCAAGAACGTGACGTCCCATATCACCATCTGCTGTGGACACGCATGTGTATGTCCTTCCCCTCCCTCTATCGTGGATACGCTTCCCCTCACCCACTCCCTCTATATCTGTCCCCAACCCTTACATAGCCCATCGATAAATCCCCGTGTGTGTGTGTCTCCCCACCATTGAAACTACCCCTCTAATCTCCCTCCCCAACTCCCCACTTCCCCTCCATCGGCCTACTTGAAGGGGAAAAGAGAGATTCAACGTGGCTGACGTTTCGCCCTGACGACATTCCGAGCAGCACAGCTGTCACGGGTATTAATATAATCGCAACACTTGACGCTTGCTTAGTTATGCAAGCGGCCGGCTGGCTCCTTGCCCCGCCGGTCCTGCTGGCGAATTCACACACACATACCATAGCCTGTTCCCACAGCAATTTACAGTGTGACAGCTGTTTACAGTTATATAAGAGCTGTTTACAGTGATATGAAAGCTGTTTACAGTGATATGAAAGCTGTTTACAGTAATATGTGAGCTGTTTACAGTAATATGAGAGCTGTTTACACTGGTATGAGAGCTGTTTACAGTGATATGCCAGCTGTTTACACTTGTATGAGAGCTGTTTACACTGGTATGAGAGCTGTTTACACTGGTATGAGAGCTGTTTACACTTGTATGAGAGCTGTTTACACTGGTATGATAGCTGTTTACACTGGTATGAGAGCTGTTTACAGTGATATGCCAGCTGTTTACACTAGTATGAGAGCTGCTTACACTGGAAAGAGAGATGTTTACAGAGATATAACTGTTTATAGTGATATATGACTGCAAATAGCTCTCGCAAATGTTTACAGTGATACGAGAACTGTTTACAGTGATACGAGAACTGTGTACAGTGATACGAGAACTGTTTACAGTGATACGAAAACTGTTTACAGTGATACGAGAACTGTTTACACTAATACGAGAATGTTTACAGTGATACGAGAACTGTTTACAGTGATACGAGAACTGTTTACAGTGATACGAGAACTGTTTACAGTGATACGAGAACGCAGGAACATGGTGGAGGTCTTCAATTTCCAGTTAAGTGATGCAACGCATCATATACGCAGCACATAAATATATTTGCAAAAAAAACACAGGGGAAGTTGAATGATAGCTTTATGCCTTTCCTGTTGCAATCAACACATCACCAGGAGCTTGCAATGTTGCAAAAAATGAGTAGGAAGTCAAAGCAGATTTGTTCAGGGGAACGTTCCTCTTAACCTTAATCCGTATTTTAGGGAATCAAGTATTGTTGACTGGTGGTGGACAGGTTAGAAGCAGCCTTAATAACCCTAGTGTAGTTGATGGGCTTGAAACTCAATTCGCCAACGAATCAGTCAGTCAGTTAGTCAGTGGCTGCCATGGAGAGGGAGTCACACTTGTCAGTTTTTCTCACAGGATAAATACACCGAACGGTGTATTTCTCTCAGGTGTATATGCGCTTAGAGTTTAATAATGACCCTTAGAATAGTCTATAGGTTATAAACTCCATAAACCAGACTTGCCAGAGGTGCTACTGACAGTGACGCACACACAGACATGGTGCGTGTGTGTGTGCAATTGTGTGCGTCCGCCTTAGTAGTAATCATAGTGAATTGTGGATACGATCATCTCTTGAAACCTTACTTAGTACCGAACCTTTGTTTGTTTTGCGAGTGCTTTTATTTTAAGTGTTTTAGGAAGACTCGCATTGACCAAGAAAATAGATTCTGATATACCAAGAAAATAGGTTCTGATGTGCTCTCGACACCTGTGAACGGTGTCGAGAGTTTTCCATTACTGTTCAGTAGAATGCGGGTCCTTATCCAGTTCCTTTCCTAAGGTAAGGTAAGAGCGCAATATCTCTCTCTCTCTCTCTCTCTCTGTCTGTCTGTCTGTCTGTCTGTCTGTCTGTCTGTCTGTCTGTCTGTCTGTCTGTCTGTCTGTCTGTCTGTCTGTCTGTCTGTCTGTCTGTCTGTCTGTCTGTCTGTCTGTCTGTCTGTCTGTCTGTCTGTCTGTCTGTCTGTCTGTCTGTCTGTCTGTCTGTCTGTCTGTCTGTCTCTCTCTCTCTCTCTCTCTCTCTCTCTCTCTCTCTCTCTCTCTCGCTCTCACGCCAGGCGCTGTATCACCCCATACGGTTTCAATGCTTTACAGGAATATTGACAATGGTAAGTAATGCTATTGTAAATTTTTAATAATGGTAATAACGATTAATAACATTAACACGACACGGAAAATTCATCAATAATCATCATCAATCATTCATCATCAATAATAACCGCCCCCCCCCCCTCACCACCTGAGTATATACACGCTGATATATTTCCCTGTTAATACATATGATATATATTATGTACTTTATGTATTTTTTAGTTAATTTTATTTAGGCAATAATTCTGACACAGCGTATGATCGTAACACGAACAGAAAAGGACACAGCGGAAGACTTGAAGTTCGTAACGAGAAAAATCTGACAGTTACAAGGAAAACAACAGACACATAAACTAAGTTTATAACAAATAGAACTTAAGTTTAGCTATTATTTAAAAAAAAAATTCAGGTTTTACAGCTGGCAAACATTAATAATGTCTTTAAAAAGATTTTTTTTGTCAAGCAATCTTCCTTCGTCACACAGCTTAAACTCAAGAGTCTACTCTTGACGCAGAAGATCTCGCTCTTGAAGTACTCTTCTCGAGTACTCTCGCTCTTGAAGCACTCTTCCCGAGTACTCTCGCTCTTGAAGCACTCTTCCCGAGTACTCTCGCTCTTGAAGCACTCTTCCCGAGTACTCTCGCTCTTGAAGCACTCTTCCCGAGTACTCTCGCTCTTGAAGCACTCTTCCCGAGTACTCTCGCTCTTGAAGCACTCTTCCCGAGTACTCTCGCTCTTGAAGCACTCTTCCCGAGTATTGCAAGAGCGTTCTAAGCCTCTGAAAAACATTCTCAGTGCAATTCATACACGTGGAAAAAAAAACACGGGTAAGATTTCAGTTACATAAACTTAAGTTACTGACACGTTGGTGTTTTTTTTTCCAGCTTTACCGAATGAATGTTTATTAAAATGCTGTAATTCCTGTACCAGAACCTCGGACACAGCTACGCTATATTTGCTACACAGATTTACAGCTCTTTTTCTTTTACTTCGACACTCATTACGGGAAATTTCCACGAAATACTGAAATTTAATTCCTGATCTCTCATACTGACTTATATCACCTTGTCATGTTTCTAATTAGTCAAAGTAGAGCAAAAAAAAAAATGGTCTTGAATTTATTTTTTTAATTCGTTTAACACGAGGCTTGGTCTCAGACCGGGCCGCGGGGGCGTTGACCCCCGAAACCCTCTCCAGGTATACTTCCATTTTCTCTATTTTCTTCTGCCAATCTCGCCACAAGTCTCGTTTCTTTCAGACACTGAGGTCGCTATGCCGATGTTTTTGGCAATAAGCTGATAAAACTACGTTACATTTATTTCCTGAATAAATAAGTCCATCCATTAAGCTTTTCAATTTTCTTATCCTCTATATCTTTTGTTCAACTTCTGAATTTAAGACTTTTGTTTCTGTAGTCAATGATTCTTCGAACATTCAGCCAAACTGAAGCCAAGAAGTCTCGTGGATTTCGTGTGGTTAAAAATTCCAGGCAAAGATAATTACCGCATTTTCCGCCATATAAGGCGCACCTTTTTCCCCCACAAAAGTCTTGAAAAATCACTCTGCTCCTTATATACTCAAGGTCAGGGTCAAGGGTAGGCATAAAGTAAGAGGGGTAATTATCCCTTGAACATGATTACCGATTTACCGTTATGATAATCCTGTCGTGAGTCTTATATTCCGGAAAATGCGGTAGCAAGCGGTCTAACACACTCAACCCTGGGTGACCAAGCTGGGTCACACATTATGAAGGGAACAACTTAGCCTCGAGTATTATAAAATATATAAAAGGATTTGGTTCGAGTTTCCTGCATGATGAGAAAAAAAATTGCGACCGTGTTTTTCGTTTAAAACAGCGACTTTGCAGTGTATTTTCGTATGATTTTTAGGGTTGTATTCACTGGTTCATGGTCTCGTTTGATAAAATGAAAGATATGTTACAGAATAAGAGATTATTTTGCTTGATTTTAGGGCTGAAAACAGCTTGAAATTGAGCTCAAAGTAGCGGAAATGTTCAATTTTTGCTGATTGTTCAAGAGTAAGCAGATTACATCACACGTCCAGTTACTACAGTATTGCATAACAATATTGCATAACAGTAAATCTTCCATTTTGTGTGTGAATAAATATTCTTTGTGTGAATAAAAAATAAAAATGGCATTAATGTGTAAAGCCTGTAAACGTAAATAATGAACAGAGGACATATTATTTTAGGGCCAGGAATGACTGCATTGTTTATTCTGGACCCTATTTTGAAATTTGAATATTTTGAAATTCGTGTGAAAATGGCCAAATTACCAGTTTCTGATCACTTTATTGGGTAGTTGAAATAGTTAATTGGGCGATAAAATGGAAGGCATACTAGAGAAATAGCTAAGAATTTGGTCGACTGGAACAATGTAATTGGCCTAAAATAGGACTCAAAGTGGGCAAAATCGCCGATGCTTAAATATTGCTGACGCAGAAGAAATCATGTAAGCATAATTTCGTCAGTTTTCCATCAATTTTCGTACTTTTTTTTTCCATTACTTTAAGAAAAACATTTTCTACCATTTCATAAGATTTTTTTTTTTTTTTTAAATTCTTGGACCCTGAGGACAAGTTTCATGAAGATCAGGGGTCTGGACCCTGAAAGGGTTAAAGTACCTTCTTCCTTCTTCTCCGTCGGTATTAACGACGTAATACCGACGGAGACTCGCGTGGTAAGCTCCCTTGCTGTACCTGCACGTCGATTGGACACCATTTTTTGACTGCTGTGTTTTTGAAGACCGAAATTAATGGTCCGTCATAGGTCTTGAGACCATAGGGGAAAACCGGGGGGTTTTGGTCTCTTCCCAGTCGAGAACTTGGTTCCAGGAACGGTCGAAACCCATCCCACGCGCAGGATTTGGGGAAAATTCGCGCATGCCGCGACCAGACCTTCATATCCCTAAAACTGACTGAGTTACAATATTATCTCAGTTGGGAATTCTCTCGACGCCCTTAGTGGTCTGGAAACTTCTGAATGTCTTAGTGACCAAGTTAGGAAACGTGTTTGGGGGATGAGCGTATTTTTGATGATGGTGGTGATTGATGATGGTGGTGGTGATGGTGATGATGGTGGTGGTGGTGGTGGTGGTGGTGAAAAAACTGGAGAGTGATATAAGTTAACGAAAGAGAGAGAGAGAGAGAGAGAGAGAGAGAGAGAGAGAGAGGGAGGGAGGGGGGGGTCGCCGCCGCCGCAGCACACGCACACACCTACCTTCATATCCACCTTCCTTCCTTCCAGCTTCATCAGTAGGTCATTATATTACTAACAAAGGCACCAACCTTCATTATGCCTCATTAATTACCCTCGTTCAATCTCGTTTGTAGGATCGTTTTTTTTTTTACCCCCGCAATGGTGAAGGTACTTTGAAAAACATGACGCGTGTGTGTGTGTGTGTGTGTGTATGTGTACTCACCTAGTTGTACTCACCTAGTTGTGGTTGCAGAGGTCGATTCATAGCTCCTGGCCACGATTTTTCACTGGCCGCTACTGGGTCACTCTCCCTATGCCATGAGCTTTATCATACCTCTTCTTAAAGCTATGTATGGAGCCTGCCTCCACTACATCACTTCCTAAACTATTCCACTTCCCGACCACTCTGTGACTGAAGAAATACTTCCTAACATCCCTGTGATTCATCTGAGTCTTCAACTTCCAACTGTGTCCCCTTGTTGCTGTGTCCCATCTCTGGAACATTCTGTCCCTGTCCACCTTGTCAATTTTTCTCAGTATTTTATATGTCGTTATCATGTCCCCCCTATCTCTCCTGTCCTCCAGTGTCGTCAGGTAGATTTCCCTTAACCTCTCCTCGTAGAACATACCCCTTACCTCCTGGACTAGTCTTGTTGCAAACCTTTGCACTTTCTCAAATTTCTTTACGTGCTTGGCTAGGTGTGGTTTCCAAACTGGTGCTGCATACTCCAATATGGGCCTAACGTACACAGTGTACAGGGTCCTGAACGATTCCTTATTAAGATGTCGGAATGCTGTTCTTAGGTTTGCTAGGCGCACGTATGCTGCAGCAGTTATTTGGTTGATGTGCGCCTCAGGAGATGTGCCTGGTGTTATACTCACCCCAAGATCGTTTTCCTTGAGTGAGATTTGTAGTCTCTGGCCCCCTAGGCTGTACTCCATCTTCGATCTTCTTTGCCCTTCCCCAATCTTCATGACTTTGCACTTAGTGGGGTTGAACTCCAGGAGCCAATCACTGGACCAGGCCTGCAGCCTGTCCAGATCCCTCTGTAGTTCTGCCTGGTCCTCGTCCAATTGAGTTCTTCTCATCAGCTTCACATCATCTGCAAACAGGGACACTTCGGAGTCTATTCGTTCCGTCATGTCGTTCACAAATACCAGAAACAGCACCTGTCCTAGGACTGACCCTTGTGGCACCCCGCTCGTTACAGGCCCCCACTCTGACACTTCGCCACGTACCATGACTCACTGTTGTCTTCCGGACAGGTATGACCTGATCCATTGCAGAGCCTTCCCTGTTATTCCTGCCTGGTCCTCCAGCTTTTGCACTAATCTCTTGTGTGGAACTGTGTCAAACGCCTTCTTGCAGTCCAAGAAAATGCAATCTACCCACCCTCTTTCTCTTGTCTTACTGCCGTCACCCTGTCATAGAACTCCAGTAGGTTTGTAACGCAGGATTTCCCATCCCTGAAACCATGCTGGCTGTTGTTGATAAGCTCGTTTCTTTCTAGGTGCTCCACCACTCTTCTCCTGATAATCTTCTCCATTACCTTGCATACTATACATGGCAATGTGTGTATGTGTGTGTGTGTGCAGTGAAAAATCTTTTAAGTGATTTCCTGATTTTTTTTATAATTTTATATTTTTCTTCTAAGTTTTCGTTTTCGTTGTTATTTCGTTTATAACACAAGAACGCCTCATCAGAACGGCTTCAAATCTTCCACGCTGGTTCAGTGTAACTAAAGCAAGGCTTTAGTTACACTGAATATGCAGATGCTTTATCACC